>JAUTXW010005116.1:600000-981061 GCA_030620095.1 Kuschelorhynchus macadamiae | reverse complement strand
TTTAGCAATATTTACCGATAAGAGGCAAGGTAAAAAATATTCAAGAACTTTTCAAATATCTTGGTACGAAACTTATAGGTGGCTATGCGGAAGTATTTATAAAGAAAGCTTATATTGTTGGCCCTGTATTTTATTAGGTTGCGTCAAAAATAATTGGAGTTCAGGGGGCGGATATTCGGATTTAAAAAATTTTTCACGAGCAGTAAAATCGCATGAAAGTTCAAGAGAGCATATTAAAAATTCGGTAGCACTTACAAGACTGGAGCAAAATAGGGCGACTATTGCGGATGCACTACAAGAAAATGCAAGTCTTAATAAAATTGTTTATAATGAAAATGTTCGAAAAAACCGTTTATTATTAAATTATTTAATTGATGTTATTATTACTTTGGGTAAACAGGACTTGGCATTTCGAGGTCATAATGAAACAACAGATTCTTTTAACCGTGGCAATTTTAAGGAAATATTTGCATGCTTAATAAAAAGAAATGCCGAACTTACTGAACATTGTGCTAAATTTAGTAATATTTTTACGGGACAATCTAAGACTATACAAAATGAACTAATTGGTTGCATACATGACTATATCAATGTTTTTTTGGCGTAATTGCGGATGATAGTACTAATATAACAGAAAAATCACAGTGTGCGATAACAGTTAGGTATGTGACCAACGGATCTTTAAAAGA
This sequence comes from Kuschelorhynchus macadamiae, assembly GCA_030620095.1. NCBI lineage: Eukaryota > Metazoa > Arthropoda > Insecta > Coleoptera > Curculionidae > Kuschelorhynchus > Kuschelorhynchus macadamiae. The sequence goes on along the minus strand of JAUTXW010005116.1, from coordinate 980,372 downwards.
AAGATTTTTAGGATTTTTTTGACGTTAGCGATAATAGAACAGCAGAGAGCCTTTTTCATTTAATACAAAACAGCTTAGAGCCTTATGACTTTAAAAATAAATTGGTCGCGCAGTGTTACGATGGGGCTAGTGTTATGGCAGGTGAAATAAATGGGCTTCAAACAAAAGTTAGATCTATTGCTCCTTTAGCTATGTTTACTCATTGTTGCGCCCACAGATTAAATCTAGTTTTACAACAGGGAACAAAACTGATTACCCAAAGCCGTATATTTTTTGCCACTTTCTAAGGAATACCAAATTATTTCCACCAATCACCAAAACGGTCTTTTGTGCTTAATCAGATAGTAGGTAAAAGAATTCCGCGAGCTGTAGAAACGCGATGGTATACACGGTCTAAAATTTTAAACTTAGTGGCTAATGAATGGGACAATTTAATTATAGTATTTGAAACTATTATTAATGACTTAAGTTCTGGAACAGAATCTATTAATGGTGCAAAAGGATTTCTAAAGCATTTTAATGATTTCGAATTTTGCCTTTTAACGCATATTTATAAACAAATTTTTAGTTGCACTGATGTACTGTTTCAAATATTACAGTTAAAGCATTTAAATTGCATTTAATTTGCCAAGCAACGAATTATTGAATTTAGAAACGAGGACCATTTCAAAGAACTTTTCAATATTGCTAAAAAAGCCACTATTCTGCCAACTAGCACACGTCGAGGGCAATGTTCTAGCGACTTTGATATTTTTACTAAATATAAAATATTATATTTCGAAATAATAGATTGTAAAATTCTTCAATTAGGGACGCGGTTTGAAAATTTAAATAATTTAAATTTCTTTGCTTTAGTCGATTGCACAAAATATTCGGAATATGTTAAATGCTTTCCAGACGACTTATTAAATAATTTATTAAAAAATTATCCAAACATTTTTGACAGAGATAGATTAAAGAATGCGCTTTCTGTATTGTATAGGGATGAACAATTTTCAAATTTAGATGTCGAAAAAAGTTTAGCTTTGTTATTTAAAGATTTTAAAGCAATTTTTGCGGAAGCATACAAGCTTTTTAATTTAGTTTTAACTATCCCCGCAACAAGTGTATCGGCCGAACGAAATTTTTCATGTCTTAAACGGATCAAAACCTACCTAAGAAACACAATGACACAAGAACGGCTTTCGGGTTTAGCAATGATGTCAATAGAGCAGGAATTACTGTCAGAACTTAGTGAAGACCAAAACTTTTACGACCAAATTATATATAAATTTGCAACCTTAAAAGACAGACGTATAGATTTAATGTACAAAAAGTAGTTTTTTTATCTTATTTCATACAACTATTTATTTTAAGTTTTAATAAACTAAATTCTGTTTTTATTATCGCAATCACCGCTATATTTTAGTGATAGGTGTACATATTTTACTTGTTTTGTTTACTTTTTATTTACTTTTTTTAGAGTTTATTTTTTTAGTTTTTAATGGTTTAGTAGGGCTATTGGCCATGACCTCCATTAAAAAAAAAAAAGGTCAACGCGTCGCAGAATAATACCTCATGGGTGACGTGGAAATTTATTCACACTTAAACAAAATTAACCTCATGTAGCCTCACCCTTCAATATACTCACGAGCCGCCACTGATATAATGTAAATCTTGCATATTTAAATTTAAATAATGTTATTTTTTTCAATTTATTGTTTAATATAATGTTTATTTTTTTGAAAAGCAAATATGTCAGTTTTTGTATTGTATTATATACCTTAATGTGTCCACTTTTGTTAAGTTAGTGTTTGTTTTGAATAATTACTGACTTTTTGATAATTAATACATTTATTCAATTAATCTCCCTTCAGGCAGATGACTTTTTTAACAAAACTTATAATTAATAAAAATGCTGTTTAGGTTAGGTTAGGAATGGATCTATATTAAAACAAGGATTTTTTTAACAAAACTTATACTGTTAGATGAATTTGTCCCGGAAATTGGGTTCTTAACGTCATCCTAACGTAATAAAAGAGAGATTTCGCAGTTTATTTCTTAAATATTTACGATTTTCACAATGCATTTTCTCAAAAACTACTGGATCCTTCACACTTTTTAAATTTGGAAATTACTACCAAAAATGAACACTTCTTAATGGTTTTTGAAAAAATTCAAAAGAAATCTAGAATAAAACCCGTGTGTATTTATCGAGGTAAAAAAAAAATTAAAAAATAAGAAATTACACCACCAGCATACACAAAGACACTATATTTTAACTACACCACTTTGCTTTGACACTGAGCTAACTTATCCAAATGTTATTTTTGATAGGTTTATTATAGGAATTATATTAGAACTAACCTATAGGAATCAGAGCGAAACCATTACTTCTTGCTATAATCGCAGGCGATCCATACGAAGCGTACGACTTGAAGAAACCACAAATAACCCCACTCAACAAACACAGAAAGCAAAAATACGTGAACACCAATTTATCTATCGACATATTATTTGCCAATATTTATACCTAATTTTTTTTAAAGTAAATACTAATAACTACGCTGTAGTCAGAGGTCAACTTTGCACTGGCTTCCGATTTGCTTTGACACCTCAACACTTGCACTTAATTTAAATTCACGGTGTTTGTTAATAGCTACCGACAACCCTATTTATCAATAAAACACCTGGGAAATCCCAACAAGGGTAGTGAATTAATTTTGGGCCGATCGGCCCTTAGGAATTTCCGTATCCTCCGGTGCGTTAAGAACAGGTAAAAAGTTACTGCAAAATCATAAATAATTCTTATGTTTATGATGTCAAAATAAACAAGCCGCATACGCGTCAGATCACAGAGAAAAAAGTGGTTTAATTTTCTGCCATTATTTATAATTAATATTATGTACTTATTTATGCATGAGAGCATAATATGATACCGGCTGTCCCAAAGATATAAATTCACAAAATTATATAGTCTCCCAACGAACATTTTTAGTCAAAATGTGGCCAATTTGACTTGCAGCAAAGCCTTCGACCAATTTAATATTGGTCAAAATGTCCCACGATTTCCTGCCTTTTTCCCTATTTGGAGAATAAAACAACGATCGCTTGTAAGTCAAAAAAAGGTCCCTTAGTAAAGAATGTGGGACTATAGTAGACATTTTTTCGACATTTATTCCACAAAATGCTCTTTCTAACATCCATTCACGAGGTGAAAAGAAAAAGAAAATATATTTTGCTATTTTATTAATATATTAAACAAGGAACACGGCATAAAAAATGGACGGATTGAAGATTCAAGTTCATATCAAAGTAAAGACGTCTGCAGTGTTACCAGATCTACTGTTTTAACAGTAGATCTACTGTTTTTAGCTTCCATCTACTGTTCTACTGTTTTCACGTCAAAATTTCCTGTTGAAGTTTTTTCGTGCAACAAAAAAACGCTAGCAGCCCTAATTTTGCCATCTATGCACACTGAAATTATGAAAATATTCGCTCTGCTTTTTATTGTCGATTCAAATCCATGAAAAATATCGTTAAAAAAGCATCGGTGTACTAAACATAGAACTTCTAAAACATCGATATAAAAATATGGATATTTTCAGATGATATATTACGAACGCGTAGAAGGGCCACAATTTTTTATTTTTTTCTTTGTAACAAATTCCGACTTCTATCTCAGACTTCCGACTTCTATCTCATAATTCCGACTTCTAACTCGGAATTCCGACTTGTAACTCGGAATTCCGACTTCTAACTCGGAATTCCGACTTCTAACTCGGAATTCCGACTTCTGTCTCGAGTAAATTTACATGTTTTAAAACGCTTTTATTAGTTTTATTTGATTTTCACCCACTTTATAACGCCAGATTCCAATCGATGACCATGCAGTGATTTGATAAGTTTGTCCCATTATCCTGAACAGGATCGTCAAGATAAAAAAATTTCATCGCGGAGAGGGATCCTGGGAAATGGCTACCATATAAAAGGAAGGCAGCAGGCGCGCAAATTACCAACTTTCGGCACGGGTAGGTAGCAAAGAAGAATAAATTATAGTTTGACAAAACTCAAAAACACGCTCTAATAGTAAACGGAACTAAAAAGAAAAGAATTATAGTTTAAAAAACTCTTTGATAGTAAATTGAACTAAAAAAAAATAACTTTCGTAAAAAAGCGTAAGGTGACTTTATGCCATATATTTATACTGACTTTACTTTCAGAAATTATACCGATAAAATATTTATAATAACTGATATCAGACCCACGCTGTTTTCACAATGACATTAATTTTCTTTTTAATCACTTTATTCTCGTCCAAAGGGTTTTTTTTTAGTTCAGTTAACTATTAAAGCGTGTTTTTCAGTTTTCTAAACTATAATTTATTAGAATTCCTCCACAAATGAAAACATTGATATTTTATGAAGTTTGAAAACAAAAATCTGTAACATGATTTCAGCAAAAAAAAATTGTTAGCAAATCACATCCTCATAAATCAAGTTTCCGTTGTAGGTCTTATTTCTAACTTTTTAGAAGGGTATCAATCTATCAAAACAGACTACAGGAACACAGTGAAGAGTTAATTATAATTTTGATTGTTTCTTCAAGCACCCTAATTTCTTTCTTTTAGCTTTATCTATTCGGTAAACCTCTTTACAAATAAAGCGCATTCTTCTGACAAGGTACAACTCAATGATCGTAGTTGTAAATTTTTTTCGTGTTGATCACACCCAACAAAAGGAATAGGTATTTCTTTTAATTTGTCCAAAATATCAAAATGTGTACCTTGATATACGTGGTTTGCTGACAAAATATCTAATACAGTAGATGACTTTACTTTTTTCATTGTTAAACATCTTATTTTTTCAATTCAAAACCGTTCGTCTAACGAAAAAAAGTCAAGAGGTTCTTTTTGTTAGCAACTAATAAGTGATTACGAAAATGATTTTTATTTTGACAAAAAGCAGTGGCGTGCCATTTTTTAATAAAATAAAATAATATTTTGGTCAATATCAACGGTTCAAAAAAAGGTAGATGATAAATTATTTCCATTAAATTATAGAGAAATGTATCCCCTTTTAAAATATGTAAAAATGAATATACCATTACATTTGTTTTTTTTTTGAAAAAAACTAAAAAATATGCTACTTATTCAGTTAACGCCATCTAGCGACGCCAGCAAAAGTCAAAAATTCAAAACCAAATAAGCGTTTTGTAGTGCAAATTATGCTCTTTCATATGAGCCTAAGTTTGCTAAAATCGGTCAAAAGAAACGGGAGACATCTTGGTTTGTTTGAAAAAACAATTGAACTTCCCCCACTGCTTTATTTTGATATATAGAACAAAACATTTTAGACAAAAAGTGTAGGAAAATGGTCACTAAATATGAAAATGATATCATCGATATATTTTCATTAGGCAAAATTCTATAAAAACCCCATTTTTCTACTTGGTGTTGGTTGTTACGCCCTCTAGCGGACGTTTGACAAACTCGAAAATAATTTTCAGCAATTTGTCTTGGCGACTTTTACTATGATTTTTTTTTCTCAAATCTATACGACCAATATCTTATGAGATATGGCCGCTCGCTACCATTAACTGATCACCCTGTAGAAACTAAACACTAAGGCAAGGGCTAGTTCTGACAGTTTTTTCTTGCGGAATTATTCTGGTTGGTTAAAGAATCGATTTGAACATAAATCTGGCCAATCAGTTCAATTTCGTAAAAAAATATTCTTATTACGCGTCTGTCAAAAATAAGTTTAAGGGTTTAGGTTACGACTTATGGGCAGAAGTTCCTATTTTCTTGTTTTTCAGTATATTTTGTTTACTTTATGAAAAAAAACGCGTTAAATAAAAACCTACTGTTGAGGCAGGCCAATCTACTGTTTTTTTTGGTCCTGTCCTACTGTTGACTAAAAAATCCATCTGGCAACACTGCTTGTGAAAAAAATAAACAACTAAATCACCGAACATATACGCTCTAACATAAGGAACTTAAAAATGTACCTTCTCGGCTACTCCTGGTAGGAAGCTACTTGCGCCTAAAATTTTTTCGTTTAATGTGTATATGATACCTCCAAAAATAAGTCGCGCCTACAAAATATTTCTTTTTTTTATTGAAAAAAAAAGTATAATTTGAACATTTTTAGGTTAGGAAAAAAATTTAAATTTTCCGTAGTTTATGGTTCAAGAGTTTTAGAAACTGTACATGTACAAATATTTGTCCTTAATTAAATTTCCACCTTGTACCTTCCCTAATTCGCAAAAAAAAGAACATTTTTCTTATGAGAATTTCAATAAACATGGCGGCCTCCGCATTTTCGCCTTTGAAGTTACATTTCCCACTAGTTGTGAACCTCAAGGTAAATCTGTGTTGAACTAAAGTCAAAATTTCTACCAAATACGACCTCGAAGTCCATTTTTGTACACGGTTTTCCGGTATATTTTTCCACCCACCTAGAGAGTTTATTTGAATAGATACGGAAATGTCGTAAATACAAAACTTGTTGGGTTTTTTATGAAGATTTAAAATATTACATCATTAGTGCGAAAATATTATTTGAAATGTCAAATTTTGACAGGTTGTCAGTTTTTTTAAATGAATCACCCTATATATTAAATCATATTCTTGAAGATCTTTTTTTTCTAATTTCAAATATATATATATAGTTTTAATATATTCTGTCAATTACTTTTGGATATATAAGCGTTTAAAGATTAAAGAAATGGTAAGGTAATTTGCGCTAAAACATAGTGAGCCATGGTCAAGACAATTGCAATGAACGACGCCTTTTTGACGTTTAACGGTCAGAAATACCTATTTACGAACATTTTTAATATCTAATATGTTGGACGATAGGTTATTCGGAAGAAGAGAAACTCGGCATGATAGAATTATTTTATTTACATGGTAAAAATGCATCGATAGCTCGTAACGAATATCATAGACGGTTTCCAGATAGACCAACACCGACTTGTAGGACAATATTAAACATGGCTAAACAATTGAATGAAAGAAAAACACTTAAGCGAAAAGTTAGAATAGTGGAAAGAAACAATACCATAAAAAATCAATAATATAAAGTGGGTAAATAATAATATTAGCTTAAAGAACTAAGTTTTGGTTTTCTATATAGCCTCCTTGGTCATTTGTGAATATTTCTTCTAAATTTTCTGTGTATGGATGCGTAGATAAAATGAGGTGATTGGGTGTTTAAATCGTCGATTGTTTGGACTATATTTTGCTCTAAAGCTTGGATGGTTCTTGGCCTATTGTAGTATATCTTGTTTTTCAGATAACCCCACAAAAATATGTCCAATGGAGAGAGATCGGGACTGTTTGCTGGCCATCTTAATGGTCCATGTCTTCCAATCCAAAATGGATACCTGTCATTTAAAAAATTGGTGACCGGCTGGACATTATGAGGAGGGGCACCATCTTGTTGCCATATTAAATTAAGATATGAATTAATCGGTAGTTGTTCTAAATGCCCCTCGATTTCATTTTCTAATAACTCCTGATACCTTTGTCCGGTTAAATTCCCATTTAAAAAAAATATAGGTCCAATAACATGATTGTTAAGAAGGCCACACCAAACATGTAGGGATCTTCTTCCCTGAATTTTGACTGCCTGAAGAGCTCGCGGGTTTTCTTTTGACCAAAAATGCTTATTTTTACGGTTAAACATGCCCCCAGTGGTAAATGTTGTCTCGTCGGTGAAAATTATGTTTGACAGATTTAGTTGGTTCATCATAACACGTCTTTCTATTTCTTGGCAGAAGTGTAATCGGTCTATTTTATTTTGATCGGTTAATTCTTGAGTGGGTAAAAACTTATATGGCTTATATTTATAATGTTTTAGAACTGAGTGGATTTTATGCCATGATTTGTTAAAACAAGTGGCTGCATCGGGAATTGACCGCTCAGGATTTTCTACAACAAGAATAAATAAGATACATAAATTATTTTAATACAAAAGTTTCAAAATGACCTTCAAAATATAATAAAATATTTGAACCTTCTTCAGCGTTTCTTTCCACTATTCTAACTTTTCGCTTAAGTGTTTTTCTTTCATTCAATTGTTTAGCGATGTTTAATATTGTCCTACAAGTCGGTGTTGGTCTATCTGGAAACCGTCTATGATATTCGTTACGAGCTATCGATGCATTTTTACCATGTAAACAAAATAATTCTATCATGTCAAGTTTCTCTTCTTCTGAATAACCCATTGTCCAACGTATTAGATATTAAAAATGCTCGGTAATAATTACTTCTGACCGGTAAACGTCGAAAAGGCGTCGTTCATTGCAATTGTCTTGACCTTGGCTCACTATGTTTTAGCGCAAATTACGTTACCATTTCTTTGTTTAAACGCTTATATATCCAAAACTAATTGACAGAATACATTAAAAGTATTTATACAGTGTGTATCAGCCAAATGGAATAAATTCGATAATAAATAAATGGGGGCGTGTTCGGAAAAACGCTTGGACCCGTCGATTGGTATTTTTAGTTGCTCATTTTCTCCAATAAAAACTTTTTATACAGGGTGTGTCCTGTAACAGTGGTCAATGCCAACTTTCTTATTTCAAATGCAACACCCCGGATATTATTTAATTTTTGGATTCTTTAGGAGATTCTAAACATATTTTATGTTCAATGTCCTATACCTATCTTCAACTATTTCGGCAATATTAAGTGTTTTCAAATTTATTTTTATTTTATTTATTTCGAATTTATTATTATTCATGAAAGTGGCTCTGGTTACTGAACTATTTATTTGATTACAAAAATTCGCTACAACACACTCAATACTTATTTACCATTTAGGTCTTCATATTAAGAATGTAAGCAAAAACCATTTTAGCGTTCCTTTTTATTGATATGGAACAAAAAGAGCCAGTTTTGTTTACTTTTAAGTTTTGTTTACTTTTGTGTAAAATGCCTGACCTTTCTCTTTGCAAGACAGTTGTCAGTGTCAGTGTCATAGTCTTTTGAATTTCGTTAACTGCATAATACCTAATATCAGAAAAATGGTTCATTTAACAGAAATGCATAAAATAACAATTCTACAAATGATTGGTTATGGAGATAACACCCGAACACAAGTGGAAGTTGCTCGCTTATTTCATGAAAAATTTCCAAATTTGCCGCATATATCCTAAGTGACAATTAGTAAAATAGAAAAGCAGTTTCGCGAGCTTGGACATGTGAGGCAGATAAAAAAAGCAGCTGCCAATTCAATAAATGATGATACTAAATTGGATATTATGCTTGAGTTTGAGGAAAACCCACATATTTCTAGCCGACAAGCCGCCGCAATGTTCGATATTAGCCATTCGTCGATTATTCGAACATTAAAAGAAAATAAAATGCATCCCTATAAAGTGATACCAACTCAGGAGCTCATGGAAGACGATTATGATAGGAGAACTTATTTTTGTGAACAAATGATGGCTATGTTAGATAACAATGTTATTCAATTAGAACATGTTTTGTTTTCGGATGAGTGCACCTTTGCACTTCACGGTCATGTAAATCGTCAAAATCGCCGCTATTGGTCTAGGGAAAATCCTCACTGGATCAGCGAAGAACATACTCAATATCCTGAAAAGGTTAATGTTTGGGCAGGAATTGTTAGGGATCATATCATAGGCCCCTTTTTCATTGACGGCAATTTGAATGGCGATAATTATTTAGCACTGCTCCAAAATAATGTCGTGCCAACTTTGACAAATTTGTATCCGGATCCAGCAAACCCACAAGTTCCAGCGAATATGATATGGTTTCAGCAAGATGGAGCACCGCCCCATTACCAAATTAATGTCCGGCAGTACCTCAACGGAATATTTCCAAATCGGTGGATAGGGAGACGAGGATCGATAGAATGGCCAGCGCGATCCCCTGATCTGACGCCATTAGACTTTTTCTTATGGGGACATATTAAAAATGTTGTATACAAAACTAAACCCCTCGACTTAGCTGACTTAAGAAGACGAATAACGCTTGCGATTAGATCGGTCACGCCTGAGTTGCTAAATAACGTTAGAAGAAATTTCTATTTAAGATTAGGAATTTGCCAAGACGTTCGCGGCGAGCATATTCAACAGTTCCTAAATTAACTTTTTCCTTTTGTTTATACATTATGAAGAAATAAATAATTTTATTTTTTTTAATCTTAATTTTTGCAATAAATTTGAAAACACTTAATATTGCCGAAATAGTTGAAGATAGGTATAGGACATTGAACATAAAATATGTTTAGAATCTCCTAAAGAATTCAAAAATTAAATACTATCCGGGGTGTTGCATTTGAAATAAGAAAGTTGGCATTGACCACTGTTACAGGACACACCCTGTATAAAAAGTTTTTATTGGAGAAAATGAGCAACTAAAAATACCAATCGACCGGTCCAAGCGTTTTTCCGAACACGCCCCCATTTATTTATTACCGAATTTATTCCATTTGGCTGATACACACTGTATATATATATATATATATATATATATATATATATATATATATATATATTAGAAAAAAAAGATCTTCAAGAATACGATTTAATATACAGGGTGTTTCATTTAAAAAAACTGACAACCTGTCAAAATTTGACATTTCCAATAATATTTTCGCACTTATGATATAATATTCTAAATCTTCATAAAAAACCCAACAATTTTTCTTTTTACGACATTTCCGTATCTATTCAAATAAACTCTCTAGGTGGGTGGAAAAATATACAGGAAAACCCTGTACAATTTGACCTAGAAGGTAAGTTTAAATAATTACAATGTTCGTAATCTATCGATGTTACTAACACTATTCGATAATATTTTTTCCGATTTTAGAACAAGTCAATATTATTAGGTTGAGAAGTAATGTTTACACTGTGAGTTTACTAGATACTCGCCAGCTAGTTCAATAACACAATAAGTTTTAAGTCGTTTTTTTCTTGTTAATGTGGTTCGAAAGGTTTTGAAAACATTTTGGTTTTTGTTGAACCGTGACGTTATACGCCTCCCCTATTTGACCGTTTTTAAAAGCATCTCAGAGAGCGGTTTGAATCTGTCACCTTTGTGCCTCTTCTCGTTTTTACCTACCAGCATATATTATACACGGTGTCCCATATAAGATTGCACACTACATAAAGGAATCTAATTTAATCATGGTTCACAAGGATGATTAAATTAGAGAAAAGTTGGGCCTTGCTCAACCCTACCCCGTCATTTTTCGAAATCTAAAAAAATCTCTTTTTTTTCGTTTTAATTTTTTTCTGGCTCTATTTGAAAAGATATGACAATACAAATTTTACATTCCCATTGCTATTTTTCTTGCTATACAAGTTGATGTTATTGGATTTTCGATCTGACGTTTCGTTTCCTAGCAATCATCATCAACTTTGTTTTTTTTAAATAGAAGAAAAAAATTGTTTTGTCCCTGAAAGATATGTAAAACTTGAGAGGGGGATTTTTTTACATTACAAAAATTTTATTTGGCCGCAATTTTGTTCCGCTCTCTTGAATTAGTACCACAGTTTTACTAGTTCATCTTTTATTTGGCCGCCATTTTGTTCCGCTGTCTGGGATTCGTTCCAAAATTTTACAAGTTAATTTCTACATAATACTTGTTTTTTATGGCAATTTGAGATAAATTGCATGAGCACTTTTTTAGAAATAAATTTCACTAGGCCGCCATTTTCTTTTGCCATACTTTTTACCAAAATGTTACCAGGTCATCCCCAATTTTGACCAAAATTTGAAGTCAATCGGATGAGTAGTTTTTTAGGTATGCCGCGAACAGACAGACAGATCGACGGAATCGAGAAAACGTGTTTTTCGTCATCTAGGGACTGTGAAAAGTCTGAATCTGAAAAAATCTCGTAGGGTGATTTTTTCACGATTATAATACTTCCCTTTTACGAGGAAAGTAAAAACATAAACCTTTTTTGGTATATGTTGTAAATAAACAGTGAAATAAAAAAAGACGTAATGTAAAATTTAAAGCAACTTAATTTTATTAAGTACCTTAATTTTATGTATACAAATGACATTATCATTAGTTAAATTGTTAGTTGTACTATTTAAGATAAGATTCAAGTAATTATTTCCTCTCTCTTATACATTATTTATAATCTAATAAATGTTCTAACTTAAAATAAGAAATTGCACAGCAATTACAGTTCATCATTCTCCTATGTGATTTTAATGTAAAATCAACTAAGGTAATATTTATAATTATAGTCAAAAATTAGAATTGGAAATATTTTGACTTAACAATGCTTTTTTTTTCCTAAACGACTATCAATTAATTCTTCTGTAGAAGAAATCGTCCATGGACGCAAATGCTAAATTGAGAGCATCCATTTTCCTCTTCAAGTCTTCATCTTCATTAATTTGAGTGTGTTTTTTAGGAAACTGCTCCATCGGTTGTTGATTTGATTGTTGGGGATTCATGAGGTCAAATAAATCAGACATTTGATTGATTCTTCTTCTATTAGTGCTTGTTCTGACTTTTTCCGTAGTAGAAGTTGTAGCCTTTACAGTTGTGGTTTCAACAGAAAAATCAGGTGACAGGTTGTCGTTTTGAATTGGGAACACTATTCGCATTGGTTTGGTAGATCGATGATTGCTGAGGTCCACGGAGGTAAAATCTGGTTTGCTGACCGGCTGAGGATGCCTCGAGGATTCTGAAAATAACATAATAAAGACAAGTTAATAAGGCATTGAGTAGTTACAGCTTAAGGCTAATTTAAATTAAAGTTAATTACAAAATATCATACATCCATAAGAAAAAGACTTTTTATGAAACGAAGTCATTTTATATTTTTAAACGACTTCAAAAAAGGGGGAGGTTATCAATTCCATCCTATGTATTTTTGTTATGTATGTACAGGATGTCCCATTTTGGGTACTTTTGCGTTATCTCCTCTTTTCACATTTTCGTTAAGTTATCTGATAGTTGAGATACGAGGGATGCCTGAAAATGCAATATTTTCAATTTAGCCCTGTATCTTAAAAACTAAAAGGGCTATGATGATTTTGTTAACGGTATTTTTGGTTTTACGAAAAAGTAGCACACTGTCGCGAAAACCGTAGCATTCTACCTACCCTGTACAGGGTGTCCGGATTTGGTTGCAAAAGCAGGGTATCTCGCTTATTTTTAAAGATAGAACCTTGCGGTTTTCACGAACCTGAGCTAATTTTTTGTCAAACTCATGAAGCCGTAAACAAAATTTTCATAGCCTTCTTCGTTTATGAGATACAGGGCGAAATAGAAAATTTTGCATTTTGGGACCCCCCTCGTATCTCGGTTATCCTTTAACTTAACGCAAAGGGAAAAATTTCTGCTTATGCAGTTTTTTACGTTTTTATCAAACAATAAAAATCGGACCCTGGCACTCAGGGATTATATCACTAAATATCCGTTAGGACGTCACCCAGGAAAAAAGATATTCGATTGGATTTACTAGCAATATAGAAGAAATAATGGAAATTTGAAGAAAGAAAAATGAAGGCGTCATATAATTTTGACCGAAGAAGAGCAACTCAATATTTATTGCATTTTGAAGAGACTCCGGAAAATTCAACAAGGAATACATCTTTGGAATTGGAAGTTAAAAGAACAACGCTTCGAACCTGCCTTGAAATAAACCATTGGAAGCCCTGTATATATTGTCCTATGCAAAAATTACATCAAGGGGACTATAACACAAGGCTAGATTTTTCTAGTATTTTTTTGGACAGACATTTTGCGGAAAATATATTGTCTGATATTATTTGGACTGATCAGTCAATATTTAGGACGTCAAATAAAATCTACAATCGAAAAAATACGTATTATTGGAGCAGTAAGAATAAGAGGAAACTTAAGGAAGTTTCAAGGTCTGGGAGAACATGGGTAAGAGTATGGTACGCAATTTGGAGGTTCAAAATTATAGGTCCAGTATTTTTTTATTACAATTTTTAAATTCCCGACGTTACCTAGACCTGGTAATGGATATTCAGCCACTGGTGGACAATGAAATTCTTCTAAGGGATCGTGCTAATTTAATTTGGCAGCAGGATGGTGCCCCATACCACAAAAGTCCAGAGATCAGAAATTATTTATATACTCAATATCGGGAATGGATTGGGGAAAAAGAGCAAGTTTAGAAAGAAAATCGGTCCTTACCCTACAATTTCTGAATAGAACAGAAAATGTCAGAAATGCTATAGAACATTTAGAAACTCTTTACACCACGTGCATTGCTCAAAATGAGGGCCATATAGAACAATTCTTGCAATAGTTAGCTATATTTTGTTTGTTTTCTTTGAAATTTTTACTATAACTAGGTGTTCATTGTTAATATCCGTTGTTTCTTGCTATTTGTCTAAACTTGTTGAGATAATTAGGTTTTCTTTGTGAATTGTATTAATTGATTCTTTTGTTATGTTAATAATGTTTTTAATAAAATGTTTACTCAAGAATACTGAAGATACTTGTCTATTCATCCGAAAAGATAAACCGCTGAGCCATGATGTATAGTTAAATAGTTTATATTATATATGGTTTTTAATATATATTGAGAAAAATAACTATTCACAAAATTTATCATGCGTACTAGATATTATATGAAACATACATTTAATTTAGTTTTTGAATCTGTCGTTTTTTTTAACTCAAACGTGTAACCAAAAATCTTAAATATACTGGTGTAAAATACGTCAAATAATGAAGAATATGTAAGATAACGCATTATATTCAATAGCTCCGAAACGGTGACTCTTATACCCATAATATTTTACATCTTTGGAAAGGCCTTTTATTGCTCTATTTGAATTTGACATAATATATATAGGGTCGCGTTTTAAAAAAATGAAAAAATCAATGGTAAAAGGATATTCCTGAAGACAATTCTCGGATAAGTCCGAAACGGTTAATCTCAGACCCATAGTATTATACATCCTTAGAAAGGTGTTTTAATACCCTATTCAAATGCGACATGATATACAGTGTGTTGCATTTAAAATAGTTGAGATAATTAATGGTACGCCAAATTTGACAACATTGTAACATTTTTGAAATATCATAGCTTTTCGAATACAGAAAAGATAATTCATCAATTGGTCTTCCCTGCTGCATAAGAACCAATTGAAAAAGTTAATAGATAAGATTTTCATATCGGGTTGAAAATATGTCTAAAAATGATGATAAACCTCAATAAGTCCGAAACGGTGGTTCAGATGGTCTTTGAAAGAGCTATTTAAAATTTTATTAAAATACAGGGTGTTGCATTTAAAATAAAAACACCCTATATATATATATATATATATATATATATATATATATATATAAAAATTGAAAAAATGAAAATCACAAGTGAATCCAAGAAACTTTAAATGTATTTAAAGTTTTTTTCTTAAAACACACCGTTTCTGATATAAAGGGGTATCCCAAGATAAACGGCCCACCCTGTACTATATTGGACATTAGATGTGAATATGAATTCAGAAAAGTTCCATAATTGATAAAAGACCCATCGTATTATTTTAACTCTTGCAAGCAGACTATCTTACCTTCTCTGTTGGGCATGTTATTTCGATTCACACGAGGTCTCTTGCTAGAATCGGAGGGAAAACAGCATACCATGGGCAGAGAACCGTCGAATCCACATTCCTGTTTTCTGAGAAAAGTCACAGCCGCACGAGTGAGTGGTTGCCTGAGGTTCTCGATTAGGTTCATGTAGGGTCGACATTCCGTGAACCTGATGCACGTGTCGGTGCTCCTGCATTCCGGATAAACTCTACGCATGGCTGAAACAAGATTATCATCGTATAGAAAAATGTATTACGTAAATGTGTCGAGTATTGGATTTATTATTAACGAAAATTATCAGGTGCATAGTCGGTATTATTAATACAGTTGCCTAGGATTTTTGTCAATTTCAACTTATTAGTTCGATCCTATGTATTTCTTATGTATATACAGGGTGATTCATTATATTTGGACACCCACCTAATGCAGTAATTATAGCGTTTTAAAAAACTTTCAATAGAAAAGTTGTAGGGTTTTTTGTCTATTATCTTTTGGATATTTCAGATTTTAAAAAATAACTTTCGAAAGTTAAAAAAAATGATATAACATAACGTGTTGGTAAACGAGACTTCAGCAGCCATAATCTCGGTGATATGGTCAAGTCTGCCTTATTCAGTATTATGATGCAAAAATGGGCTGGATGACAATAATTTCAAAAACTGTAGTTATGGTAAACAAATACATACATAATTCTCCACTTTTTTGTCATTTATGGATTCATGAGTTTGATATTAATTATTTAATTTTGCTGAAAATATACTCTCGGTGATATGGTCAAGTCTGCCTTATTCAGTATTATGATGCAAAAATGGGCTGGATGACAATAGTTTCAAAAACTGTAGTTATGGCAAACAAATACATACATAATTCTCCACTTTTTTGTCATTTATGGATTCATGTGTTTGATATTAATTATTTAATTTTGCTGAAAATATACTCTCGGTGATATGGTCAAGTCTGCCTTATTCAGTATTATGATGCGAAAATGCGTTGGAGGACAATTGTTTCAAAAACTGTAGTTATGGCAAACAAATACATATATAATTCTCCACTTTTTTGTCATTTATGGATTCATGAGTTTGATATTAATTATTTAATTTTGCTGAAAATATACTCTCGGTGATATGGTCAAGTCTGCCTTATTCAGTATTATGATGCAAAAATGCGTTGGAGGACAATTGTTTCAAAAACTGTAGTTATGGCAAACAAATACATATATAATTCTCCACTTTTTGTCATTTATGGATTCATGAGTTTGATATTAATTATTTAATTTTGCTGAAAATATACTCTCGGTGATATGGTCAAGTCTGCCTTGTTCAGTATTATGATGCAAAAATGCGTTGGAGGACAATTGTTTCAAAAACTGTAGTTATGGCAAACAAATACATATATAATTCTCCACTTTTTTGTCATTTATGGATTCATGAGTTTGATATTAATTATTTAATTTTGCTGAAAATATACTCTCGGTGATATGGTCAAGTCTGTCTTATTCAGTATTATGATGCAAAAATGCGTTGGAGGACAATTGTTTCAAAAACTGTAGTTATGGCAAACAAATACATATATAATTCTCCACTTTTTTGTCATTTATGGATTCATGAGTTTGATATTAATTATTTAATTTTGCTGAAAATATACTCTCGGTGATATGGTCAAGTCTGCCTTATTCAGTATTATGATGCAAAAATGCGTTGGAGGACAATTGTTTCAAAAACTGTAGTTATGGCAAACAAATACATATATAATTCTCCACTTTTTTGTCATTTATGGATTCATGAGTTTGATATTAATTATTTAATTTTGCTGAAAATATACTCTCGGTGATATGGTCAAGTCTGCCTTATTCAGTATTATGATGCAAAAATGCGTTGGAGGACAATTGTTTCAAAAACTGTAGTTATGGCAAACAAATACATATATAATTCTCCACTTTTTTGTCATTTATGGATTCATGAGTTTGATATTAATTATTTAATTTTGCTGAAAATATACTCTCGGTGATATGGTCAAGTCTGCCTTATTCAGTATTATGATGCAAAAATGCGTTGGAGGACAATTGTTTCAAAAACTGTAGTTATGGCAAACAAATACATATATAATTCTCCACTTTTTTGTCATTTATGGATTCATGAGTTTGATATTAATTATTTAATTTTGCTGAAAATATACTCTCGGTGATATGGTCAAGTCTGCCTTGTTCAGTATTATGATGCAAAAATGCGTTGGAGGACAATTGTTTCAAAAACTGTAGTTATGGCAAACAAATACATATATAATTCTCCACTTTTTTGTCATTTATGGATTCATGAGTTTGATATTAATTATTTAATTTTGCTGAAAATATACTCTCGGTGATATGGTCAAGTCTGTCTTATTCAGTATTATGATGCAAAAATGCGTTGGAGGACAATTGTTTCAAAAACTGTAGTTATGGCAAACAAATACATATATAATTCTCCACTTTTTTGTCATTTATGGATTCATGAGTTTGATATTAATTATTTAATTTTGCTGAAAATATACTCTCGGTGATATGGTCAAGTCTGCCTTATTCAGTATTATGATGCAAAAATGCGTTGGAGGACAATTGTTTCAAAAACTGTAGTTATGGCAAACAAATACATATATAATTCTCCACTTTTTTGTCATTTATGGATTCATGAGTTTGATATTAATTATTTAATTTTGCTGAAAATATACTCTCGGTGATATGGTCAAGTCTGCCTTATTCAGTATTATGATGCAAAAATGCGTTGGAGGACAATTGTTTCAAAAACTGTAGTTATGGCAAACAAATACATACATAATTCTCCACTTTTTTGTCATTTACGGATTCATGTGTTTGATATTAATTATTTAATTTTGCTGAAAATAATTCAAATGGGTTATTCTGAGGAAGAAAAACGAGAAGTAATAAAACTTTTAGAATATCGGCGAATATACTTGATGTTTATGCAAAATTTGAAATAAAGTAGATAAGTAGTTTTTTATTAATATTTCGCTAGGCCGCCATTGTCTTTTTCCATATTGGATTTTTATCAAAATATTACCAGATTATCCCCATATGACCCTGCGGGGAGGGGCGGCCCCCCTTTTTATCCTGTGGCCCCCCACTGCCCCCCCCCCCATTAGCCTGTCTAAATAAATTATACGGTACGCTCATACAACCGCAATATTTTCAACGAAATAAAATACTCAAACCACAACAGCACAAAATGTCTCTACTAGTAAGAATCTCAAATATATGCTGACTCTTAGTTAATTAAAACAAAGAAAATATAAACAGTAATAATTGCTGTAACAATCCTGGTCTCCAGTGGTTAATGTGAGCGAACTTTCTGGTTTTTGAGAAATAGAATTGAAAATGACAGACTATTAAACTTGGCTATTTTATCAATTGTGAAGTCATTGGTAAAAAACATAGATCTTCAAAGAGTAATAGATATTTTCGCGGAAAATAAGAGAAGAATAAATTTAATTTTATGAATTGTTTTTTTTTTTGTATTTTTTAGTTTATGGTTTATATTATTCATGTTTATTTTTAATCAGTTTTAATAATACTTCCACAACTGTACAGGGTGATCATTTATAATGTCCCCCCCTCTAACTTTTTTATTTGACGTTTGGTAGAAAAACGTCAAATATAAAAGTTTCACAAAAAACAGTAAGCTATTTGCAGCATACATTTTTATATATACAGGGTGTTGCCGAAATCACCCACAGATAAAAGTTATATTTTTTTAAATAGAACATCCTGTATATTATACGCTAAATTAAATCCTATGAAAATTCTGCATATTTTTTGTATAACATGTCCTATACCCAAATACAATAGTTTTCGAAATATCTGCGATTTTATCATTCAGAAATAAAAACATTATTCTAAAGCTTATAATTTAGCTTAGGTGGCTGTGAAGTAGATCGATACCAACAAACAAAATATTTGTTTATAAGTGACAGTGACAGTTAAACATTTAGCAACATTATACGTTCTTTTTATTTTAAAATGCCTTATTCGGAAAGAGAAAAACAATTAATTTTGGAAATTTTTATTACAACAAACATCCAGACTAGCGAGAAAAAAGAAAACATTGGAAATTGATGAAGGCAGTGATTTAAACATTTTACTAAAAGTGGAAGAAAAGCCCAATATTTCCATAAGAAAAATATCGGGAAGCCTGAAAGCTTCAAAAACAAAAAAAACTTCTAAAACTTAATTAATAATTTAGATAATAATATAATACATTTATTCTTACAAAAGGAATTGTTCAACTGGTCCCCCGTTTTCTTTAATACATTTGATGTATGTTCTTCGTAATCGATCCAAAGCGGCAGTGATAGACTGGGAATATTCTTGATTTAGAATTTGAATTTCCGTTCTAATCAAGACTTTTAGGTGTTCTCTATTTTCGATGTTATTTGCGTTCACACGATCTTTTAGAGTTCCCCATAAAAATGCATCCATCGGCGTCAAGTCAGGACTGTTAGGTGGCCAGTTTATCGTACCATTTTTTCCAATCTATTCCGTGAACTGTTGGTTTAAATAGTCTTTAACCAATACGACACAATGAGGAGGAGCACCATCTTGTTGGAAGACGAGGTTTCTCAGTTGCTCCAATGGGAGCTCATCTATGTAGTTTTCTAATTCGTTCCGGAGAAAATTCATATAACCATTACCGTTTAAAGTATCTTCGAAAAAATGAGGGCCTATTATTTTATTGTTTAAAATAGCACACCACACATTAACAGTTTGACGTCCTTGAAATTGAAATTCCCTGTAGCAATGGGGATTTACTGTGGCCCACTGTCTGCTATTTTTTCGATTTATCATTCCACTAGTAGAAAACGATGACTCGTCGGTCCGAAAAACATTTTTTAAATAATCTTCATTTTCATTAACTTTTTCCAACATTGCATGGCAAAATTCAACCCTTTTTTCTCGATGCCTGGGCGTTAATTTTGTGGTAGGCCTAATTTTGAATGCCTTGTATCCTGCATTTTTGAGAGTGGTTTGAATCCTCCCATAAGATGTATTTTTTGGATCAATAAGCTCTTCTCTCAGGCTTCCCGATATTTTTCTTATGGAAATATTGAGATTTTCTTCCACTTTTAGTAAAATGTTTAAATCACTACCTTCATCAATTTCCATTGTTCTCTTCTTTCTCGTTAGGCTGGATGTTTGTTGAAATTTTTCATAAATTCGATGAAAGGTTTTTTTGTCCGGAATGTGCATCCGGGGGTTAATTACACGTAATTCTCTTTGAGCCAATTTAGCACTCTTATTTGCTTTGATAAAAGTTTCCAAAATTAATCGTTTTTCTCTTTCCGAATAGGGCATTTTACAATAAAAAGAACGTATAATGTTGCTAAATGGGTAACTGTCACTGTCAGTTATAAACAAACATTTTGTTTGTTGGTATCGATCTACTTCACAGCCACCTAAGCTAAATTATAAGCTTTAGAATAAATCGCAGATATTTCGAAAACTATTGTATTTGGATATAGGACATGGTATACAAAAAATATGCAGAATCTTCATAGGATTTAATTTAGCGTATAATATACAGGGTGTTCCATTTAAAAAAATATAACTTTAATCTGTAGGTGATTTCGGCAACACCCTGTATATATAAAAATGTATGCTGCAAATAGCTTATTGTTTTTTGTGAAACTTTTATATTTGACGTTTTTCTACCAAACGTCAAATAAAAAAGTTAGAGGGGGGGACATTATAAATGATCACCGCGTACAGGGTTGTTCCTTATAATTTGCCACCCCTTTAAATCTTTTATTTCAAAAGATACAAAAAAGTGGTTAATACGAAAGTTGTAGGATCTCATCTGAAAATTTACATAGCGCTCAAATCAAAAACAAATGACTATCGGCAAATATAGAAATCACCATGAACTTGGTTATTTTCAATGGAACACTCTGTATATTTTTAAATATTTAGATGTGCCTCATTGTCCTCTTCAAAAATATACAACAAGTCTATATTTAGAAAAGTAGTTTTTGAGCTCTTCGTCTTCAAAATATCCCCTTATGAGGTGCTTAACTTATTTTGTTGGATCTAGATAGCCGTGAGTGGCTCTGGGTGCAGTTTAGCCATTATGTAAATCACTCTAGCCATGAAATGTCAAATGAAACCCAAAATTATTATGTTTGAATAAAGGTAATATATTTTATTTACGTTTTACGTCGAATTAAAAATAATACCCAATAATAATGCTTTTCACTGAAGAAGAAAAATTTACTACGCAAATGAAAATAACGCATCAAAAGTAGTGCGTCAATATCGGGAACAAAATCCAGGGGTACGAGTGTTATCTAGAAAGACAGTATCATATACCATAATAAAAAATTTTGTGGAAATGAAAAACTTTTTCAGAAAGAAAAGAAGATCAAATACATATTTAGAGGAAGAGTTTAATATTTTATTATATTTTGAAGGTAATTTTCTATTTATTTAATAAACATGATGTTTAAAGGAATTATTTTATAGAAAATCCGCACCGCTCAATTCCCGACGTTTCAAGACTCACAGGGAAATTATGGAAAACAGTTCATAGGATTTTTAAAAAATATGGTTATCATTCCTATAAAATTAGGCCAGTGCAATATTTAACAGAAAATAATATAATTGAACGACTTCAGTTCTGTAAAAAACTGCACAGGAGATTTCGAGAAGATTTTAACAAAATTCTGTGGTCTGATGAAGCTACTTTTACTAGGGCCGGAATGTTTAACAGAAAAAACACGCATTTTTGGGCAACCCGAACTCTAGATGTAATTGACGAAAAGAAGAAGAAAGGGCGTAGCAAACTATTGGGCCAATTATTTTTGAGGGTATTTTGACAGGCGAACGCTCTTTAGATTTTTTAAATAACGAAATAAAGCGCCTTTTAGAGACACTTCCCATTCGTCAGTGCACTAGATTAATTTGGCATCAAATGGCACCGCCTCACAATGTCCAACCGATTACCAATTTTTTAAATAATCGCTATGGTTTATGGATCACAAGTCAAGGCCAAATCCTGTGGCCGGTCAATAGCACCGACCTCACACCTAGATAATTTTTTGTGGTGATACTTGAAAGATAAAATCTGCTTTAATAGGACTGATAATTTACAAGAATTACGGCAAAAAATCGAGCAGGAAATAGTAATTTTAAATACCGAACATCCCTTCTTAGTTAGCAATGCTATTAATAGAAAGGAACACGCGTTCAAAAATTGCTTAAACAATGGCCGTGGTCATGTAAATACCTTATAATACAGATTTTATAAATGGTGTTGTTATCTTTGTTTATTTACTAGCATTTGTATTGTTGTTTGTTAATTACATATATTATACTTCTTATATTTCATTTGCTATAAATATATAAATTTAACGTAAAACGTAAATAAAATATATTATTTTTATTCAAAAACAATAGGTACTTTTGGTTTCATTTGACATTTCATGGCTAGAGTGATTCACGAATCATAATGGCCGAATTGCACTCAGGGCTATCTAGATCCAATAGAGTAAGTTAAGCACCTCATAATGTGTTACTTTGAAGGTCGATAGCTCCAAAACTGCTGTTCTAAATATAGACATGTTATATATTTTTGAGAAGAGGACAATGAGGCGCATCTAAAAATTTAAAAAAATTCAGGGTGTTCTATTTAAAATAACAAAGTTCATGGTGATTTCTATATTTTCCGATAGTCATTTGTTTTGATTTTAGCGCTATGTAAATCTTCAGATGAAATCCTACAACTTTCATATTAACCACTTTTTTGTATCTTTTGAAATAAAA
The DNA here is from genome assembly GCA_030620095.1 of Kuschelorhynchus macadamiae. NCBI lineage: Eukaryota > Metazoa > Arthropoda > Insecta > Coleoptera > Curculionidae > Kuschelorhynchus > Kuschelorhynchus macadamiae. Next base: position 957,008 of record JAUTXW010005116.1, on the reverse strand, counting down.
AATTTAAAGGGGTGGCAAATTATAAGGAAAAACCGTGTACATTAAATAAAAGTGAAAAAAACATGTTTCTTCAGATGTGTTTAATTAAGTTACTTTTGTTTATAATGTATTATTTAATTCAAAATCCTAAAATAAATGTAGATAATTCGTTTTAATTTTTTAACTGACACATATTTGTTACGAGATCCATCATTAATGTAAAAAATCTTTAGTAGGAAAGTATGCTATTTTGACACACTAATGACAGACCCTGTATATAAGCCCCTCTAGAACTATTTGTGTCCCCAAAATGAATTTTCTGTCTACGTCCTTGGATTTCTCACGATTACTATACAGACTATACTTTCCTTTTATGAGGGAAGTAAAAATATAGGTTGTGTCTACACAAACGCTTCTGAGTGGTTCTTACTGAAAACATCAAAAATCAGATTTAAGAGACAGTGGCGGCTCGTAAATTTAAGAACGGGTGAAGCCCATCGTAGCTAGGTATATAGCGTTGTAGGCAAAAATAGGACCGCAGGTGAAATTTTTTCGGCCTGGCCGTCATGGCCAACTAATAGCAAACTTTAAAAGTTAAAAATATAGAATCTTTTCAGTAGAAAAATGTTAAATTGCCAATATTTCGAAAACTAAAAATTGTTTAAATAGACATTCTTTAACAAAGTCACCCTCATTTTTAATGCTTATTGGGATAAACTTATAAAATTATGGGGCTTCCATTTGTAAAAAACGACTTGTAACGATTTTCTCATTTAATTTTTAAACGCCAGTTTTTGACCGCCCTGTATTTGTTTAATAGAGCCCGTACTATCAGACAATATGTCCTGATTATTTAAAAAACGATTTTAAGCAGGAGAAATCTACATTTGAGTTGAGGCCTGCAAACGTCATTTTTGACATAAAACAAAGATATGTCAAAAACGGTTAGGTTTAGGTATAGGACAGTATATACAAATTATATCTAGAATATCGTAGGGAATCCAAAAATGGCAAAATATACAGGGTGTCCCCTTTGAAATAAGAAACTTAATACCGGTCTACGAAAAACTAGAGACCTTGAAGACATGAAACATATATAAAATAAAACTTCAGATTACCTCAAACAACTCTTGCATTTAACTCTTTTTGCTATCTTTTACAGGTTCCGAGATAAGGTATCGTCCCATAACAGAAAGGCCACCCTGTACATATTAACTTCTTTATTTTTGAACTTTCATGACAATTGTGGAATATTTGACCCACCGATATATTAATTGATAATACATAAATACAAACTTTTTTCTAGAAGATTTTCTTCGAACTACATTATTATATTACGTTTATAACAAGGAAGGAAATTATGTTCAAAAAACCTTGTTGCAGTAGTAAATAAAATATTTGGTTAAAAACAATCAAATGTTTATTTTTCGTGATAATTGTGGAATATTTAACTAGCTTGTATAATAACTGCTAAACATAAATACAAACTAGGTTTTTTTCTAGAAAATTTTTTTCGAACGACAATAATTTTATTGTGTTTATAATAAGAATGGAAATTATGTTTAAGAAACCTCGTTGCAGTTTTTAATAAAATATTTTTGACATAAACTGGTTAAAAACGTCGTTGCTTGAACTATAGCAATCAAATGTTTGTTTATTGCGGCTAAAAATAAATAAACTGGAAATGTCTATATAAATAAGGTCAACAATATTTATTTTTACTTACCAAAAACAAAATCGCAACAAATAGCCAAAAACACAACAATATTCTTCACGGTTCCACACATGACTGTCAACAACACTTTTTACTAATAATGATATTTAAAACCAATCTATAATTTTGTGTAAACTTAAACACTTTCCGGATTGAAACGATACTTCGCAAGGCACAACAAAAACTGAATTAACAATTTAAAAGTGTCAAACTTATATCCCTTTTTATCGCCATTACCTAACATCTGATAGATCAGAAATCCCAACCCTTCAGTCGTGGGATTTTTTAACAGTACGTGTCCACCCCAATCAGGAGGGAATAATAAACGTGCCTTTTTGTTTACCCAAATGGTTCCAACAATGGGTACTAATCACATTAATTCGTCTGGTTTCGATAAGCTGGAATTTCCAAAATTCCGGTGTACTACTTCGACGTCAAAATTTTATTTGTACAGGATGTACCATGCAAGGTGACGTAATATATTTTGTTAAGATTTCACTAGGCCGCCATTATGTTTCACCATATTTGATTTTTGCCAAAATCTTACCGATTCATCGCCATATGACCCTCAAACGGGTAAGTAGTTTTTTAATTTTTACGTATGCCACGAACAGACAGATCAACAGACAGACAGACAGACCGACGGAATCAAGAAAATATATTTTTCAGCATCTAGGAACCCTGAAAAGTACAGATCTGAAAAAATCTCGGAGGGGTATCTTTTCACAATTGGTACTTTCCTTTTACGAGGGAAGCAAAAATTTATATTTATTTTTGTAGATCTAGGGACGTTAAAACGGGAAGATATGTAAAACCTGGAGATTTTTTTGCGACTAAAATCATTTTATTTCGTCGCCATTTTGTTCCGCCATCTTCAATTTGTAAGGTAATTTTATGAGTTCATCCGTATACCGTAATTAATTATATCAGTTTCTCTCTATATCACACTTGATTTTTGAGTATAATTTAAAATAAATTCAATACGTACATTTACACAGCGCCAAGCAAGGTCATCCCCATATGACCCTAATGTTCGACTAAATTTGAAGTTAATCTGGTAAGTAGTTTTTAAGCTATTCCGCGAACTGACCGACAGACGTACCGACGGAATTGATAAAACATATTTTTTCACATGTAGGGACGCTAAAGTGTGAAGATATGTAAAACTTGAGAGAGTGTTTTTTCTCAGTATGACAAACATTTCATTGGCCGGCATTTTATCCCGCTATCTTGAATTAGTACCGCAATTTAGTTTATCTCTATACCAAAATTAGTTATGACACAATTTGAAATCAATCCACTGAGTAGTTTTTTCAGGCTGGATTTTTAAATAATTTACCAAGCCGCCATTTTATTCCGCCATCTTGAATTAGTGCCACAATTTTACTAGTTCGTCTCCATACCATAATTAGTTATGACATACAATTTGAAATCAATCCGTTAAGAAGTTTTTCAAGCGGAGTTTTTAAATAATTTATTAAGCCGCCATTTTGTTCCGCCATCTTGGAGTTTTTGGAATATATACAGGGTTATGATAAATTAAGGAATAAATTCATTATCTTGGAAATTAAAAAGGTAATAGAAAAACGCTCGAACCCTTCGATTTAGATTTATTTTTACGCATATTTAGAAATTATTTTAAACTATACAGGGTCACTCACAAAAGTTGTACAACTGTCATCTTTGATTTTTTCAATACAACGCCTTATTTTTTTCTGCTGATTTGAATTCTCTATGAAATTCTAGACATTTTTGGTATAACATAACCTATACTGAAAATCAACAGTTATCGAAATATTCTTATCTAAATAAAACTTGTGTATTTAATAACCTGTCGGACATTTGTATACCCTACCTATGTCTGTCGCGTAATCCCAAAGAAAAATTACTTTGTCACTGTCACTGTGTTGACAAGTCGTATAATTTATTTAAGATCTGCTATTTTGATTTCAAATATGCGTTTAACAGAGAAAGAAAGAATTGAAATTCTAATAATGCTTGGTACTGGTGATAAGACTAGGACACCAAAAGAAGTTTGTCAGCTGTTTAACAACAGATATCCTCATAGGCAACCTATTAATCAGTCTGCAGTGAGCAAAATAGAAAGGAAATGGACAGATACTGGTAGTGTTACGGACCGCTTTGGAAAAGGTCGCCCTAGGATCTCAGATGAAAAGAAACTAGACGTTCTCTTAACTTTTCAAGATAATCCACATTCCTGAACTACTGACGCAGCCTATGATAATCATATACATCAAATAACAGTTTTCAAATTTTTGAAAAAAGAAAATTTTTATCCCTATAAAGTGAAATTCGTTCAAGAATTAATAAATGATGATTCAGATCGCAGAAACGAATTTTGCGAAATTATGACCAACATGTGTAATCATGATCTACTATTTGTCAAAAGAATTTGTTTCACAGATGAGGCAACATTTTGTCTCAACGGAGAAGTAAATAAACAAAATTTTAGACACTGGGGACAAGAAAATCCTAACTGGTACAGGGAAAGTCATACACAGTATCGTCAAAGTGTTAATGTATGGGCGGGTATTGTAGGCAATAAAGTTATAGGTCCATATTTCTTTGATTCCTCACTAACGGGGCAAATGTATCTTCAATTTTTGGAAGAGAATCTTATACCAGCATTAGCTACCCTACATCCTAAACGATCAATCTTCCCAGGATGGGGGGCACCACCCCATTTTGCAGCTGATGTCAGGAGATACTTAAATGAAACCTTTCCGAGACGATGGATTGGGCGACGTGGGACAATAGAGTGGCCGGCAAGATCGCCGGACTTAAGCCCGTTAGACTTTTTTCTTTGGGGGTATGTGAAAAACGAAGTGTATAAAAATAAGCCACATACTATTGAAATTCTTAAGGATCGTATTAGAACTGTTATAAGAAATATTCAATGTGATACAGTTACTAATGTGCAACAAGAGTTTTTCCATCGTCTAAGGCATTGTAGAGCTGTAAATGGTGGACATTTTCAAAATTTAATAATGTAGTTTTCTTATTTAATTTCCTGATATGTGTTTTATGTTTTATTTAGATAAACATATTTCGATAACTGTTGATTTTGAGTATAGGTTATGTTATACCAAAAAGGTCTAGAATTTCATAGATAATTCAAATCAGCAGAAAAAAATAAAGCGTTGTATTGAAAAAATCAAAGATGACAGTTGTACAACTTTTGTGAGTGACCCTGTATAGTTTAAAATAATTTCTAAATATGCGTAAAAATAAATCTAAATCGACGGGTTCGAGCGTTTTTCTATTACCTTTTTAATTTTCAAGATAATGAATTTATTCCTTAATTTATCATAACCCTGTATAATAGTACATACTTTTCTGTTCGAATCGCCCAGTAATTTTCATTTTTTAGAGATAGACTCAGTTTTTGGTAGTAGGCTGGGATTGCTTAAAAAACAAATACATTTTTCAGGTATATTTTATTTATAGTAACAAGAATTTTTTTTAAAATTCTACAATAAATTATTACCTTGTGTATCCTTGTTTTATACTATTTTACAAGAAATGTTCCAATTTTAGCAATTTAATATTTCAATAATTATAATGTAAAATGTAAATAGATTTGTAATAACTATCATAGCATTATTGATCTTACATTGTTATAATTTTAACCTGCTGCCTTGAAGAAGGTTTAAAATGGGACCGAAAACTCGGTTTTATAATAAAAAGAATTATTATTAACGTGATTTTCGCTGGTAAACCCGTGAATCCATCAATCTTGAAAAGTATTATTAATTGAATAAAATGATCATGTTAATAATTCTACCTCTAATACCTCTAAACAGCAACTAACAACAGCAACAAGAACTAATCCTACCACTAAAGTAAACAGAAAACTAAATCTATACTCTAGCTCGAAATGATGTCCATTTTGCCTTACACAAAGCCTACATAATTTCTGTATTCTTCTTAAGGCATTGAAAATATTAACCGCTCGTTGTTGCATTTCATTGAATGCCCTTCTTGTGGCGTTTATTAAACCGGCTAAGGTCTCATGTCTTGTCCTACATATTTTGTTCTCTAAAGTTTTGCACAGGAAGTTATCTAAAACCGAGAGATCTGGCGATCTTGCCGGCCATCTTACAAAACCATTAACAGTTAACTCAACCTTCATCAAGCCGAACCATAAGCAATTCCAAATCCAATCCAATTCCAATAATAATTATTACAAAAGTTTTATTTGTCTGCCGAATAAAAATAGTCAAAATTTAAAAATTTACATGTTTCCTAGGTATATACTAAAAAATCCGCTTTACGGCTTTAAGTACCGCCACATCTTGTAGGGCAATGCTTTCATCCCCTGGGACGTGAGATATTTTGAAGTACGTGCTCAAATCGATCATTACGGAATAATAGATATTTTTTTGTTTACTTTTAAGTGGTGCCAAAAACAAATACCTATTTACGACATTAGTTTGTCTCTTTTTTACTATCTGGAATTTCCAAAACCATCGGGCTTTCCTAAATATCGAATTATCCCCGTTTGAGAGTTTATTTTTATTCTCTGTATTATTTTCGAGCTTATGCTGACATCTCTGGCCGATGACCGAAAGTTACATCCCAGGGAGTTTTCAGAAATCTGTTTTAAATCTGAATCTGAAGAGGACGCCAGTTTGGTAATCGTTTATAAATTTTTAGTAGAGGTGGGCACTATCGAATTAATCGATAGTTGCTGCTTATTCGAATTATTCGATAGTTGAAAACTGCTCATTCAACACGTATTACTAATATTAGTAACTAAACACCAAACGTATGAATGAAAATAACTTTTATTAGAGTACATTTTAGTGACACATTCATCATGTTTATTCGAGTGATTTTTTACCGACATTGTTTCAGCGTCTATTGGCAGATCTGAACGAATAAATTTAATAGTTACTATTTCGTCTTTGGTTTATTCGGTAAAGGAATTTCAGTCGGTAGAAATGAAATGTTTGATACATCTTTTATTTAGATATTCGCTTTTTCGGTGCGGTTTAATGATATATATCAGTTTTCCTTGATTATACATTTTTGGGTTGGGCACATTATTATTTAATTATTTGTGTTCGGATGTGGAAGAAGTATGATAGTTTACAATAATATATGTGATAGGTATTGAATTTTGAAAGAAATAATTCAAGAAACGTGATACATCCGCAAATGTTTTCTCGTTATCGCGATTAAAATAAATATTAAATATTTCTAAAAACAAACTGTATTTCCTTTCCATTTAAGGTGTATTCGGATAACTTTTCTTTTCTTAGAAGTAGTAACAAAGGATAATGTTTAAATTTAGTTTTAAAGACAATAAGCGTTCACGTACAGATTTTGACTTTTATTTTAGTATTAATCATTAGACACTAGAGTTCGTTTTTCTGCAAAGTAGAAACAAATCAAGCTGTTATGTCACTTGTAGTGATTAGCCATTAAGAACGTGAACACGGCCAGCTATTACGGAAAAAGTTATTACTAGAATTACGGATAAAACTAAAGGGAAAAAACTTACCTAACATGGCGAAGGCGACGGCTAAGGCCGACACGATGTCGCTTCAAACGCATGACTCAAGGAGAGCTTGTCACGTGCGCGGATTATTTACGCTGTTGTCAATTTTAGTACAATATCTTTAGAGAAACTAAATCATAAACTAACTAGTATGTTTTTACAGATGTGTCGTTCACGACTGATCCGGATCTGAGATCCGTTATGTTGTGTGGATTAGATACTAGATTTAAATCTCTACTTTTTTTGTGCGATGTGTATATTGAAGTTCAGATGGCCTTATAATTAGTGATGATAATAGGATGATAGTTAATAAAAAGAAATATAAAATCTATCTTTCATAATAAAAAAAAAACAAGTCAAAACATAGTCCATGTACGTAAAATTGATTTTCTGAGAAATAAACTAATAAATTAGTAGATAAATAAATAGATAAAAATGGAAACATAAAAAACTTCCACTTCAAAACCACTATAGCAAGACTCAAGTTAAAAGTATAATATTTTTAAAAATTATTATTTCACTTAAAACGCATCCCTATAAATCGCATACAAGTTTGTAAACAAAAACTAGACTGGTGAGGTCGCCACTCATTTTACTTGTCGCGAAAAACTAAAAAAAAGTGCTTTCAGATGGATGAAGCTACGCATACATACCTTCCCAATGCCTAATATGACGAATATAGCCCGCCTATTTTAATGAATTTAAAGAGATCCGAGATCCGGATCGCTGATCCGGGTCTTTAGACTGACCCAGATCCGTTGACCCGGATCTTTAAAAAGATCCAAATTTCCCATCATTATATGTTTTGTATAACTCATTGTAATGCCTTGAACAAAATACAACTGGTAAAATCGAAAATAAAAAATTCATAATCCATTTATGTATAAAATATTGTAAAAATAATAACAAACGTCAAATAGAGTAACTAACTATATGTAACAATGCAAAACTGTTATTTGTTAATTATATGTGAGTAGAGCGCTATGTAGATTAAATATAACTGTATATGGACTCGACCTCTAATCTATAAATTAAAATCAAGTAAACGAATGAATTTATTCGAATAAAATCATCCGGTAGTTGATTATGAATGATTACTAATTATTCGAATGTCCATTTCATTCGATAGGTAATTAAATTGGCTTATTGATATGGAGATTAACCGCGAGGTGGCGCACGAGGCGATGGTGTTTCCATAAATTCTTGGTATTTTGTGGTTCGAAAGTTTCGTTGTTGTTTTATTGCGACTTATGTGAAATTTTGTGTTTTTACTTCCCTCGTATTGTAAAAAAAACAACACTCCGAGATTTTTTCAGATCTTGACGTTTCAGGGTTCCTAGATGAGGAAAAACATGTTTTCTCAATTCCGTCGGTCTGTCTGTCTGTTTGCGGCGTAGCTAAAAAACTACTGGATTTTAACCAAAATTTTGATTGATTTCAAATTGTGTGCCATAACTAATTATGGTATAGGGCTCAACTAGTAAAATTGTGTTATTAATTCAAGATGGCGAAACAATATTGCCGCCAAATAAAATTTTTGTAATCTTGAAGTAAATCACCCTCTCAGGTTTTAGATATTTTCATGTTGTAGCGTCCCTAGATACTGTGACGTTACACTTTTACGGTAACAAAATAAGATACATTTATAAGTTTAATTATGATATTGCTATGGTGCTATATTTATATTTTGTCGTTCACCAAGATGTCAGGGACTAAATTTTGGGAGTTATCTAGATTGTTTGATTTGAAATATTATTTTAGGATTTTTTTTCATTACTATTTAAAATAAGTACTTAATATTGTACGCAACCGACAACTTGGTGTGTCATATACAAATGTTTTAATATTACAGATGTTGAGGGTCTGGTTGTTGAAGCTTTCTTTAATACCCACCATATAAAAGGACCATATTTTTATAAGAATTTCATATTGGATGTTCATTAACACATGATTGTCCAATTATCTTTAATATATTTTTGTTCAGAAACAAGTCCATTATAAAAAACATGGTTGGGCATGAGCTGTTGTATTACAAACTAAACCATATATTTCCACATATCTCCATTGTAGCCTGGTAACGCTAAATAAATTAGAAACATTTTATATACCACCAATTTGGTTTAATAATACGTTATTGCCCTTCAAAATCACGTTCAGTTCATTAAATGACTTGCCTTTTGAAAAAATATATTTTAAAAAATGTCACCTATATTATTGTTTATTTTCGTTTTACAATTTGGCTTAACTCAAACTAATGACAACTAATGAAGTTTGACGTTTTGCTGCGACGAGTCTAACATCTCTTTTTCATGCAAGCCTAAAACCTAAATAATTCCGTCCGACTACTTCAGTTTCGTTATTTATTAAAAACCTAAAATGTTAAAGTTAATTATTAAGGGCGAGGCTTACGTAAAGATCAGAGGAAAATATCTAACATCAGTTATTCGAAAATAAATGTTTAAATTCAATATATATCAAGATTTATGGAAATATTTACTATATATAAAGTATTTTGAGTTGCCTATCCTTTAAAAAATCGTTTATTTTTATCAAATCAATAAGGGGGAAAGAGATAAAATATAGGAACATTAAGATCAAGTTTTGCGTAGAGCACTTCCAACATGTTAGTTTTTTTACCTAAATTCCTACCCTTTTTTAAACATTGTTTCTCTGATAAACCTCTTGGCTAAAATCGTTTTGGAACCAGTTCATGCTATTTAGTCTTGACTGTGGCCGTGAAAATTTAGTTAAACGGCTGATCCTGTTCAAACGTTGTTTTAAAATTTGTCTTGAACAGTGATCGAATAACAGCCAGGTAATTAACAATTTTAATTTATTTTGGCAAGATTTATTTATTTTAATTTTTACAAATTTTACAATTAGTCTACAATGGATTTTTTTACAGCTCAGCGGTCATTTTACCACCTTGCATTTTACCACCTTGCATTTTTACACTATTACATTTTCATTGAAATATGAAAGCCTATATTTCACTATTGTGGTAGTTTTGAACCCAATAGTTTTCACATTAAGAACTTTTGGGTGAAGCCAAAATAACAAAACGACAGGACCCGTTTAAAAGGTTTTTGAAAACTGAAGTAGTATTCTACTTACCGCACGTTGGCACAAACAAGATCCACTTTTACCGAAGAGGTTTGAAGTATTTGGCCTCTAGTATGCAGCCTAACAACCAGGCCCAAGTTTCAGTTATCACCTCCTGCTTACCTGCTACCTACTTGGTGAGATTCTTAACTTAAATTTATAAATTCGTCGTACCTTTTATTTTTAAATTTCATTTTCGAATTCTTATACTTATTTCTATCTATAAATATAATTTATATCACATTCTTGCATTTCCTTTAAACATTGGCAAATATTCACAAGTATAATCTGAAATAAAGGGAAATAATAATTGTATATTGTGTTTTTCTGTTTGTCTCAACATTTTTACTAACACACGGGTAAAGGGTGTATGGAGGACGTAATGTAGATTCTCTTTTTTTACGTGTGTTGGCGCCCTTGCATTTTATATATATTTATTGACTTTCCCTCTTCATACACTAAATGAAACGGATTGAAAAGTTTTGAACTCACCCAAAGCGGAACCACCGTACAAGCTAGCCTACGGGTCGTACTAACAAAACTCTTAAAATTGCAGTTACGTAACAAATCTTTATAACGTGACTTATAATACCGGAGTTTACGTTATAATACCAAAAAACAAGTTTTATCAATTCCGTCGGCCCGTCTGTCTGTCAGTTCGGGACATAGTTTGAATACTACTTACCCGATTGACTTCAAATCACATGGGGATGGCCTAATAATATTTTGGTAAAAATCCAACATGGCGAAACAATGTTAAAGTCGTGTTTTATTTGGGGTTAAAATCCAGTAAAAAAACAAGTGTTTTTTTAAATTCTCGACGTTTCGCTACTTAATTTTTGCATCGTCAGGACACATATATCGATGTTATATCTAGCATGAAACCCATATTATCACTACTTTTACTCCGTTGTCTCGCATATATTTCCCAGATGTTAGGTTTCTAAAAGGTTTTCGTTAACAATCCTCTTGTTGTTATGTTAGAGTGGTGTATATATGGGTTTCATGCAGGATATAAAATCTATGTGTCCTGACTATGGGTTTCAATTTAAGAGGGCTAAATCGGGGTGCGAGGCGGATGCCCTCAAGGCAGCTGTCTCTCCCCGCACCTATGGTGTCTAGTCATGGACAGTCTGCTCAACAGACTCGTGGAGGCCGGCTTCTATGCACAAGCTTATGCGGATGATGGATTGATTCTAATATCCGGCAAGTACTTGGGCATCATCTGCGAGAGAATGCAGATGGCCTGTAATATATTGGAAGTATGGTGTAATGAGGTAGGTCTCACGGTTAATCCGCGGAAGACTGAGATGATCCTCTTTACAAGGAGAAGGAATTTAGGAGATTTTCGACCCCCAAGATTGTATGGTCAACAACTGACCTCGTCAAAAGAGGTTACATACGTGGGGGTCACAGTAGATGCAAAGCTGAGCTGGAAGACTCATGTCGATAGGCAGATAAGGAAGTCAATAGCGACGTTCTGGCAGCTCCGTAGAGCGGTAGGCACAACCTGGGGGCTAAGTCCTAGGGTCATGCACAGGCTGTACCAAGCAGTCATAAGACCCAGGATATCATACGGCTCAATAGTATGGTGGCCCTCGGTGGAGAGGAAAACCATTCGTTCCAGTCTTGCAAAAATCCAGAGACTGGCTAGCCTAGCGATAACTGGAGCAATGAGGACGACGCCGTCAGCAGCATTGCTAGGGCTGCCATCATTGTCGACTTTCATTAAGAAAGAAGCTATGGCAGCGCACTTGCGAATGAGAGACGCAGGAGCTTGGCATACTAAAGGTGAGATTGTGAGTCATGCAAGGATCTCCCACATTGTGGAAAGAGAGATCCCTTTATCTACCTACAGAGTAGCACGACCCTCAGGCAGACTAAGATGGCATAAGGGTTATAGTATCTCAATCCGCGAAAGAGAGGACTGAGAGAGAAACAGGCTGGAGTTCTCCAGAGAGGCAATTGTTTGCTATACGGATGGTTCACGTATGACACAGTTGCAATCCTCTGGTGCTTGAGTTTATATTGAGGCTACACAAACCGGGTCCAGCTTCCCTTTCGGGAAGTTTTCAACGGTGTTTCAGGCTGAGGTATATGCCATTCTAATAGCAATAACGATGAAGGAAGTCATAGAGGGGGGCAGAGGGAGAGATTGTCATATGCTCAGACAGTCAAACAGCACTTAAGGCGCTCGACTCACCCACGGCGGGATCAGTTTTGGTTCAGGAATGCGGTGACAGGCTAGAGCAGTTTGCGCGACGTAAAAGAGTGAAGTTGGTTTGGGTGCACTTGGTTTGACACTGTGGGATTGAAAGCAACGAGAGAGCAGATGAGTTTAACAGCCCGTATGTAGGACCAGAACCAGCTTTAGGCGTCATTAGGCAGCAGATAAGGACAGCACTCGACGAATGGGCACAACATGAACTTCAACGTGAATGGGGCCAGTCCGGGGTCGGGTGGCAAGCTAAAGACTTCATTGTGAAGCTCGATAAGGGCCGAACAGAGTGGTTACTAGCCCGAGACAGGAAAGCTCTAAATTCCATCGTAGGAATAGCAACGGGGCACCGTCGATTGAGGAGACACCTCTTTATGTTAGGCATTGGGGAAGATTCTATCTGCACGGAGTGTCAGGAAGAGGACGAAACTACGCTTCACTTCCTGTACAGATGTGAAGCGCGATCGAGACTGCGACGAGATATTTTCGGCACTACGGTCTTGCATAGGGACGAAGTTAAGGATCTTGCATGGAAGGATATGCAGACTTACATAGTAAGGACAGGCAGATTCAAGGATGTACACCTGGTGGCGGGTGGTGGTTGAGGGAGGAGCTGGGGTAGACTGAAAGGGCCTTATAGGGTTAGCAGTCAGGTTTCTAGACCTCCCCCTAACAACTACTACTACTAAGATGGCTAAATAAAATGACGGCCAAATAAAATTTTGTTCAATTGATTTTAAATTTTGCAGAAAAATTAAAAGCGGTAATGGGATATTTATTAAATTTATTTTAAATTATTCCCAGAAGTCAAGTATGGCATAGGTAGAAAGGAATATTGAATATGAAATGGCGCTCAAAAAAAATGAAGAGACGGTATATGTAACACATATATACTGTGACTATGTATAACTTGGATCACACTATTCAGTCTCTATTCGGACGCGGGAAAGAAAGCTTCGAAAATGACAAATGTGATTTTGGCGAAACGATAGCAAACCTATTCTTTTCAGAACGACAATGAAGGGATATATACACGGAATGAAAATCACATAGAGTAAAAATATGTAACACTTCTAAAATTTACCTCTATGCGCAAGTACTTTATTGATATATGAAATATTGAATACAGAAAGCTTAGAACCCTTTTGAAGTTTGCAAAAGAGCTAGTCCAACGAAAAATTACTTTCTCTTTTTCAGATCATCATGAGAGTCCTAGTCGGGGCCCTACTGACGCAAATAGACGAAGAGAATTCGATAATGGCTCGGAGTAGGGTTAAAAAGAATTGTCGACTTCGAAAATAGAATACTACAGCAGAAAGCGGCCTATACAATTCTATTTGGCACAGAATCCCACTTCAACAAAAAAATTAAAAGGCAGGTTCATTTCCCGATACAAAAAACAGACTTGACTCCCTACATAATATAAGGGACAGTTTCTAAAAACTTCTAATTTCTTAGCATTTGACGCCTATAATCGATTCAAAGCCATCGAAAAGTTCGGCACTTTTGAAATCCATCTGATTATTTGGATACGTGGAAGAGCTTTGTGCTTTTTATTTGACTTACTCTAAGCCGGTGTTTAGTGTTTACACAAGGCACATCGGGGCGCTTCAAATATTGTGTTTAATGTTTTCTTGTTTGAGTTATGATGACGACGTTTGATCTTCGATTGGGAAATTTACTTTTAGATTTCGAGAGGGGAAAGGCAAATAGTCGATATCGTGTACTCTTATTGCGTTTTGTTGTCATTAGCTCTGAAGGCACACATGTGATTTGAAGACTGTGTGTAGATATGTTAATATTATTATTATTATTTCTCGGCCTTGTTATCTAACATTAATCCTGTGGTTGTAGTTTATACTGAAAGGATTATAACAAATCAGTACAAAAAAAAAAGAAAAAAAAACTATTGTGTATTATTGGATGCTCCTATGAATGTCTGTATTAAGCCCTAATTGAGCCAAATGAGGTGTAAACGTTGTTGGGTGAGACCTGTTACTGATATGACGAGAGGATGACTTTTTCCTGTTTCTACAACCTATTTATTTCCATTGCGCAGTCGGTGTATTTAGCGATCTTCTCACTGTATTTCGCTTGGATGTTCTCGTCGTTGGGGGACACCTATGTCAATTAAATAACTGATCTTTTCTTTTTTGGATTGAATTGTGATACCGGGTCTATTTGCGGGGATTGTTTTATCTGTGTGGATGTCAATGTCCCAGTAGAGCTTGTAGTCTTCGTTTTCAAGTATAGATGTTGGTGTACAATGGTAGTAAGGGTCTGTGTTCTCTGTTAGTTTGTATGTTATATGTAAACGACCTTCCCTGCTGAGTTGTGTCTCGCGGTGTATTCATTTCCGGCCATTATTCTACCTCCACTCGTTATGTGATCGATCGTTTCTCTCTGCTGGTGACATCTCTTGCACCTGTCGTCTTCAATGGTTGTATCCTTGATGATGTGCTTTTGGTAGTTTCTGGTTGCTATGACTTTGTTGTGGATGGCAAGCAGAAGGCCTTCTGTGTCGGAGAACAGCTGCCCTTCTTGTAACCACATATATGAAAGCTTTTGTATGTATCATTTGAGACAGGTCGAGCGGTGTATAATTCTTGTCTGCCTTCACTATTGCCTTGTGGAGGTTAGTTTGTTTGTTGTGAAAGAATTTTCTTAGTTCGTAGATTTGTTTTTTATTTAGCGATTGTATATCTTTAATTCCAATCTCTCCTTCTTTTCTCTCGATGGTGAGTTTTTCCTAGCATGCGTTGGGATGTGACTTCCTGTGTTTAGTGAATTCAGAGCCAATGAGAATGTGAATGTTTTCTATGTCTGTGTGTAATAATACCAAACGAATACGTCGGAATAGGGTATGGCGAAGGTGTTAATAGCTTTCGTTAGATTTCTGGAGTACAGTTTTGTTTTTAGTAGGTTTGTGAGTTTGGTTTTAAATTCCGTCTTGAGCTCTGATTTGACATGAGTGTGGTTAATTTTGGCGCTTTGATGGAAGCCTAGGTATCTGAATGTGTTGATTGTTTCCGTCGTAGGGTGGTCTTTCCACTGTCCCTTGTTTATGTGAAGTAGCTTGCATTTACTTATACCAAATTCCGTGTTGATGTCCAGGGTAAACTTTTCGGTGATTTTAAGGAGTACCTTTAGCTGTGCCCTTGTGCTTGCATATAATTTTATATCATCCATGTACAGGGTTTTTGGTTATAAATGCACCCCCTATTAACTCTCATATTTTTACAGATACAAAAACAAAGTTAAATACAAAAGTTTCTTTAAATTGGACAAATTTTTTTAAGGTGTAGTTTTTAGATATACAGGGTGTTTTGTTTTTCAGGAATTAACATCAATTTAGGTTTTTTAAATGGAACGCTGTGTATATTATCAACCAGAATGATACAGTTTTTTTATCCCGATTCCAACGATATATGGTTTATTTATATTTGCTTTAGCAGTTTTTGAAATATTGCGATTTAAATTTTCGGTAGTTGGCAATGACGGTTGGATGATATTTTTATTATTAATATATGCATTATTAATATTATTCTTATATCGGCTGAAAACATCCCGATTATAGCGTTATAAGGTTTGTTAATATTTTCTGTTGATAATATTCAGAGTGTTAAAAAAAACAAAAATTTAGTTTTTTTTACTATTTCTCAAATTGTAGGCCTAGTTGAAATGGTAGATGAAAATAATTTTTGTTTTATCATTGTCACATTTTCTCCTCTACAAACTGGTGCGGTTAGTTTTTTAATCCGACGTTTTGAATTCGGGCAACCATCATCAACTTTTTTAATTCAAGTACGGACCTGGATTTTTCCTTTCAGTAATCAATACCTTTTATAACCTTAAAACAAATTATGACAAAAAAGTCATATCATACGATTTGATTTTATTGAGAAAATCCGTATTGTTTTAAGAATTACGATAAACCGCCATCTAGTGATAACTAGAAGAATCAGTACGCTACAGTTAATAGGTCTACATGAAAAGCAAAAAAGGCGATGTCAAGCTCATTGTAATCGGTTCATCGAAAGCAGAGATATAAACGTTTAAAAGAAAAAAATTTGACCTTTCCCCACCACTTTAATATTGAATATAGAGAAAAATGATAAATAAGAAGAAGTTGCATAATATCTGAAGAATACAATGCTTATATTTTCGACAAACCTTCATTTGAAAAATTCAAGAGAAAATCGCCATTTCCAGTTTTGAGTTGCTGCTACGCCCCCTAGCGGCAATTTTTGGAAGTTGAAAATAATTTGCAGTGATATTTTTGGCCGATTTACCCACATATTTTTTTTCCTCAAGATTCTAGGATTAATACTTTTTGAGATATGGCGTAGAGCCATCCTTAGTTGAACACCCTGTATATGTAGGCATGGTCTTTTGGTTTAGGTAATTTTCACTAAGTATTTAGGTACTTAAATTTATTACGGCCATTTTTTTCAGTTTCTAAATTAAATTTTGCTGAATATTCCACTCATGTATATACAAATTTTCATGTAAGACTGGTGGTGTTTTCGAAAAATTATAGCAGAAATACAACGTCGTTTAGGAAACATGGTGTTTCCACTTACCTGGTTAGGTGTGGTTACATACCTAACCAAAAAACGAAATCTTGACAATATGAAACCTGCTTTTGAGAGACGCTAAAGTCCCTAGAAACTGATTTTTTTTAAGTATCTTTCAAACATTTTTGAAAAGTTGTCAATATGAATAATCGCTTTAGGCTAGTTCAAGAAGAGGAAATTGATGAAAATATAATTGGAAGCGAACCAAGAAACACCGTTAAATCCAAGAAGAGCATCTGGAGACAGTTTATGTCATTCTGCGATGAAAAAAACTATACGTTTGACCAAGATACTCCAGTATCCCAACTAGAAATGAATTTGAAAAGCTGGGCCTACAATATGCGAAAAATGAACGGGGAGGAATATAAAAAAGGCACGGTAAAAATTATTTGGAATGTGACGGCGAAATTATTGATGGAAAGGTATTTCAATGAATACTACAAAATTAAAATAAATCTCTTTGAGCAGATCGAATTCAAATCGGTTCGAGACGCAAAAAATGCCAAAAGGACACACTTGCAAGGTATTGAAGGCAAACGCAGAGAATCGGCCGTTTTTTTGACATACAATGAATTAAAAAATCTAATCGAAGCTTGTAATGAATCAACTCCAGAGGGTTTGCAAAAGAAGTGTTTTTTTCTGTTGTCCTATGAATTAGCCTGGAGAGGAGGAGAAGAAACTGACAACTTCGGAGGAAAAACAGGTAGAATTCAATAAACTCTGTTTTTTCTAAAACATGTCAAGGTGGTGGCCGAAAACTCGCCGATTCGAAGTGGTTGGTGAGAAACGAGAGAAGTCCAGCTTTTGCCCAGTAAGAATTTATAAAGAATTACAATTTACAAGAAAGGAAAAGTATCTTCAACACTCGACTATTTTTGACGGCAAACCCCTATTGGAAAATTTCCGGAAATTGGTTCAAAAACAGCCCAGTCGGAGAAAACGAGATTTCAACATGGACAAAAAAACAAGCACAGAAATCAGGCCTCAATACCACAAAAAAATTTACCAACCATTCCCTCAGAGCTACTGCCGTGTCCAAGCTGTTCAAAAGCGGAGTGTCGGAGCAAAACTTGATAAAAATTACAGGTCATTCGAATGCGAAATCCCTATCAAGTTATTTGCAAATGAATCCAGATCACCACAAAAAAATTATTGAAAAAATGACGGAACCTGGAAAAGAACCACCTCAACAGCACGTGCATCCAGCCCCTGTAGCAGCATCACCCAGCACAAGTACAAGTAGTGGTCTGACGGCATCTTCTACGTCGTCGCAAAACAATAATGTGGTTAATAATTATCAGAACTGTACCTTTTATTATACAATCAATAATTAAAATTGAATATTTAGATTTATATTAAGTACTTTTCAATATTTAGACAAATAATTTTATTAGTATATTATTATTCAATTTGTGTTCAATTTGTTACAAAATTCAAATTTCTGAACTTGAATTAGGTATGTATTTAATATTCAGTTAATAAAGCTTAGTTTCCCTGTATTTGATTCGTGGAATATTCCTCCTAAATACCATTCGTGCTTAAAAATTAACCAGATAATTTTCCACTCATGCGTGTTTTCTCTACAAGAAAACACATATTCTTATAATTCATTCATTCATATAACTTGAACTAGGTATGTATTTAATATTCAGTTAATAAATTTATTTGATTAATATTCCTCCTAAAACATTCGTGCTTAAAAATTAACCAGATAAAATTTATATTCGGAAAAATTTTTTTTAAGCACTTGTGGTATTATCCCCGAAAATATTTTTGGCCGCCTAATATCTAAAATGGGACTACCATGCGGTCCACTATGATACAGCTGTTAACCTACAGCTGTCGTGAGGCGCTCTGTAAAGTTCATTTAATACCATGTTTGATGAGGCAAATTCTATTACAGAAATAAATCATTACAAACGTGAGCTTGCTAAGCTTTCACCTGAAGAAATTAGGGCTAAGTATAGAACCCTTTTTTATGAAATATTGGACCATATTTTAATGGAAATGACACTAAGATTTCAAGGCTGTGAAAAACTTACAATTTCATGTTTGGCAGGTTCTGCTAAATTTTCCGAATATAATTTAAATTTTCCGAATATTTTCAAAACGTCAACGACTTAAAAATGAGCCAGGTCTTATTTTTGCCAATGAGAGTAATTGGAATATATGGGTGCAAAAGCAAGTGAAAAAAATTAATAAAAACAAATATATTTTTACCGAAGTATATAAATTGTTTTCCCTTCTTTTGACAATACCGTCGACAGGTGCTTCAGTGGAAAGAAGTTTTTCTTGCTTCAAATGTGTAAAAACTCATTTAAGAAATACAATATCTCAAGAAAGACTTACTTCTCTTGGCAATATTTCAGTTCAAAAGGAATTTCTGGAGGACATTAGGGCAACCCATCCATTTTATGAGGATGTTATAAATAAATTTGGTGCTATGGAGGATAGGAGAATTGAATTAGTATACAAAATTTAGGTAAGTCGTAAAAAAATATTCTACCTCCTCCACATATAAAAAAATTCTGGAAAAAAATTATTGCGATATTGTCTCGGGGGCAAGTTTTGTTTACCTGAAATGGGTTATTTGGAAAAAAAATATTTGATTGCCTTCTAGAAGCCCTTCTTAACAACGGAAATGAAAAATTTTCCTGCGGAAATGCGTCATTTCCATTGTACACCCCTTTTTTTTTTTTTTTTTAATTTAGAAGCTTGCGGGATCTTGGAGCGAATAGGGGTGCTGGGTGGGGTAAAAATACTTTAAAGGGAAAAGAAATCTTTTCTAGAAGTGTTTCTTAACAACGGAAATGAAAAAATTTATTGCAGAAACGCGTTATTTTCATTTTCATACACAGTTTAGTATACCTGAAATCAGTTACATGAAAACTTTGCTTGGCATCTCATCCCAAATGCTTTCCCAAGCACCAAAATGCCAAAATGTTACTGCGGAAATTTGTCGTTTTAATTTTCCGACAAAATTTTGTATAGTTTAGTTTACCTGAAATCAGTTACATAAAAAAGAAGTTTTGATTTATATTCTAAACTTTTTCCTCAAGATAAAAATGTAAAAATTTGTCTGCGGAAATTTGTCATTTACATTTTTCACGGAAATTTTGCATAGTTTAGATTACCTGAAATCAGTTACATAAAAAAAAAGCTTTCATTTTCATTCTAAACTTTTTCCTTAACATAAAAATTTAAAAATTTGTCTACGGAAATTTGTCATTTCCATTTTTCAGCGTAAATTTTGTATAGTTTAGATTACCTAAAATCAGTTACATAAAAAGAGCTGTGATTTACATTCTGAACTTTTTCCTTAACATAAAAATGAAAAAGTGTGTCTGCGGAAATTCCATTTTTCACGGAAATTTTGTATAGTTTAGAATACCTGAAATTAGTTATATAAAAAATAGGCTCCGATCAGCATTTTGAGCGCTTTTCCAGAGCGCGGCACGATTGCGGACGAAACATTAGTATTCAGTTTTTCACAAAATGAAGTGAGGGCACGATTGCGGAATGTAAAAATAACGGCTGAACGCATCGTATTGTCAGCGACATTTTATACCCGTATACGTGACAGCCCGAAATTTTTTTTAGATAATCTCAATAATTTGTCTGAGTCACGAAGTTTCATATAAGTATCTATCTGCATATCTTTGAGAACTTCAAGGAATATAAACAAAGAAGGATGATCCTTTCTTGAGTCAGGCAATCGAACAAATATATACGAGCATTCCGCAATAATGCCATCGATTATTTTGCCTCCATCCGCAATCATGCCTTCGTTTTCGTTACTTAAAAAATGTAGAAGAATTTAGAATGTAAATCAAAGTTTTTTTTTGTGTAACTGATTTTAGATATTCTAAACTATACAAAATTTCCGCAGAAAATGAAAATGACAAATTTCCGCAGACACATTTTAACATTTTCGTGCTTGGGAAAGAGTTTGGGATGAGATGCAATTCAAAGTTTTCATGTAACTGATTTCAGGTATACTAAACTGTGCAGAACGGAAATGACGCATTTCCGCAGCAAAATTCTTATTTTCCGTTATTTAGAAAAGCTCCTAGAATATGTAAAACTAGATACTTTCCTTATAACCAATTTCAGGTAAACGAAACTTGAGCCTTGTCTCGCTTCATTTGCACTTCACTTACTTTTCCACCCGCGCAACAAAGCATACAAAATTTTATTAATGAAACAGTAAGAGAAGTTAGGTCTTCCGTAACATGTCTATGGTTAGTACAACTGTAATTCCCCCCTAATAATTTCTTTTAGGTCCGTCCCTGCAAACACCGTGGATAGGCCTAGATATATTTTTTAATCTTGCTATCTGAAATACCTATTCACATTTATACCGTATATCTTTTGAATTAATCTAATCTCGGATTAGAACAACATTCGCAACAATAACATCGCTTTTACCTGCGCCCCGTCTCTCCTGCGACGATGTCCGTCGACGACGCCGCGGGACATCGAAGCGCCGCGACGCCGTGCACGTGGGGCGCAGGGCGGGCCTCGTCGGGCCCCGCCGCGTGGGCAGAGCCGGCCCGCCCCACATGGGGCTCCGCTGGCCGTAGGCCCATCAGTCTCGTTCAGACCTTCGTCGGGTCTGTTTCGCTACGGTGCTCGTGCTGCTTACTCTGCGACGCGTCGTGGTTTCCTAAGTTTTTTTTTCGTCGGTTGTTGGTGTGAGGAGATACAGCTCGGGGATATTTTTGGTGAGGAGTTGTGGTTCGAGAGCTGCCGTGATTGGGAGGAGGTGCCGAGAAGATGGGGCGCCACAACGTGGGGGTCACTGCCTTGGCCGCCACCGTTGTATGGATGTCTATGTGGCAGGTCACCAAAGCTGACTGGTGGTAAGTACCCGTAGTAGCGGAGCCTAGAAAATGTTCAAAAATATTTCCATATTTTTTTAAACAGGTGCTTGAATTTTCGGGAAGGTTGTCGTTTTTGTCTATTTTTAGCAGTTAATTTTGAGTACATAGGGGTCTCTTTGTAATTATAAGTCGTAAAAAGGAAATAGTTGTTATATCCTTACCAAATAGTGAGTAACTGATGATTATGTTTTCAGCAAAAGCTTTTTATAGAATAGTTTGTAACTCTTTTACCTAGTTATATTGCTACTATAGCTAAAGTAGTACTTTTTTACTATTTGGCTTTAACTAATTTAAAATTCCCTTAATCGGTGCCCCTCCTGTTCTAAATTTTTTTGCTTGATATTCGATTCTTTCTGGTGGCGCCTACTTTCGTGGATATTTGCAAAATTCAAAATATTTCCTTGACTTATTTTGATGGGCAAAATATATTGCATCTTGCAAACAAGGACAACGAAAGTTTTTAGTTGCTGTGGAGGCAAAATGAAATTTCGCCCCCCTCCCATGGAGAAGGACAAAGTAACAGACTAAAATATAGTCGGAATATTTTGTTAAACATTTCTATTATAAAATAAATATTACAAAATAATGGGTATTGTTAACGACAATACGTATACTACGTAACAGAAACCTCAAAACATTTTGAGTTGTCACTAGTAATCTCCCTAGTGCTTGAATTATTGCCGGAAATTATTTGCCAGTGGACGAATTTTTTTGAAAATTTTCCCGAGTCGAAGATGAGAAGAGAGAAGTCTTAAAAAAATCGTTACCGAGAAAATAATTTTCGGTTTTAATTCACGCATGTGGAAGATTCGGTGAGAAAATTTAACACCAAAATTTATTTTTAATTTTCATCTCGATTTTCGTGTAGTTTGATGGCAAACGACAAATTGTTGTTCAATTATTGTTTAGTCGGCTGTGTTTTGGTTCTTACAAAAAACATTTTTTTTAGGTTTAAAATTAAACTTTTCATAAATCTTTAGTAAAGTAAAATATTTTGCACTATCTTTAAAACATATTAAAATTTTATTTAAATTTAATTTACAAGAATTCAAGAAAGTATATTTTATTAAGTAAAACTTGCCAATTTAATTAACTACAACCTACTTATGGTCATGTAGGAGTTTTTGTTACTTAGAAAAAAAGTAATTTTCGTAAATTTTACCAACGAGAAGTACACTTTATCAGATTCAGGACATTTTAAAGTCGAAATTTTGCTCTATTTGATATCACTAAATTTGATGAAGCTGCTTCAGTGGCGGCTCGGGGGTGAAAAAGTAAGTGAAGTGCAAACGAAGCAAGAAAATATCGCAATAATTTTTTTTCCAGAATTTTTTTATATATGGAGGGGGTAGAATATTTTTTTACGACTTACCTT
Source organism: Kuschelorhynchus macadamiae (assembly GCA_030620095.1). NCBI lineage: Eukaryota > Metazoa > Arthropoda > Insecta > Coleoptera > Curculionidae > Kuschelorhynchus > Kuschelorhynchus macadamiae. Next base: position 933,636 of record JAUTXW010005116.1, on the reverse strand, counting down.
AATTTTGTATACTAAATCAATTCTCCTATCCTTCATAGCAGCAAATTTATTTATAACATCCTCATAAAATGGATGAGTTGCCCTAATCTCCTCCAGAAATTCCTTTTGAATTAAAATATTGCCAAGAGAAGTAGGTAAGTCTTTCTTGAGATATTGTATTTCTTAAATAAGTTTTTACACATTTGAAGCAAGAAAAACTTCTTTCCACTGAAGCACTTGTCGACGGTATCGTCAAAATAAGGGAAAACAATTTATATTCTTCGGTATATATATTTTTATTAAATTTTTTCACTTGCTCTTGCAGCGATATATTCCAATTACTCTCATTGGCAAAAATAAGACCAAGCTCATTTTTAAGTCGTTGATTTTTTGAAAATATTTCCCCACATAACTGTAACAAATTTTAAAACGGTCCAGTCGGAAAATTTAAACTATATTCGGAAAAGTTAGCAGAACCTGTCAAACATGAAAATGTAAGTTTTTCACAGTCTTGGAATCTTAGTGTCATTTCCGTTAAAATATGGTCCAATATTTCATAAAAAAGGGTTCTATACTTAGCCCTAATTGCTTCAGGTGAAAGCTTAGCAAGCTCACGTTTGTAATGATTTATTTCTGTAATAGAATTTACTTTATCAAACATGGTATTAAAAAAATGTTCATTTTTTTTTACAGAGCGCGGCGTCTCATGACAGCATTTTATATTGGATATGCAAAAATGAATATCAAGCGATTTTTTTTAAGAACGTCAAATAGTACGTCCGTGATTGAGAAAATGTCATTAAACACTAATGCCAGAAACGTGAATTCAAAATCATTCATCTCTCCTAAAAATCCTTTCGCAAGGCAGATTGATTTTTCATCAGATTTGTCACAGTTTGTAATGAATTCAAAGACGTCTTTTAATTTATTCCGGTCTTGAACAATCACATTTACTAACTTCGAATTTGAAGTTATAACACTATCAATAAATATAACACAAAACAGTCAAGTTAACTGCAAAGGAACTCACCGGTTGCAGCGAAATCCGCGAAAAAAAAAGTAAACAACCACCGCAAACTGAACGACATCACACTGGTCGAATTTAATCAAATCTTGGCATAAATAGATTTTTTTTATTTTTAAAAATTAATTACAAAAACGATTATTTCAGACACTTTATCAATCCAGGAATTCAGTAGGCCATGCAAATGACACATACACTTCTGTTTTATTGTTATATTAAATGTCAAAGCTGCATAAAATTACGACATTTTTAGACGCGTTGATAATTAGTTGTTTGGTTTATTGGTTTCAAAGTTCGTTAGATAATATATATTTGAAGTACTTTTAAAAATCAGTTATGGAAGAAGACCACGAAGGTATGTAGTTGCCAAAAAATAAAAATGTTAATATTTGGTTGTATTTTAAAGCACATATAGAACCATTAAGTAGGTAATGTTATTTTCTTAGGTGACTTTTAAAAATATCAAAATTCAAAAACCAATTTGTTTGTGTTTTCACCACATTTCCATTATCGCATATTTTTTTCTGTATTGCGTAATATCTCTTTTTATTGAATACACAAAAAAGGTTGCCCCAACTTGCCCATAAGGAATTATACAGTGTTTTTAAAAAGTCTTGAACTGGCTAAATTTGGTCAAATTTGTAAGATTCGCGAACGGTTAAACTTTCGAAGATACATTTTTCTTTCTATTACATACACTTTTACCAAAAAAAATATAAAACCCTTTTTTCTGCTTCAATTCTGAATCTGAAAAAGAATTATTTTCATAATATTTTGAATTGTAAATCTAATTTTATTGAGTTTTACCGTGGTAGGTCTTAAAATTTTTTAAGCTCGGACTTATAAACTCCCTGCTGGAGAGCTAACTTTGCATTTCAATATCTTGCACCTGACAAAGTCAAAGTTAACTTCTTTGTGTAGGGGTAATTTTAATCAATAAAACCGTATGCATTTTGTTTTTAGACAAAAAAATAAACCAGTGTTGTCAATGAGTTACATGAAGCTCTTTGAAATCTTTATAAGTTTCCGAGAAAAAAACCTGGACAGCAAATTTAATCGCTTACGAGCAAGAATTTTAGAATTTACGGGTTCTTCAAACCTAAGCCATGAAGCTAATAATATTTTAAATGGCTTCTATTATAAATTTAAACAAAAGTGGTCTTCATGTAATAGAACAAAAGATAGGTTTTTGCAGCATCATGGAGAGTGGCTGCATACTGTAGTTCAGTTTAAAACAAATTGTAAAAATGATAAAGGACGAAAAGCGCTGGATTTTAATTCCTGTAGCGAGAGAACCAAAAGACAAAAAACCAAACTATTGAGAGAAACATTTTCCCCGCAGCAATTAGCTTACGCAGCACAAATGAGTTATCGAGTCAACCAGGAAGTAGAAGCCTCTAAATTAATAAAGACTATTTGTGAGGAACCTCAAAAAGCTAAAGATTATTCCAAAGCGTTAAAAACGGAAAATTATTCACAACTTTCAATGAAGCTCTTTCTCTTGTGGTTGAAGCCAGATTAACAAAATTTCAATATAAACTAATTAGAAAACAGGTGCAAGAAAAAAACTGTTATATTTATCCATCGTATGATCATATACTAGAGGCAAAAAGAATGTGTTATCCTGAAAACATACGTGTAACAGAAAGTTCTGCAGAAGTTCCTGTCCAATCTTTATTAAATCATACGTGTCAAAGACTTTTACTTTTACAAAGGGATGTTCTGCTTAATGTAAATATCACAAATAATGACATTTTAAACCTAATCTGAGCTTGTAAGTATGGTTTTGATGGGTCATCTGGCCAGTCTGAGTACAAGCAAGTTTTTAATAACGAGTCGCTCTCAGACTCTAGTATTTTTTTTACATCGCTTGTACCTATTCGATTAAGCCGACCAACTGACACCGGAAACATTATAATTTGGCAAAATTCCAGACCTTCCTCCACTCGAATGTGTCGCCCCATAAAAGTTCAGTTTTCACGCGAAACCCGCGAATTAACATTGGCTGAAAAACAACATCTAGACAATCAGTTAACAAATCTGACTCCTTTTAAATGCACCATAGATAACATTAATGTGTTAGTAAGTTTCGACTTACATTTAACAATGATAGATAGTAAAGTAGGAAATGTTTTAGCAGAAAATAATTCTACACAAAAATGTTTTATTTGTGGCGCATCGTCCAAGGAGTTTAATAACATCGACGTTGTTCTTCAGAGGCCTGTAATTAATGCCAATTATTTAAAATTTGGTTTATCCACTCTACATGCTTGGATACGTTTTTTTGAGTGTTTGCTGCATTTGGCTTATAAGTTAGACATAAAAAAATGGCAGGCCAGAAGTGAAGAAGATAAGCAAAAAGTCAAAGACTCAAAAAAACGTATCCAGCAAGATTTGCATTTACGATTGGGGTTAATAGTGGATAAACCAAAACCAGGTTTTGGTTCGTCGAATGACGGCAATACAGCTCGTAGGTTTTTCGAAAATGTAAATGTTGTTGCTGAAGTTTGCCATATCGATGAACAGTTAATTCACAGATTTTATATAATATTGCAGACTTTGTCCTGTGGTTATGACATCGATATAGCTAAATTTCAATGTTATACAATTGAAACTGCACGAATTTTTGCAAATTTATATTCATGGTACCCGATGCCCACATCTGTGCATAGAATATTAATACATGGAGCAGAGACTATTGGTGCTTTTGAAATTCCTATAGGACAGTTGTCCGAGGAAGCACAAGAAGCTAGAAATAAGGACATTAAAAGTTTTCGTTTAAATTTCGCGAGAAAAACCTCTAGGAAAGATAATTTACAGGATATATTTAATCGCCTTCTTGTTTCCTCGGACCCTGTCATATCTGGGTTTCGCAAAACACCACCCAAGTCCAGTAAAAGCCTTTTACCTGATGCTCTTAGGTTAATAAAACCACCTAATATTTGCAACACGCCTTTAAATTTGGATGAAATTTTAGACTCATCAGATGAAGACTGATACTATAAGTCTAAAATTTATTCAAATTTAGGGCCAGTACCATGGAAATAATTGTTAAAAAAACTATTGTATCTATGGTTAGTATTTTCCAGATAAATTTACCCGGAGGTAAAAGTACTGGCACAAAGTTGTATTGGAAACATTTGATGGTTTTACTGATACTGAAAATACTACTTACCTTTGATCTTATAGAACAGAAATTTGACATTGTAAATTATTTTAAATTGAAACCAAATATTAGGCACATAAAAACTGTCAAATTTCTGTTTTATTGGACTATTATAGTATTCCTACTTACCTGTTTACCTATACCTATCCAGCTCATCTTTCAACAGTGGCATAACTAGAGAATTTTAAAAAATGAATTACAACTTAAAAATTTGGTCAGGGGTAGGGCTTGTATGCTCTGTCTCGGGTATACACCAGTATTAATTAAATAATAAAATAATTCATATAACATGTTATCCATTTAACATGTTGTTTATTTATACATACTTTATTTAAACTTTATTGTAGTTAGGCTAGATATTACTGTAATACTGTATACCTTTGGGTTTTAGTATAATAGGTATCAATATTAAGATATTTATTTTTACTTATAGTCATGGTACAAGGTAATAGCTTCTAGTGTACTGACTTTATTCATAGACCACCTAATATTTGGTTTGAATTTAAATTAATTTACCATGTGGTAATTGGCAAATGTATTTGTTTACTAAAGTTGACTATCGTTTTCATCACCCTGTATAATAGATTTTTTGTTAAATTTGAAAAAAATTAAATTTAATGAATAAATTTAAATAAATTATGTAAGTTTTTTAAACTTTTAATAAATCATAACATGTAGTTCTATTTATGCCAAGATTTTATTAAATTCGACCAGTGTGCGACACGTGGGTGTAGTGTACTGCGCCTGCAATTCACCGAGAGCGTTGTATGGCGCTGGACTCGACGTCATCACGTACGTGTTGTCATGGCAACGTAGTAGGAAGATCGTAAACTAAACATAGCACCTCCAGCAAAAAGCGTTTTGCGCCACTGTTATCGTTATAATAAAGTTCGATTGAAAGTTTTCGAGATGTACAGTTTATGTTTTACCAATTAGGTGAATAAATGAATGTAAAAACTAAAATTTTAAGAGATATATAATAAAAATAGTTAGATGTTTGCTTGTTTATTTTTCCTGGTAAAGTAGCACTTCACCTGAATATCCTCCACTGAGCTGCATGAAATGTATCCTGAGAGTACATTATGTAGGGTATTATGTACTATATTTGAATTATCATATTAATTGTAAAACAGAGATTGCCACGGCTACGACAAATGAATGTTACTAGTGAACTAGTAAATTAAGAATGACAGTGACACTTACACCGCGCATCGTATATGTGCAGATTATTTTAAAATGGATAATTTAAAAAGTTACACTTTATGTAAGTTTTGTAAGAAGATTCTCGATATTAAAATAAACCACAGAACATTGTCTTGCCTAACAAAAGTAGTAGAAAAGGCCGCTGTCTACTCTTTCCAAAAAAGTTTTTTTGCGGATGTCAAGAAAATAGTTTATGAAGAATCTTCTTTCTTGGACCGATTATCCCGAAGTAAGCAGAACATAACAGGGTCCAAATATTACATCTACTTCCTGAAACATAAACATTTATGGGAATCTAAAGAGTTGTATACACCTGAAGCACCTCCTTACGCCGCATTAGGAAAAGTAGAGGTAATGCAAGAATTTAATAAATATTCTGATGCCGTTGCTGCTAGATTAGAGTAATTCGTTGTTTATCTAAAATAAATATATAATTTATGTTATCGACCATATAAAATTGTTTTATTATTAAAAGCACAAACTTTGGAATAAGATAACTAAACAATAATTCAATATTGTAAATTTTCTTTCTTATCACATGACATATGTCAAAAAGATTTCCAGTGTAATCACCTCCAGCTTACCCTGGAGGCAAAAAATTTCAGGAAATCCGACCCGTTGCTACGGTAACGTTGAAAAATAAAGCATTTTATAGAATAGTTTGTATTTCTTTTACCTAGTTATATTGCTACTATAGCTAAAGTAGTAAATTTTTTACTATTTAGCTTAAACAAATTTAAAATTTCACTTAATCCGTGTCCCTCCTGGTCTAAATTTTTTTGCTTGATATTCGATTCGTTTTCTTAGCTTTTACTTTCGTGGACATTTGCAAAATTCAAAAATTTCCTTGATTTATTTTGATGAGCAAAATATACTGCGTCTTTCAAACAGAGACTGCGTAAATTTTTTAATCGCTGGGGGGGCAAAATGAAATTTAGCCCCCCTCCGATAGAGAAGGATAAAATAACACACTAAAATAACTGAGACGGAATATTTTGTTAAAATTGTCTATTATGAAATAAGTATTATAAAATAATGGGTATTGTTAAAAACATTACATAGTCTAGATAACAACAAAAACCCCATAACATTTCGAGTTTTCTTCATAATTTTACTTGTCTTTAATACATTTTGTTAACAATATTTTACTGGTCACTAAAAAATATACCAACTTTTAAGTCTTTATATGTAAAGAATGGCTCAATGCTGCAATTCAATTTGAAAACTGAATCGTCTGCAGTTTTTGAGCAAACGGGTCAAATTGATAATTATTTTTTTAAGTGATGTGTTTTTTAAACTTTTTAAAACGACACTAAAAACTATGTAATTATATTTAATTTCTCATTTTAAAAAAACTGGTGTGATAATTAGTGACAACAAAAAATATCTTTTCACAGCTTTTGTTTTATAAAAATTCATTGCACACAAGTAATATTTTGAAGGGAATACGAAAATTCCTTATGACATGCGGTTTTTGTTGTCCTCTTAAGCTGCTTAAGCTTAAGTATGCTACTTTTTCGTAAAACTAAAGATGCCCTTAATAAAATTATCATAGCCCTTTTAGTTTTTAAGATACAGGGCTAAATTGGAAATGTTGCATTTTCAGGCTCCCCTCCTATTTCAACTATCAGATAACTTATCGAAACATTTGAAAACTGTTTCTTATACTTTTCCCCTAGAACCCAATTGCGCTTTCAGAATTAGTGTACAGGGTGAGGTTAAAAAGTTATCGGAGCCTACTTTATTTTTTTAAATGGAACATCCTATATATTTATACACTATAAAATTTGTCTGTTTTTTACCTTTTCATAAATATATAATAGTATGCACTTTTTCTCAGAAACGCGCAAATAAATGACAATTTTTTGAAATTAAGTACATAATTTAATAGTAGGCCATGAATAACAATAATAAACAATTGAATTTCCTATTGCTAACGAAGAATTGAATACCTTGCATGTAGGTATCTTCTTATATAAAAATACCTATAGAGTTTTTAAATAACGTAAGTTTGTAACAACAGTTTTATAGCATAAAGTACCAATATAACAAATACAAAAAAATAACATTATTAAAAAAAAACAATTTTTTTTTAATAATGTTATTTTTTTGTGTTATTAGTGGTACTATCATCGTAAATTTAATAGTTTTCGTCAAAATGATATTTGAAAAAAAATTGTAGTTTCCATCTACGATTGTGAAGCAACTACCAGCTGCAGCCAATACCAGTAACAAGCATTGTTATTAAAATTTTCTTTCTATCCATTTGTTTGGATAAGTTTGATCCAAATAACTGCGAAGAACATGGGAATAATGAGGAGGTGCCCCGTCGTGATGGTACCACATAATTTGTCGAACCTGTAAAAGGATCTCTTCCAAGGATGTAGGCAAATCGTTTCTTAAAAAATTTAAGTAAATTTCGCCCGTTAAAGTGCCGTCAAAAAAATGTGGGCCAATAACCTGCGATCCTAAAATTCCGCCCCATACATTTAAACACCAAACTCTCACCCAATAAGGATTTGAAGTACTGTAATAGTGCATGTTGTGTCTATTAACAGCTCCATTACTTTTAAAAGAAGATTCGTCGGTGTATGAAATATTTCTCAAAAATAGTTTATTTTGAATAACTTTCGTTTGAAGATCTCTACAAAAATTTTGGAAATCATCCCCATGAAGTTCTTGATTCAGACAGAGGTGATAAGGATGATACTTATGTTTTCTAATAATTCGGGATACTGTGCTCTGCGAAATATTCAGCTACTGAATAGGTACTTGGATTTAAATTGTCCATTATACTCAAAATAACATACCCTTGGTTGTCTTTTATCAGGAAAATTCATTTGATACCGACGTTTTGCTGATTTAATTTGGCTACGACATTATCCATAATTAAAATCATATCAGTTTGTTAGTTTAAGGAAAACTGTAGGTTATTATTCATCTTTAATTACGAATGTAGAAAATAAACAACTCTTGAAACTAGATAACTTCCATACTCCAGCGATAGATAAACACAAACAAAAGAACAACCACCATAGTTACGCACATGTTTAGCCTACTATTATTAATTATCACAGGCTCAAGTTAAGACGTCTTTTCGTGATAGACAGTAACGACACGTAATGTCCGGGGACGTTTTAAAAGCGTTTTGTAAAGATGGGGTATTTGGATTCTTTTTATTAACTTTGAGAAGCGCAATATTGGTCTAAATTTGGCTGTGAATTCTTTTCTATTATTTGAAATGTTGACATCTCACTCAAATTATGGATGACAATACAAGGATAGTCAAATAAATTTAAGAGTAGAGGGGGGGTTGCCCCCCCAAAACCTCCCTTGAGTGCGCCAATAATAACAGTAAATTTTGCAGCAAGGCAAGAAAGCTATAAAAAAATGTTTCAAGTATTATTTTGGCGAAAACTTAAATTTACAATAATAGTATGTTACACAAAAAATATCCAGAATTGCAAGCTGAATCTAAAAATGAAATAAAAAATACAGGGTTACATTTAAAATAGCAAAGTTGGACCACGCCCAACTTTTTTGAACCACTCTGTATAGTGAACGCTCCTCACAAAATAAAGTTCGCTGAACATTAAAAATATTTTATATTTTATATGATATTTTTTTCTATTTTGAAATAAAGGGGGGTCTCGCTTGCCAGACTTACACAGACTTATACAGAAGTATTAACTTTTGAATTCCTTAAAATTTTTATATACGGGTTTCATCATTCTATGTAACTTTAAAATTCGTCATTTAATGAAAGAAAAAAAATATATATATAAATAAATAAATAAATATATATATATATATATATATATATATATATATATATATATATATATATCGCCATAGACATTAATTAAATCATATGATGGTCTAAAAACTAAGGCAATATCCAGAGTTTATAATTAAATCACAGCCGTACAAAAAAATGCGGCCTAATAAAATGTAAAAACAAATATTACTAAAACTGGATGAACTGGTAAAATTTTGATTCGTTTGAAACTTGTACCATAAATAGACTTGTGTGTCTTAGCAATTTTGATTTAGAATGCCATAGGCGTAGATATTCAGTTTTTTAAGGATTCAAAAGCATTCATATTTTATATTTTGAGAACGCTATTTGATTATAGTCAAATTGAAAATAGATATAGTTGGGGTAAATGTAACACTAAAAAATTCCCGAACTTATTGGCGCAGACTCTTACTTTTTTTCCGATTATACATATTTAAAATAAAAAAGAGGCAGTATTTTGAAAAACGGCGAAATATGGGAAATTTATTTCATTTTTTTGTATACATTGTAGTGTTATGAATAAGATAAACCTAACATGAAAATTTTCATGGCTTTGTTGACTTGGAAAAAATATCATGCACAAAAAAAACATTGTTTCTTTAAAATTGGTTTTATCCTCAAATCAATATTATCTTATAAGTTTCAGGGCTTGAGCCCCCCCCAAAAGTCGATGTCTAGTTGCGCCACTGACGAGGACGAAGGTGTTGCTTCTATATATCACAAAATATCTATCTCTTTTCTTTCCCTGTTCTCTTTGTTATGTTTTAGGACGCTGGTGAACAAATGATCCGTGCTGAACTAAATTTCCTTTTAAACGAGCAAATATCTCAAAGAACGGTTGCCTTCTTTTTGGATATCTAACAAGCAAAAACTTATAATGATAATACAGATTTTCATAGCCATAATAGCTTACTTAATAAATATATAGAAATATAATTCCGAGGCTTCTACATAAACATACCAGCATATCACATTTTACATAATTTTCATACGCTGTCATTATTCGCAGAAATTAATAAATATCAATTAAATAAAAATACCAAAAGAACGTTTATAAACTGCTTTATAAACCAAAAGTGGATCCAAAAACCGATGAGAGACAAAGATTTGACATTTATTTTTGTTTCTTGTCATAAACAATAGACATAGCCTACTATTAAATTATGCATTTAATTTCAGAAAATTGTCATTTGTTTGCGTGTTTCTGAGGAAAACTGCATTCTATTATATATTTTTGAAAAGCCAATTTAGCCCTGTATCTTAAAAACTAAAAGGGCTATGAAAATTTTGTTAACGAAATCTTTAGTTTTACGAAAAAGTATCACACCGTCGTGAAAACCTCAGCTTTCTATCTATAAAAATAATAGAGATACCCCGCAAAAGTACCGAAAATGGGACACCCTGTACAGGGGTTTTTGATATGTTGTGCCTTACCTAGATGCTTTATTTTAGAAGCTACAAAAAACCTTAAATATAAAAGTTAAAGGGGTAAAATTATAGCACTTATGTATATTATTATCTCATATGAAAATTTTTTTTTTATTTCAAAAATGTATAGGTACATTGTTGATATTTCGATGAGCCCTTTTTGAAATATTTGAGTTTAAAATATTAATGCATTCATCGTTCATTACATCAGGGCGGCCTGGAAAACAAACATCTGCTTTCAATATTGTCGTTGTGACATTTCAATATAGGTGAACTCATATTGTTATTACTATTTAAAAGGGCAATTTAGATGTTTTTTATAACATGTGATATACCGAAGAACCGAAACAAAAGATAATTCGACACCTTTATTCCAATAATTATAGCATATCAAGAGAAGAATAAAAAAAGAAGAAACATAATTGGGGCAAAAATATTACAAAAAGATTTTACATATTTTTTATGTATCTCCCTAGGTTATTTATACAATTAAAAATATTCCTCCTTAATTTACTGTCAATAGAGTCGAAAATAAAATCTGGGTAGTCTGATGATGATATTATAAATATTTCCCCCCTTTTTTAGTACGTATGACAGGGGGGCGCAGTCCGTTCCTTTAAAGAACTGCGGGGCGAACCACCCTCCCTGACCAATATTTTGGAATTGCCTGCTTACAGAAGTATTACAGCGTGGGAACATTAAAAACTAAACACAGTATTAGCAAAATTAGGCTGATTTATTTTAAAAAATTTAAAAGTTTAGGTTTATATCCTTAATTTTAATTGAAAAATTTATAATAATGTCTGACTGAATGGTTTCCGGAAATTTCATTCGTAATTTTAAAATTTTCAGAAAAGCCGAATTTTTTCTATTTTTACAGAGGTTTTCAAAATGTTCTTGGAAATTTGCACTGATTTACTTTTCCGGAAGAATCGCATTTCTAATAATTAGTAGAGATGTGAGGCTTAGAAAATGTTGTCCAAAATACAAGAGTTCTAACCACAACTTGTGTTACAGTTAAAGTTAGCACTAAAGTAACTTACTCTAACCGAGACTATCTATAGATAAATGTGGTCTCACTTGGTTGCACCCGATTGCACCGTTGTCAAGTAAACAATAGAGGGGATAGGCCCTCTGTCTTTATTTGGTGCTTTCTTACCACATTTAACTATTTCTATACTCTCAAATGCATCCAATAATCTGTTATTAGATACCTTTTTTAATTAACTTAAGATTATTTATTCCTACTTGGTGATTGTTTTCCAAAGCATGTTGGGCAACGCTTGACTTTTCTGTTCTTTCGTATCTTAAATGTGCCATGTGTTCTTTAAAACGAATGTTTATGGAGCGTTTAGCTTGCCCAACATATTTTAGATCGCAGTCATTACAGCTAATTTCATAGATGCCACTCCTCTCCTTCAAGTCGACTTTGTCTTTAGGGTTTCCAAGGAGATTTTTCAAACTCTAAAACCTTTGTTCTTAAATACTTTTTCTAGACCTCTCGTATATCTGGGATCATATGGGACTACTATGAACTTATTGGGAGCCTCAGGTGCTTGAAAGTAGTGGCATCTTTTAACATTTTCTTATGCTTATGTCTATTTACTAATGTGTGTACAAAATTATCATTATATCCATTATTTTTAGCTAATTTTTAATCCGATCAAATTGGCCAACCTGTGAGTTAAGAAATGAAATGCTGCCACTTTAGGTTGACGGCAATGAAATGAGTGGGATGTTATATACCTATCAGTATTAGTAAATTTCTTATAAATATCAAATTCTAATTTATCGTTATTTCTAATCACTAACGTGTCGAGAAATGGTAATTGCCCACTGTGTTCCTTTTCATACGTAAAATTAATGGAAGGATATTTATTGTTTAATGTTTCTAAGAAAGTGTCCAAATTTTCTGTTTTAGTATCAAAAATAGCATATATATCGTCCACGTATCTATACCACACCCTTAGAAAATACTTGAATTCTTTTTTGAATTGGGTTTCTAATCTACATATATAAACTAATTTGCAAGGAACGGAGATAAGCAATTGCCCATCGCAGTTCTCTCAAGTTGTTTATAATATTTATTGTTGAACTGAAAAAAATTTTGATTCATACATAATTTTGTACGAAGCAAATATTCATCAATAATTTCTTTCTTCAAATTATTGAAGTCAAGTGGTTCTTTTAGGTACTCTAAAATAGTGGTATGGGTACACTAGGAAACAATGAGCTTACATCAAAAGATATTAAAATGTCACCTTCTTTTAAGCGATTCTAATTTTACCTAAGAATTCGAGTTAAACCTCAAAGTTATCGATATTTAATTTGCTGAATTCTTCTACTAACCATTTTAAAATATTGTACGTTGGTGATCCAACAGCTAAAACAATAGGTCTCATGGACTTCCCAGATTTATCGATTTTGATAAGGCAATACAATTGAGACAACTGAAATTCAAACTAACCCTGATCCTATGTGTTAGTTTGAATTTTGGTTTATCGGACACAAGATTTTTACACTGTTTTAAGATACTTTTTACTTCTGTTATCATTTTTGATAACGGGTTTTTCTCAATTAAATCGTAAGGACCAGTTCGAATCAAATTGTCTAGTCTTTCAAAATAATCTGTTTTGTCTAGAATAACAACCTTGTTTCTTTTGTCAGCTTTTAAATAAAACCATTCTTTTTTCTTCAGTCCGTGGATAACTTCAGTATTTTTACGAAAAACATATTTTGACTTGTTAACTTTCTAATGAATCCCTTAGTTGGCTCTGGCACATATTGAATGGAACTTTCGATATTCGCTGTATTATATTCAAACCTTTATTCAAAAGGGCGATTTCTCTATTATCAAAGGACTGAGAAGAATGGTTTTCTACAATGTTCTCGACTTCCGAAGAAATTTTGTGTTTCTCAGTTTGTTTTTAACACATTTTCTTAAAAATTAAAAAAAAATAACTACGAACATTTTTCTTTGGAAATCTAACCATTGTTCAAATTCTAAATTACTAAGCTTGTAAGTGAGTTTTTTAAATAATCCATATGCTTCAATTTCAAGCATACTTTGTTTGCTATCCAGATTTTTAATTTCTAATTCTAGCCAGTTTTGTTTGGCAAAAGATTCAACCTTCCCGGTAACGGGTGATTGTTTAGGGTCTTGACTGAAATGAATTTGGGGAAAACTGAAAATGACTTGCATGATTTTAGAAACCAAATATCTGCTGCTATTAACCTAATCTTTTTTTTTTTTTTATTGTATTGTAAGGATGTAGCCAATGCACGCATCGGACAAGTGGCCCTTCTGAAACGTACACTACAGAATGCTAAACATTCCAAATGGTACGAATTCGCATTCAAGGTCAAATAGATAAAGTAAAAAGTAAAATAGATACAAAGTATACATAGATATAAAACAATCATAAAAGCAATTCGTTTAATCGCCTTTTAAGCTGTAAAGTGCTTAAACTGAAAATGTCATAATCAGGGAAGTGACGATTGTAATTGCGAACCAGTCCATCGACAAATGCGCTAAGCCCATAATTTGTACGATGGTATCCTTCAAAAAAGAGTTGAGATTGTTCTCCTAATAGGAACCAGAAATGCGACCGACTTAAGCAACATCGGACAGTCAATATCTCCACTAAGCAGTTTGTGAAGAAAAACTAGAAGTGCCTTCTTTTTTCGAAACTCAAGTGTTTGAAGGCCACACAGAAGAGCCCTGGTATTATATGATAAACCCTGGTACGGAAAATTAAACTTATACAAAAGTTATTTGGCAAATCTATTTTGGACTTTTTCGATTTTATCGATATGGCACTGATACGATGAACTCCAAACTGTAGAACAATACTCCAGAACGCTGCGAACAAGTGAGTTATAAAGACATCCAATTGCTTTAGTATCTGTGACATGTTTTGTTTGCCGCTTTATAAAGCCCAACAGCCTGAAACCCTTCAGCACAATACTATCAATGTGCAGACCAAAAGTTAAATTCTCATCAAAAATAACGCCCAGGTCTGTAAAGGAACTAACAACTTCAAGACTCACGTTATCTATGAAGTAGGAGGAGAGTATGGGTTTAATGCGTTTATGAAAACGGAGCACTTTACATTTAGAGACATTAAGAAGAAGATGGTTAATGTTGCACCATTTGATAAGCTTTTCCAAGTCCGATTGCAGTGGATTAGATTCAGAGGAAACTGGTGAAAAGAATTTTAAATCGTCTGCGTATAAGAGACACTTAGACACTTTAAAGCATGATACTATATCATTTATAAATAGTAGAAAGAGAATTGGACCAATATGAGAGCCCCGTGGGACACCAGATGTCACAACAACCTCCCTAGAAATTGAACCACATACGCTAACTCGCTGACGACGATTAAATAAGTACGATTCTATCCATTGCAGATAGGTTCCAGAAAAACCAATTCGCTGCAATTTGAATAACAGAAGCTGATGGCAAACCCTGTCAAAAGCCTTCGATATGTCAGTATATATAACATCGATCTGTTGACCAGCCTCAACCGATGTTGTTAAGTAATTCTGGAAAATTGCAAGATTTGAAATTGTTGAGCGACCACTAAAAAAACCGTGTTGCATACTAGTGATGTAGTGCTTCAGAGACTCAAAGATATGATCCGTGATAATTGCCTCAAACAGCTTTGGTATATGCGAAAGCAAGGAAATACCTCTGTAGTTTTTAATATCGCTCTTATCCCCAGATTTAAAGATCTGCATGAGAGTGGAAAACTTCCAAATTTCGGGAAAGGAACCCAGATTAAAAGATTTCTGAAAAATTTTACAAAGGGGCCGAGACAACGACTCGCAGCAACGTTCCAATAAAATAGTGGGAACTCCATCTGGACCAGCCTTTTTAGAAAGATCAAGGGTTTTTATTTTATTGCAGATTTCCGCCTCTGTAATACAATAGGTTGATAGTAATTTTCCCGAACAGCTTATAGGGCCAATCTTGCTAAAATCTAAACTACGGTGACGTGAATAGCAAGACTCAAAGTGAGTGGCGAAGGCATTAGCGATGTTATTCGAACCGGTAATTTCCTCTCCGTCATAATTCATGACACTGGGCAGCCCAGAGTTTCTTCTCAAATTACGTACAAAAGACCAAAAATGCCTGATATTCTCTGGGATAAGCAATTCAGTTTGTGTGACATATGCAAGATAGCACATATCAGTCCGAAGCTTAACCTCACGTCGTATGTCGCAGTAATCAAAATAGTCAACATCTTTATTGGACCTTTTATATTTTTTGTATAGACGATTCTTTTGTCCAATAAGTTTTCTCAGAGGAAGGTCGAACCATTTCGGATATTTACAGTCGACTATCGTTTTCTTGGGGACACAATTATTGATACCTTCAAACAAGACCTCATAAAAGAGTTCAACCATTTTGTTTATATCAGATTCTACTGATAAAAAAGACCAGTCGGATTGATTGTAAAAAAGGTTTAGATTGTGGATGAAACTGATAAACGCTAACTTCATTAGAATTTTTCATTGGAAAAACATATTTAATTTTAAAATTTATCTCAATTGCTGGATGGTAGGGATCAATGTTTACGAGGGGAAAACCAGATTTTAAAATGGAGGCATTGACAAAGTCACTGGCAAATATTAAATCCAGAATTCTGCCCATGTGATTGCACAATGAGTTCATTTGCTGCAATTCAAAAAAGCTCATTGAAACAATAAGAGTTTCAGAAGCTGGAGATGGCAGAGATTTTGGAACAAGTGTGTTATCCTCATAAGCCCATTCCACCAAAGAAAGATTAAAGTCCCCGAGAACAAAAAATGTGTGACTATCGTATCTGTTTCTCAACGACTCGCAGGTATCACAAAAAGACTGATAACACTCCTGACTAGAATTAGGTGGAAAATAAACACAGCCCAAAATCAAACTTGCATTGCCCGCGCGCACCAGGACCCAAACATCGTCAAAGTCCATATAAGTAGGAGTAGTAACCAGAGTTACACGAAAAGCATAAGAAACGGCAATCAACACTCCACCGCCGCGATGACACCCTAGTTCCTCATAACTCCTATCTCTACGAAAAACTACATATTTGTTATTAAAAATTTCGTTCTTTGAAATATCCGCGTTAGTACAGTACTTACAATAAAACTTTTGTTCCGTTGACCGTGAAGCCATGTTAAGTCCTAACCCTGAAACCTGTGGTGGAAGATAGAACAAAATACAAAAGTTCTAACCACACTACACCACAACTTGTTACTTACTTGTTAACTAAGTTAGCATCATCAGCAGATGATATAAACTCAAATGTGGTTAGAATTCTTGTATTTTGATCTAGCTTCCACCACAGGTTCCGGGGTTAGAACTTAGGAAATGTTCAAAAAAGTTTCCTTGAAACTCCCATTTTTCTCTCGATTTTTCTGAAATTTCCAAACAAGTGCTTGAAATTTCGGAAAAGTGGAAATGTTGTCGAATTTGCCTATTCTTTGGCAGTTTTTACATTAAAATGATATTTCTCACTAAAATTTACGCTAATTTTGTGACTTTGAGTTATAAAACTTCTAACTAAAAAAATTCCTTACCAAATCTGCATGGATAAGTATTGATTCACAGGTTTTTGATAAAAGCTTAATAAAGTAATATATATTTTTCCTATATCCTTCTTCAGATTAGTTTATATAATCGTATAGTTATATTGCTAACATCCTTCCACTATCTATAAGAAAAACACTTAGTTCAGATTCGCCAAACCCATTCTAGTTTTTTTCCTCCTGTCTTTTGGACGGCATGGCATAATCATAGATTTACAAAGTGGAAGAGGCAGCTAGTGCTATTCAACAGATAGGACTTGTTTTCAACCAACATAGAGAGGATACGGAAAACCACTTACAGGAAAATTCGTACGAGATAGAGCAAAGTAAGCAAATAAGGTATTTCGATGGATATATTCGAAATTTTCATATTATTCTATTTTCTTTGAAATTATAAACATGTTTATTTTATTTACAACAATAGATACTCTTCAACGTTACGACACTAGTTGTTAAATATTGATCATTATTTGCGTTAACCTTTGTTTGGAATTTTATGGCCCTATTGTATTTCGTCAGATACGGGATGTGTGTGTTCATTATTCTTTAAAAGATCCTGGTCTATTTGTTCTACATATACAAAATATAGAAGTTTCACTCCATAATTCAATAATTTTTTAATACAGCGAGTAACAAAAGTAAGGAAATTTAGGTATGTTATGCCGGATCCAATGGCGAGTTCCGAATTGCTGTCAAGTTTACCGTTTTTCTGTTATAAGAGGAAAATTATTCTTTTAATGGAACACCCTATATTATATTACTTTTTTAAAATCTGCGTGAAACCCTCAATACGTTTTGTTAAAAGCACTTTTTATGAAAGTCAACAGTTTTTGCGAAAATGAGGGTCTAATATTCATATGTTAATGTATTACCTTTTTATTAAAATGCCTGGCACACAAAAGGTTACCTTATATGTATACAATGTCAGTTTTGTTGATTTACAAAAATGGATCGTTTAGCAACTAAATAAGGCTCTAACCCCCGTATTCACTAAAAAGAGTAGTTCTAGTTGCCATGGTACTTAAAATTCTTAGTTCGCCAGTTATGTTTTGCTAATGTCACAGTCATTTTGTAATTGTGACATTTAGAAATATTACTTGTTCAGTGGTTGAAAATGTCATTTTCTCCCTCCCTGTATTGTAAGCAACCTATTTTGACACTGCTTTGACAGACGTAAGTGAAAGTGACTCAGCAAGGTATTGGTTGCCCTTAACGACAAGATGTAAGTCAACTTACATCCCTAGGGAAATAATAATCTGAAATTATAAGTAGCTTTAATTTTTGATTTCATCAACATATTACAAAAATCCGGAGAAAAATCCGGTGATATTAATTGAAATGAATATTAACGGTACAATTATTACGATTATTCACATTATTAACAAAATTTGGAAACACGTTTTCTCGTTTCTTCTCGATGTGTATTACATTTTCTGACTCCATAGATCCTTCATTTCTAACCAATGTTTCTGTCACTGTTGTAGCACTGCAAGAGACTGCTGCTTGTAAAATTTTATTCGTTACTTCCTTTTTATTATTGGGGCTCTCAGCTACGTAACTTTCCGCAATAGTAGCGGATTTCCATCCACCATGTCGCTTGATAGGTAATACATCAACTGCAGTATTTGCTAATAAAGTTGCCGACGTTCTTCTAAAAGAGTGTCCAGTATACATTTTGAAGTTCTCAAACTTTCAAAATTTCTCGATTTTACTTGGAATTGACGAAAACGTATTTTTCCCGACAGGCTGGTTTAAGCACTTTCCATTTTGATATCGCATAAAGAAGCGCGGATTAATAGTCGTCATGTGGGATCTTGTATCAATCTACTTTTGAATTATTTTGAAATGACAAACCTGAGTGTCGTCACTTTTTGTCACTGTAAATGTACAGGGTGTCCGGATTTGGTTGCAAAAGCAGGGTATCTCGCTTATTTTTAAAGATAGAACCTTGCGCTTTTCACGAACTTGAGCTAATTTTTTGTGAAACTCATGAAGCCGTAAACAAAATTTTCATAGCCTTCTTCGTTTATGAGATACAGGGCGAAATAGAAAATTTTGCATTTTGGGACCCCCCTCGTATCTCGGTTATCCTTTAACTTAACGCAAAGGGAAAAATTGCTGCTTATGCAGTTTTTTACGCTGGATCCAGTGGCATAGTCATATTTTTCATTTGAGTTGTTCTTTTTTAGATATGACGCAAAGTTGTGTTTTTTTAAATGGGACACCCTGTATATTTGTCCAGAAATTGATTTGTCCTTTTAAAAGCTTCTCAAAAATATATAATAGTACGGGTCTATTTTAATAAACAACAACAAAAATCCTAATTTTTATAATTATCATCCCAAATTTTGTAGTAGGTCATGCAAAACGATGCCGTTTTCTTTTGTTTTCTTGGAAGCAAATGACATTTCCCAATTTTGTACGCGTATATAAAATATAGCGCTAGTTTTTTGTATTTATTTATTGTGTAAAAATATATTTATATTATTATGGAAGAAAACCAAACTTTCGAACATTATGAAAAGTACGATATGTTAGCTTGTTTTATATTAAGTAATGAAAATGTTGAAGCGGCTTCTGAGATGTATTTTAACAGGTAAATAGTTAATTTTTAGGTATGTTGAATAATATATCCACTTTTTATCGGATAAAAAAGATATTTACTTAATCACGGATCATTTATCAAACCTCGTACGAAAACATATAATAAAGAAAATCGGGAGGCTGAGGAAATTACGGTTTTGGCTAATATAGAAGCTTACCCTACAAACTCTTGTAGGGCCAGTGAAAACAGCATAGGGATTCCAAAAACAAGAGTTCAAGAACTTCTAAAAAAGCACAAATACCACCCATACAAATTCAGGCTCGTACAGCACATACAGCCAGGGGTTGCAGAGCGTCGGGTAGTCTTCTGCAATTGGTTTCGAGAAAGATGCGATATGGTTATTTGAAAGGAAGGTTATATGGTCAGACGAAGCACATTTCAGTAATTCTGGTATACTCAATAGGCACAATAGTAGATTCTGGTCCCAGGAAAATCAACACCAAATATTTCCCAGAAGACAGCAGGGCAGGTTTGGTCTAAATGTGTCCTGCTTCATATTAGGAACACATATAAAATTTTATATATTTGAGGGAAATCTAACAGCCAATCGCTATAGAAATTTTAGAGCCAGCTATACCTGAATTACTTGACGATGTTCCTCTAGCGCAAATTAACGAAATTTATTTTCAACAGGACGGTGCTCCTGCACACAATTCTGGAATGACGAGATTATTTCTGGACAATAATTTTACCAATCAATGGATCCCAGATTTGTCGATTTTAGATTTCTTTCTATGGGGATATCTGGAAAATAGAATTTACAAAGACCACTATGATAATGTCCAAGATTTAGGAAATGCAATAAGAGAAAATTTTCGCTATTTACAAAATCATCCCGTTATTTTGCTTAATTCCCTAAAACGAATACGAAAATTGTGCGAAGCATGCATAGAACAAAATGGAAATCAGTTTGAACAGTTCTTTTGATTTCCTTGGTTACTGTAGTTCTTATACGACAGTTGATTTTTGCTGAAAGGCTTGTTACATATTAATTTATTACTGTTTTGTTCTTGTGTTACATAAATCTAGGTAGGTGGTACTTTTTTGGTGCGAAATTATCAATACATATTTTGATAAATAGATTTAATTACATATTTATTTTGATTTATTGCTAGGATGTAGATATTGTTAACGACTTTAAATAAAAGGCAGCATTGTTTTGCATGGCCTACTGCAAAATTTGGGATGATAATTATAAAAATTAGGATTTTTGTTGTTGTTTATTAAAATAGACCCATACTATTATATATTTTTGAGAAGCTTTTAAAAGGACAAATCAATTTCAGGACAAATATACAGGGTGTTCCATTAAAAAAAAACAACTTTGGGTCATATCTAAAAAATAACAGCTCAAATGAAAAATATGACTACGCCACTGGATCCAGCGTAAAAAACTGCACAAGCAGCAGTTTTTCCCTTTGCGTTAAGTTAAAGGATAACGGAGATACGAGGGTGGTCCCAAAATGCAACATTTTCTATTTCGCCCTGTATCTCATAAACGAAGAAGGCTATGAAAATTTTGTTTGCGGCTTCATGAGTTTCACAAAAAATTAGCTCAGGCTCGTGAAAACCGCAAGGTTCTATCTTTAAAAATAAGCGAGATACCCTGCTTTTGCAACCAATTCCGGACACCCTGTACATACCTCCCTATTAAAATCACATTGAAGCTAATACATATCTCTTATAGTTTTAACATAATATTGCAGCGGCGCAAGTTTTCCAAATGATCCATAATATTGCGTGCAGTTCCCCCTTAACATAAGTGGTTCCACGTTCGGTTTTGCTGCTTTATTTCGGGGGAAGCATGAGGCTCTACCGCTCAGTGTAGAAACTAACGACCCCTCTAGAAAGGGGACAGACGCTGTGAACGTGTGAGGCCTAGTTGTTCCTGCATTCTATCCCGTTCGTCTGCCGCAGTTCTACATAGAATATTAGTGTAATGGCCGCTATGTGGCGGAAGTGGGAGGGGTAAGGGAATAGCTTGAAAGAAAAGGTCATCTCGTGATACCAGTAGTACTCTCAAGGGGCACCTAGAGAAAGCCAAGATGCATTTCAAAAATTAAAAGAGGAAACATAAAAAGTATTTAAAAGATGCGGGGTGTTTCGGACATCTTACCGATAACGTATCCAAACTGGAATAAGGTGTAAATCATTTGGGAGGGTCGCCCCAGCTCTGAATAAGTCCTAGACGAAGAGCAATCTGGCGAGCCTTGCAGCAAAGCCGTTAAACAACAATCCAATTCAAATAAAAGAATCTGAAAAATCTTTGTACTGGCCTTCCTACTCCAAGCCAAGATTTGCCTGTGGCCTATTAAATGCTTAATCCACCACTGCAGACAAGGGACGTCAGACGAAGATATTTCTGCATCTTCAAAGTATCATTTAATCCCAAGAATTTGTTTGGCATAACATTTACATAAGCCGATATTTGCTCAGCGATATAACTCGTTCCCTAGGTACGCGAAGGCAATATTCAAATGTAGTATTTTCAATTATCTTATAAATGCTGATTGCTTTAGCGAATATATGGGCAGTTATTAGGGACAACCGTGTATAAATACAACGAGCCCGAGCGGGTTTTTCTGGGAAATTTAAAATAATTAACATAATCAGAATAATTTTCGTATATTTCATTCCGCTAATTAAGACATAAGTGAAAACAGGAATTCGATAGGCGTATAATGTATGGTAGTTGAATTAATGCCTGAATTTCACTGGTCGTTGCAATGGTCGTTGCTTATACCATTTTGGTACTATACGTTTTGAAATAGCACTTTCCGAATGGAAACACGGTATTTAGATTTGTTACGATATGTAAATCGTTTGCTATAAGTCTAGGCTTAGGATAATTATGCATTTAAAAATCCAAAAATATACATGCAAATATGCTCCGAAACAAGGGAAAATATGCACTTAAAAATGCATTTATTATCGGATCAAAAAAACAGAAATATAGCAAAAGTATAGCAATTAAAATATTATATTATTTACACTTCAATGTATCCTTAAGACGCTGTTTTTATCAATAATTATTACATTAATACAACTATATAATAAAAGTATTTTTTTAGATAAAATTTTAATATATAGCTAATTAAACAAACTAACTAACGAATAAACAAAATAAATAAAATTTATTGTTTACGCTATTTAACAAGTTGCGGTTACATTTTATAACTATATGATGTATCAAATTGTCAAATTCAAATTTTCTTCTATTACACAGGGTAACAAAATGAAAACAAAAATTTGGTGCCGGAAATCTAACATCTGATTTTAGATGTTTTTAATGTGCTGATTCCAAAAATGCCACCAGATTTTTTTATCAGCTCTAGTTTTTGAAATACAGGTTACAGGTTAATTGATATTTTTTTCTGATAAAGGACAACAAATAAAGAGATAAATATGTACTTAACTGTCAAAATAGAAATTTCCCAAAATTTAATTAACCAAATGCATACCTGGAATTGTCACTGACCCAATGTTCCTATACTAGGAACTACTCAAAACACTGCTCTTAATTACTTTTATACCTGTAATTGCCTATGACCCGATCCTTCTATACCTGCTTGGCTGCACTCGATTTAATATATTACTGAGTTTTCCCAAGTAAAGTTCTGCTATCATTTTGTGTAAATTTTGGTCGGTTTGTAGTATCAAGACACTAAACTGAAACAATGGCATCCACAAGCAGACGTACCTGTGGAAATCATCCCGATGTTTTTTGTTATGTCTGTGGTGAATACACTTTGAAAGAGAGCAGAAAAACGATATCTCACTTTGTGGAAAGAGCTTATCTTGCCTATTTTGGAAAGAGGAAGTGCCTAAAGTTTGGTGTACCAATGGTTTAGAGAGAACCGCGAAACCCTCATGATGACTGCTACTTATGTCTGGTTAATATTAAAGGCATAAATAGAAACAATGGACACAAATGGACATATCATGATCTAGATTCTGCAAGAAGGCCTGTAGCGCATTCGGAAGAAATACGAATTCCATCTTTCAGCAGTCTACCCGAACTGACAGAAGTTGATACAGAAACATCAACGTCTGATGAAGTTCAAATAATTCAATCAGAAAACGATAGCGAATTTGAAGCAGATTTATCAACTCCGCAGTGTTTCAATCAAGAAGAACTAAACTATCTTATAAGAGACCTGAATCTCGCTGAATTACTTGAATCCAGATTAAAAGAAAAAAATCTACTTTATCCAGGTACTAATATTACATTTTATCGTAAAAGAGATAAGGATCTGCTGCCTTTTTTCGCCCAGGAAAATGACTTGGTATTCTGTAACAATATAAAAGGGCTCTTAGAAAAAATGGGTTTGCCTAAATACACTCCAGATGATTGGCGCCTTTTTATTGACAGTTCAAAACGTAGTTTAAAATGTGTTCTTTTACATAACGGTAACAAATATGGCTCAATTCCTATTGGTCATTCTACTACCATGAAGGAAGAATATGAAACAATTGCATTATTTTTGAGAAAAATTAAATACGAATAACATCAGAGGGCAATTTGTGTTGATTTAAAAATAGTTAACTTCCTCTTTGGACAGTAGAGTGGTTATACAAAATATCCTTGTTTTTTGTGCCTTTGGTTTCAAGAGAAAAAATCTTACTTCCGCCCTTGTATATCAAGCTAGGCCTAATGAATAAGGCTTTAAATGGAGACGTAAATTGTTTTGGGTATTTGTCACGTAAATTTCCTGGCATTAGCACGAAAAAACTAAAAGCTGGTATATTTGATGGTCCTCAAATAAGGCAACTTCTTAAAGATCCATAGTTCACCACATCAATGAACGAGACTGAATCTAACGCTTGGTGTTCATTTGTTCAAGTAGTACAAAATTTTCTTGGCAATCATAAAGCAGAGAATTACGTAGAATTAGTGGAAACTATGCTTTCAAATTTTAAAATTCTCGGCTGTAACGTGAGTATAAAAGTTCACTACCTCCACAGCCACCTAGATCGTTTTCCAGAAAACTTAGGTGATTATAGTAAAGAACAGGGGGAAAGATTCCATCAGGATATTAAAACTATGGAAAATCGTTATCAAGGACGATGGGATAACTACATGATGGTGGACTACTGCTGGAACCGTCAGCGAGACTGTCCTAGTAAACTCCATTCTAGAAAGTCATATAAAAGAAAATTTTTATGTGATTAGTGACTAATGTAATTATGTAAATTAAGTTTTTGCAATAAATACTTAAATCCATGTGTCTTTGTTTTTTTAACTGGCAATAGTAATATTATATATTATCACAGTTATAACGTAAAATATATACACAATTTTTTTTAAACTAGATCTGATAGACAAAATTTGAGAACTTTTTTACATTCTGCATCCAAAATGTGTGTTGGCCTGTGTTCTCTGACAATAGTACTTTATACTCAAAAAATACTCGTTCAACAGTACAAGATACAATTGGAACATATTCAAACAAATTCAAAAAACTGCACTAATATTTTTCAAATTTTCGTAATCAAAATTTTTTTGTAAAACCGTAACTCATTTTTGAGAAATTCCTTTATTTTTAGTGTTAGTTATAGTTTCACTTACTTTTTTTTATCATTTCTACACTTTTTGACAAAAAAAGTCCTTTCTTCTCCAATTTATTTATTGTATCAGACAAGCAAGAAAAATTGTTTTTAATGTAAATGAAATCCTCACGTACATCTTCTTTGCGCAAAACGTTTTGTGTTTCTTGTATACAATGTGAGTATTCCGCTTTAAATTGGATGGCTAGGTCTGTTATTGCCTCGAAATGTTCTGCGTAATAAATGGCAGCGTTTATGCAAGTTCCCCACCTAGTTACAATTGGTGATGAGGGCAGGGGGATGTTTCCTGCAGTTTCCCTAAATTTTTCTACCCGAGTCGGAGCTTTTAGGAATACT
This sequence comes from Kuschelorhynchus macadamiae, assembly GCA_030620095.1. Classification (NCBI taxonomy): domain Eukaryota; kingdom Metazoa; phylum Arthropoda; class Insecta; order Coleoptera; family Curculionidae; genus Kuschelorhynchus; species Kuschelorhynchus macadamiae. The sequence continues at coordinate 907,943 of JAUTXW010005116.1, read as the reverse complement.
TTCTTCACCGAGGAAATCAGATCGTTCACTCGTGGATAAAAAGCACGAACTTGTTCTGCAACTCGATGAAGTCCATGGCAAGACATGTGGGGCATATATAATTTTAGGATACAATATTTGTAGACCACTCATTGCTTTACACATGTATGGAGCAGCATCTGTAATTGCCACTAACACTCTATCATATTTAATACCACCTGGCCATAAAAGAGTGAGAGAGTCGTTGAAAAATCAGGCAACAGTTGAATTATTTACTTTGTCTAAGGTCTTCATTGTAAGTAAATATGATTTATGTCTTTCTGCTTCTACACCCAACACAGGAAAAACAAAATTAGCAACACATCTCTGTTCCACATCAGTTGTTTCATCTAGTGACACTCATATACTTTTATCTTCTGCTGCACTGCACCGCAATTCGGTAACTGTCTTATTGTACCAATCTGGAACATAGTTTTTCCTTAATGTGGATTCATGTGGAATTGATGTCTTTGTGTAATGCTCTAAAAATGATTTCAGGGCAGGATTATTTAATTTATTTAGTGGAATATCCTCACTCACAAATGCTTTGCACAAATCCTGAAAATGCTGTGGTGCTTAAAACTTGTTTCTGAGCACACTTTTAACTTTTTTGGATCTGATGCTTTGTAGTTCCTATGTGTTGTGTTACTTGGAATTTCTTGTTCGCAGTAACAGGAACATCACAATATATACAAAACAGCACAAAACCGTCAGTCCTAAAATCAGGAAAATCTTTCACAAATTGATTTAATACCGCACTTAATGAACGTTTTTCTTTCGGCATATTGGACAATGTTCACGCCACAATGTGTAAACTAAACTGAATTGAAAAATTATTTCTAACATTCTTAAAACATGCGTATTTATGTTTGTAAATCCGTAGTAAATCCATAGTTTTTAAAGCACAGATGTTTTAATGGGCACCTATAACAATTTTAAGAAAGGATGAGTAAAACCCTTGGCCTGCCAGCAACTAGACATTTTTTATTATTTTATTATTATGGATTATATTTTAAATACATCAAATTGGTCTTGGGAAATAAAAATATATTCAGAAAAATTAGAATATATGCATTTTCCCTGTAATAAATATGCATTTGCATATGCTTTCATGGAGGGCGAAGGTCCAAGTACTAGTTGCTTTAAGTGAAAACAGGTACATTTTAATGATGCGGAATTTAAAGACCTGCATATTAGGAGACGAGGGAAAGACATTGGTTGGTAACGCACTCCATAATTCACTCTGGGAAAAAAGGAGCGAACCAAGCGGAAGGTGCAGTTGGACGGTGAAGAGATGCATGTGGGTCGATGCTAGTGTTTCCCTGAAATGAAACAGGGCCAGATCTTCCATAATTTAATGAAGGTTTCTAGTGATAGAAGCTTAATTTTGTGTTCTTTGGATATAATCAAAGATTTTAAGAATTGAAAGAGAGGCTGCTCCCCATATGTGCTAGCAATACTCAACTGATTTAACAAGTTGGCAGAATAAAAGTAATGTCGAGCTCAGATAATAACCTGCAATCTGTTTTTATTAACAAAATAATAACAATTTTGTTGACCAGGTTTGTAAGTAGACGGTGAAAAACACAAAGTTTTAATGACAACTATTTCTGCCTTCGTTTTGAACTTGTGTCGGAATCTTATTGTTATGCAGTGCTTTTATGTCATATTTTTATTAAATAACGGCTGATATCAGAATGTATGAAAATTATTATATATAGAACGGCGAAGCCAATTTTTTTAACAGATTGAAGAACGTTAGGTCTTTGTCTAGTTTGTTCCGCTGCAGCAAAAATGCGGTTTCTAAGGCCATCTTCATTTTCAATTTCAACCCTGTTATACACTAATGTTTTCATGTGGCCCCAAAAATAAAAATCAAGGGGGTTTAGGTCTGCTGACGTCGGAGGCCATTTTCTAAGTTCTGGGGCATTTCGACCGATCCACCTATTATCAAACGTATTATCCAGATGTTGTAACACATTCCTATGAGCTCCATCATGAGGAAACCAGACACTGGCTCGCTAAGTTAAAGGAATATCTTCTAAAAGAGTGGACAAGTCATTAGTTAAAAATTGGAGGTATGCCTCTCTTGTTAAACGCCTTGGTAGTTCAAAAGGTCCAATTAACCGTTTGTGGGTTATTCCAGCCCAAATATTTATTAAAAACATGGAATTGAAATCTGCCTTGTTGAATCGTGTATGGATGTTCTTGAGCCTAGCATGAGTGTTATCATAATTTAAAATTCCTTCTCTCGTAAAACAACATGCATCGTTTGTCAATATGTTTAAAGTAAAATTTTCGTGTTCTTGGTTTTTTCGGAGAAACCACCGGCAAAATTCACTTATTCGGGGTAAGTCCTCTAAAGTTAAAGCCTGTACTCGCTACACATGCAAGGGTACAGAAAGTTTTCACGAAGGGTACGATAAATGGTTCAATTAGAAAATTCAACTTGTGGCAAGATTTTCCAAGTGCTCAAACTAGGGTTTGCCTTCACTAGGACACCTCCTGTTAGGGAGAGTTATTGTATGACTTCTTGGAAAGAGAATAATCCATATAAGTAATAGGTATATTTTATTTATTTTTATATTTTTGAATAATAGCATCTGATTGGTAGGTTAATCGGTCAGGTATTGGTAAACCTAAATTGTGTAAATTTTTGTGTGTTTAAGATTTTTGCGAATTTTTGCTTCCTTCTTTCGGGTGGGTTGAGAGAGTATCTTTAAAGTTGAAATTTAACCCAATATCAAAATACAAATTTTAATCAAAACTATACTGCCATATCATTTAAATTCTGCAATGAGAAAAGTTTTCTTGCACATCTCAAGAATTCTCCCAGAATCTCCCTATATGTTGGTCCCTTTCTTATGATGAATGTAATTACTGTTAAAGGTATTCTGCGTATTTCTAACAATTACCTAACTAATCGCGCCAGTTTTTAAATTTACTGTTTACTCGTGAATTATATATTTGCACCTGTTTGTCGTTTTATTATTATTATGCAAATAAAACTGTGTGCAGGCCCAAGGTTAGACGCAATAACTATGCCAAAAAGCGATAACGATCAGCCAATATTTATCGTAGTAGGCAGTTTGGCGCAACATTTTTATGAATGGACAATTACAAAATACAAGGAACACACACGCAACCGCAAGTGTATTGAACCTCGTTTGTTTTGGCAATAAATTTAACGATAAAATCGCTTTTAACCAGTTATAAATACAATGGGAGTGCTAGGTATTATATATAGTGTGCATCTGCGACTTCTAACGAATTCCTATTACAAACGTGCAAGTTAGGAAGAGGAATATGTTCTCTTGTTCGATTTAGTTCTAGGTATATATTTAAGCAAATTTATAGTAATGTTACGAATTAATATTTTTTTTACTTCCCTCCTAAAAGGGAAGTATTGTAATCGTGAATAAATCACCCTCCGAGATGTTTTCAGATCTTTACGTTTCAGGGTAACTAATAGTGACGGCCTGTACTCTACTAAAATTTAGGGTCGGCCAATCAAGGGCGGTTTTACGGTGAGGGGGTAATGAGGTAATGACCCCCCCTCCCTCCAGACCGGTCAAACATCTTGGTTAATTCACATATTTTTACCTGAAAATTACGATTTAAAACTTGGCTAGGAAACACTAAAACTGTTGGATTGGGTCTTTTGGATATCCATAGATAGAGTATTATTCTATACTAACAGATAAAAGGCTTAGTTGACTGACCCGCTTGAGGTAAAAGGCTGGATTTTGGCATACAAGTTGATTTTAGTGTGTAGAGGTTCGATAAGAAGGGATTCTTCAAAACTCAAATTCCAAGGGGATGAAACCACCCCTTAAATATTACAATATTTTTTATTTTAAAAACGGTCAGTTTTTCAGAAAAACGCTTGAACACGTGTTTTTTAATTTATTTTTTTACATATTTTAGGATTTGTTAAAAATGTATACAGTGTGTTCAAAGGGGTGAAACCACCACTTAAATAAAAGATAATTTTTTTTTAAAACCCCTTAGTTTTACGAAAAAACGCTTGAACACGCGTTTTTTAATTTATTTTTTACATATTTTAGAATTTTTTAAAAATGCATACATTATTTCCAAAGGGGTAAAACCATCCCTTAAATATTATAATATATTTTATTTTAAAAAACCGTTAGTTATTCGGAAAACGCTTGAACATACTATGCTTTATATTTTATTTGTTACATATTTTAAAATTCTTTAAAAACCTAGATATGGTGTCCAAGGGGCTAAAACCACCCCTTTAATATTATATATTTTATTTAAAAAACTGTTAGTTATTCGAAAAAACACTTGAACACGTGCTTTTTATTTTATTTTATTACATATTTAAGAGTTATATATATAATTGCCCTGTCGAGTATATATATATATATATATATATATATATATATATATATATATATATATATATATATATATATATATATATATATATATATATATATATATATATATATACAATATATATATATATATATATATACAGGGTGAAATGGCCATATCTTAGGAAGGAAAAACTTAATCAAAAAACGCTCAATACACTTTCTATAAAATGAAGAGGGAACAAATAAAAGCGTATTATTCGACCCTTATCTGTAACCCCTTGGGCAGGGTGAGATACACCCCTAAAATCCTAAATAGAAAGGGGGGTCGAGTGATACATCATCTTAAAGCTCTTGAAAAATGCTTTTCAATGATACCATAGAAAGCAACTTTTCGTGAAATTCTTCTGTATTTATTAAAGGAAATAATAAATAAAAACACAGTTTTGAACATTTTTATTTTTATTTAAGTAAATGTTCAAAATGATTGGTACCGATATCCTGGCATGTCTCTTAAGAATTCTAAACATTTTAAGCCTGGTATTTTATTTGTTTATGAATATTCGCATTTTATTATCACAATATTTACTTTAAAAGTAACTTGTACTATTAGTATTGATATTTTAACAGCTGACTTTTGGTTCAGTTTAAACGAAAAGCAGCACTTATCTTAAATAATGGTTTGCAACACAGCTGAATGTGTAGAAATGATTTTCATTTATGGTTCTCAGGATCAATGTTTCTTATGGACAGCCCAAAGATTTAATGAAAGGCATCCAGGTCAGAATGTAAGTCCGGAGTATGTTCTCCAACTAGTAGCCAAATTTGAAGAAACTGGCTCTGTCGCGAATAAAAAGATAAATTAACCGAGACTAGTTGACGATGCAGCGCAAATTGAAGTTTATTCAATTTTATCAACTCGTCAAGCAGCTGTAGCAACTGGCTTATCTCGTGAAACAATAAGAAAGGTACTTAAATTTCATAAGTTTCATCCCTATAAACTGCGCATACTGCAAGAACTTAGTGATGACGACCCGGATAGAAGAATCCAGTTTTGTGAAATAATGAAAGATAGAATTACGGCAGAACCTCGACTAGTTAAAAATATTTGTTTCAGTGATGAATGTACCTTTTATTTGAATGGACATGTTAATAAGCACAACTGTCGTTACTGGAATGACGAGAACCCATACGTATTTAGAGAAGGGCATACCCAGTACCCCAGTATATTGGGAGACGTAATTATCGGCCCAATATTTATAGAAGGGAATTTAAATGGCGACATGTATGCTGAAATGCTACAGAGGTGTATTGAACCACCAATAGGGCGGGAATTAGAAAATCAGAGTGACATACAAGGAAATTTAGCATTAGAAGAACGCTTACTACATTTTCAACAGGATGGGGCACCTCCTCATTATGTAGTTCCCGTCAGGCAATGGTTGGATGATAATTATCCCAACCAGTGGATTGGAAGAAGAGGTCCTATTGAATGGCCACCTAGATCCCCGGACCTAACACCTCTTGACTTCTTTTTGTAGGGTCACCTTAAAGCTGTGGTGTTTAAAACGTAACCTGAGTCAATAGAGCAACTCAAGAACAGGATAGTTCAGGAATGCCGTGCTATATCCAGAGAAACATTTGCAAATGTACGCGAAGAATTTGAACAAAGGCTTAATTATTGTCTTCAAAACAACCGGAACCATTTTGAACATTTAATTAAATAATTATAAAAAATTTCACAATTGTGTTTTAATTTATTGTTTCTTTTAATAAACACAGAAGAATTTCACGAAAAACAGCTTTCTATGGTACCATTGGAAAGCATTTTTCAAGAGCTTTAAGATGATGTTTCACTCGACCCCCGTTTCTATTTAAGATTTTAGGGGTGCATCTCACCCTGCCCAAGGGGTTACATATAAGGGTCGAATAATACGCTTTTATTTGTTCCCTCTTCATTTTGTAGAAAGTGTTTTGAGCGTTTTTTGATTAAGTTTTTCCTTCCTAAGATATGACCATTTCAAATTTTTAAATTGTCACCCTGTATATATATATATATATATATATATATATATATATATATATTCTCGTAGTTTCTTAAATTTCTACCACATTTGGGTGTTTTGTTTGCATTTCATGTTGTAATTTCATGTAATCTCTCTTGTGTGACTTCAGGTATACATCCCTCCTCTTTTAATACCCCTACCTTTCTGCTCCTATCAGAGATATCACGTCGAGTTCAGCAAATCTAAAACTTGACAACTTCAAAATTAATTGATACTGGAAGAATCCACCAGATATCCAACATCTGAGGTTTCAATAAACTTGTAGCATTGACATACTAGGTTCAGTGGCTGGCCGTTGTAAGAGAGATACATTTCTGCCTTTATTAGTTCCATCTCTCTCGCACTGCGTTGGAGTCAATGAAGCGTAGCAAAGCCCAGTCCATTATCCTCTTATATCTAGGGCTTTTTCTTCTTCTTTTAAGATTATAGGCCTCAGCTACCAGACACACTCAGCCGGTCTATGACCTGTGAAGTAGCAGGTTTTCTACACATTCCAGTTTTAAACTTGGAATATTGACCATTAGAATGTCGGCGAATTTGCTACTTTCTATAAAATGAAGAGGGAACAAATAAGAACATTAGAATGTCGGCGAATTTGCTATAAAAAAACTTCCTCAATGTGATACTCAATAAACTTCAAAACCATTAAATGATTGTATACTTTAGCCTAGACCAATCTTGTCGAATGAAAATACGGAATTATAATGCCTGCAGGAGACAGACCTTTAGAACGATATTAAACTGACGTATTTAATGACCGCCGTTTTCCACATCTGGAACATAAAAACCCACTAAACATTATAAAATATTCCGAGAGTTCCGTATTTTCAATTACCTTTTATACTCTCTACGCGCTGCGGACTCGGACCGAATAGACCCGGAAATAAAATTTGACGACCTCTGGTGGCCGATAAAAGTTCCACAATGGCCGTCGCAAGCACCACTTTTTGAGCGGAGTACGACGAGTTAAACTGAAGTTTATCGCCGCACTACAATAGTAAAAGTGTCGTAAAATCAAAGGACGTTATAAAATCTATTGTAAATTGGGCTTTAACTTAATAGGAGTTTCAGGGCGGTCGGTGGTCCGCCGTCGTTATTTCCTACAGTGGCGGCTCGTGGTGTCTAAAACTGGTGAGGCAAGAAAAGGTTTGTTACTTATAATAGGTAGATGGCGCCGCAGGCGAAAAATGTTTGGGCTGCCACGCCCAAATTGACTCATTTTTATGATTTGTTTTTGTCTTTTACATACCAATACCAAGATATATGCCCAATTTTTCATTAAGTAATTTTTAAAATGAAAATTATTACATAGATATAAAAATAAAATAATAATCTTTAAGATATTCACTCAATTTTCATGTAGTTCGTTTTATCCTCAGATATATGTACATATATACTCTTCTCAAAGATATATAATGCGCCTGTCTTTTAAAGAAGCAAATTTCTCAATGATTTTGTCATAAAAGTCACCATTACATTCAAAAAGTTTAACTAATAACTCTTTTTCTATTGCCATGATCGACAGGGCTGAGAGCCTATCTTGAGATATACTATTAAGTAAGTCTTTATTCGCTTTAGGCACGAAAAATGTCTTTCGGCCTGTACACTTGTTAAGGGGATTGTCAAAATTAATGTGGCAAGTCGATATACTTCACAAAATACTGAAATTAATTCTAAACTATTAATTTGTTTAAGGAGTTCTTGAATATTGACTTTATAAAATTGTTCATCTCGGTAAATTATGCTTAGCTCATTTTTGAGGCGGTCTTTGTCAAACATTTTTGGATACGTTTTTTCTAACGAGTTTAATAGACTAATAGGGAATTCTGTGGCAAAGTCTTTGTATTTTGATGTATTAAGAAGTTTCACAAATGCCAATTTGTGTAAATCTTCAAACCTGATGTTAATTTGAAAAATTATACAGTCTAAAATTTCATAAAACAGATTTTTATATTTTGGACTTAACTGAAAAACTTGGAACAAGGTCTTTTAGATACCCCTTCCATTAAATCTGATTCGCTCATGCTACGGGTTTGTCTACTACATGGCAATCCGGTAAGTGATTTTGCTTTTTCAAAAATGGATTTAAGGAAATTTTCAGCGCGCAGCTCATTTAATTTAAAGGTTCCAAGATTCTTACAATTAAGTTATAGAGTGCATTAGCTCTAGAATCCTCACTTATATCAAAAAAGCCTAAAAAACGTTCTTTTATTTCGGCTAATTTATTTACATGCCTAACAGTTACACAACATTGGGCTTTTGCAACTATATCCGTCGTATCATCTACAATTAATGAGAAAAATATAGCCTCCGATATTTCTTGTTTAGTAAAGTCTCCCATATGTTGGTCAATACAAAATATTAATTCATTTTGAATAGTTTTCGATTGGTAAATACACTTTTCTCTCCTAAATGCTTTACAAGTTCGGTGTTACGTTTAATTAAACAATTAAAAACTTCCTTAAAATTCCCTCTGTTAAAAGAAGATTCGGATTCGTCATGCCCCCTAAAAGCCAGTTCTTGGTTTCCCAGTAATATAGTCGTATCTATAAGGTATGTCAAAAGCAAGCGGTTTTTCCTAACATCTTGTACAATAATTTAGATAAACGGGCATTTTCGATTGGTGCATCTTTAATTGTAGTCATCTTTTGAGACAAACGTACAAAACCTAAGGTATTTTGAATATGGTCTTTAGACCCTTCATGCATTTTAACCGCTCTAGAAAAATTTTTAAAATCAACGTATCCATCAGAAGTCCATACTGTTTTTGTTTTTCCCAGTATTAAGCAAGGCCAACAATATAAACGCTGCTTAAAAACACTTCCACAAATCGAAGTGTGTGTTTGATACCATGACGTTTGAAATGATCGTTTATATTGTCGACCGTCTTTTTTATCACTACTTAAGGTACTTATCTTCGGCATGGGTCTATCTCCGCGAAGAATTTCTTTTTTCTCATCCTCGGGACGCCTGGAAAATGCCGTTGTCAATAGTGACATATATCGTGATATCGTGGACTGGATTCATAGTTCACACGTTTCGTTTTTTTTGAAATTTAATCACTAATTCATATAAACTACTCTATCAGTCTATCTACTCAATAATTAAACTAACGCAACGTCAAAAATACTTTAGATAGAGTAACACTCGACACAGACTAAGCGCGCGACATTCATGAAATAATACTATAAAACAAACACCAAATTATTGTCGAATAATCTCAATATCCACCCACTTCCCGCTCAATCTCAAACCGTTACCGGTAACAGTCAAATACGAATACCCCACACGCCCATGCAAATATCAACAAAAACAAAAACGGGTTCCATTTGGCAGCCGGATGCTCGATTGTCATTTACCGATAAATAATAATTATTTCTGTTTATATTCAATCTGTGCTAACGTTAAAGGGCAACGTCTTAATCATTAAGCGAAGTTTTCATCGCCTCAAATGCAATAAAAAGAGATGGAATCAATCTACATATGCAACACGACCCTTTTCCCTCTTTCTCAGACTTATTAAAAATCCAAATACCATTCAAGTGTCCGAGGCGCAATTCGCATCGCCGCGTATAGGTAAAGTCGAATAAAAAAGAAATGATATTGCAGTTATTGGACATTGTACTGTTGGTTAGTAAACTAAAGTGTTTATTTATGATTTACGCATATTTGATGAAATTTTCATAGTGTTTGAGACAATTTTCAGAGAATAATGTATCAACTTGGAAAGAATTAATTTTGAAAATAAGAATGTATATTTATAGGAAAGCAAGTGAGGCGGCGCCTCAGTTGCCTCATATGCCGAGCCGCCGCTGATTTCCTAAATGAAACTATCGACCGCAGGTGTGTATTGTAAAATAAAAATAATAAACGGAACTTACTTCGTTGACTTTATTGTCATGATTCGACTTGTATCGTCGTTATTGAGCTCAAACTAATAGCTAACAAGTCAGTCCTCTCCCGGTCGTCGATAGCAGCTCTATCTTAAAGTAAAGTCAAAGTAACATGCTTTATTACCAAAAGATAAACATCTCATTGGTAAAGCGAAAAAAAGTGTACTGCAAATATTTTAAATTACTAAACTACTACTACAAATGGTAAAAATGAAAAAAAAAAGAATGACAATTATCACCAAAATATAGAAAGTACAAAATAAATATACATACATAAATATTTTCAGTTCCGCGGTGTTGCCGCTTCTACCGGAAACGGGTGGCAACATCGTTATTTTACACGGAACACCCTATATATTTTTTAATTTTCAGAATCTACGTTCATTTCTGACTAACTTTCGTAAATATCTTCGTATACCTATTTATAGCCGTTCTTGAGATATCAATTAATTTAATTTTTTTTAGCGGAAACAGGGCGTTCAAAAAGCCTTCATATTTCCATGCTGTAAAACAATCGGAAGCTGAAATTCTGGTTACGATTAGGCAATGCCCGTAAATATTTATATTTTTCGCCATATTAATACCAGGGCATACAGGGTGGTCCAGAAGTATGTTTGTTAGTAACTTATAAAAGTGGCCTAATATAACATTTTCTATAGGTTCCCTATACATAACTCGTTAAGTTTTCGATTTATAAGCATTTCTTTATGACTTTTCATAAAAGATGTAAGGCTTAACGAGTTCGGTTATAAGTGGTCATGGCAGCATCGTTCGTAAATATCTTTCTATATCTATTTGTAGCCGTTTTTCAGATATAAATTAATATCATTTTTTTTAGCAAAAACAGGGCTTTTAAAAAGCTTTAATTTTTCCATGTTCTAAAACAATCTGAAGCTGAAATTCTAGTTACAATTAGGAAATGCCCGTAACTATTTACTTCTTTGGCCATATTAATACCAGAGCATAAGTTTGTTAATAACTTATGAAAAAAACACAATATGAATTTTTTTAAACGGGACACTCTATATATGATTACTTATTTGAAATGCCGATAAATGTACCTCTTCAACTATGTATAAGTTTCCTACACCTAACACGTCAAGTTTTCGATTTATAAGCATTTCTTTATGAGTTTTCAAAATACATGTAAAGCTCAACGAGTTAGATTGTAAGGGTCCATGAAAACAATAAAATTAAATGTTTAAATAATTTGTTAAGGTACGATTTTCATAAATTCGATACAATAAAGCAGCAAGTAAGCTATCGAAACCAACGAATAGCAAAATCGTTATTATAACATAAAACATACTATTTTCAAAACAATAGTTTAATAACAGATTTACTATAAGAATTTAATAATTATTTTGTTTAAAGTGCCCACCATTGGCTCTTAAGCAATTATGAATTGACTCCATAACGTTGTTATTGCCCTTAGAATTTCATTACCATCCAGTTGCTGAAATGCGCGATTTTCCAAATCCTCTCGCGTTTCCACTGGTGTTGAATAAACCCATTTCTTCATGGCACCCCATAAATAGGCATCGCAAGGAGTAAGATCCGGGGAACGGGGGGGCCGATTCCATGGACGCAAACGTCTAATCCAACGATTTTCAAACCTGTTTGTAAGTTCCTGGTTTACCTCATTGGTGCAGTGGGCTGGTGCACCATCCAATGGGTACCAACAAATTGCAAGCGACAATCCATCGAAAAAACTGACTGTCTATCAACTGTTTGTTGAAACATTAAAACTAAACTTTTGTTGAAACATTAAAACTGAACTTGTGTTGAAACGCCCGTTCTCGTACAAACTTTGGGTTTTTAGAAGCCGAAAAATGACAACTTCTAATATTAAAAACAGGTTTAACTCCTTTTCTTTTTAGTTGAAATAACAAGTGAAAATGTTTTATTATTATGGGGTCACAATCCGTGCCTGCACCATTTTAAGAGTGTACTAAAGAATCTCGTGCCAATACAATAGAGGTTATAAAAACTTTATTGCAGTTAACTTTATTGTAGTTAAGAAATCAACGAAAAATATCCGTAAAAAATTGAAAATCCTCATTTTACTTTTTATTTTTCTTTTTTCAGGCAACATTTGAGAAAATAATACAAAATAAATTTTACATCTGTATAGTCTATGTAGAATATTTTCAGTCTGAATTTCTGTTTCATAAGATTTATGAACTTCTTCGAGAATTTCGTTTTGTTTAAATTCATTTGTAATCTAAAATGTATTGAAGTTTTTTTCGATCTCTTGCAAAATTTTCTTTTTGTGTGTTGCTCCCGATGTCATTTGAAGTGTCGATTAAACCTATAGAACCAAGGTCCAGGGTTTTCCCATATATTTTTCCACCCACCTAGAGAGTTTATTTGAATAGATACGGAAATGTCGTAAATGCAAAAGTTGTTGGGTTTTTTATGAAGATTTAGAATATTATATCATAAGTTGTCAGTTTTTTTTAATGGAACCCCCTGTATATTAAATCATATTCTTGAAGATCTTTTTATTCTATATATATATATATATATATATATATATATATATATATATATATATATATATATATATATATATATATATATATATATATATATATATAATATATATATACTTTTAATATATTCTGTCAATTAGTTTTGGATATATAAGCGTTTAAACATTAATGAAATAGTAAGGTAATTTGCGCTAAAACATAGTGAGTCATGGTCAAGACAATTGCAATGAATGACGCCTTTTGGACGTTTACCGGTCAGAATCAGTTTTTTTAAATGAAACACCCTGTATATTAAATCATATTCTTGAAGATCTTTTTTTCTAATTTCAAATATATATACTTTTAATATATTCTGTCAATTAGTTTTGGATATATTAGCGTTTAAACATTAATGAAATGGTAAGGTAATTTGCGCTAAAACATAGTGAGCCATGGTCAAGGCAATTGCAATGAACGACGCCTTTTTGACGTTTACCGGTCAGAAGTAATTATTTACGAGAATTTTTAATATCTAATATGATGGACGATGGGTTATTCGGAAGAAGAGAAACTCGACATGATAGAAATATTTTATTCACATGGTAAAAATGCATCGATAGCTCGTAACGAATATCATAGACGGTTTCCAGATAGATCAACAGCGACTCGTAGCATAAAATAATTCTATCATGTCGAGTTTCTCTTCTTCCGAATAACCCATCGTCCAACGTATTAGATATTAAAAATGCTCGTAAATAGATACTTCTACCCGTTCTAGACCGTTAAACGTCAAAAAGGGGTCGTTCATTGCAATTGTCTTGACCATGGCTCACTATATTTTAGCGCAAATTACCTTTCTATTCCTTTAATGTTTAAACGCTTATATATCCAAAACTAATTGACAGAATATTTTAAAAGTATATATATTTGAAATTAGAAAAAAAAGATCTCCAAGTATAATATACAGGGTGTTTCATTTAAACAAACTGACAACCTGTCAAAATTTGACATTTCCAATAATATTTTCGCACTTATGATATAATATTCTTAATCTTCATAAAAAACCCAACAACTTTTGTATTTACGACATTTCCGTATCTATTCAAATAAACTCTCTAGGTGGGTGGAAAAATATACGGGAAAACCCTGTACATGGTTGCATACATGGTAAAAGCCTAATTGGTAATTACAAAGGTAAATTAGCTACCTAAATATGTCGAACTGCCCGAGTCCCATGTTATTGACATACCGAAAATTTCGGCACGATGTTTACAAATATAAGGCGGCGATTATGTAAATATACAGGCTGCCGTAAAACTGTATTTGTTTATGTAAATCGAGAAGGGTTTGTAACTTTTAATTACTGCTGGCTTGTGTGGGAACTGGTTTTATTTAACCTTACGTGCAAATACCTTTTTGCATATTTTAACTTAAATTCTTCGCATTTTTAAAGACGTTTCTTCAGAATTTGCGCGAAGCTTAATTATTAAGTCTGGAATATTTTCGATCTGACTTTCCGGTTCACGAGGTTTTGAATATTTCTTTTTGGAAGTGTTTGGCATTTTAAACCAATTCTCAGAGATATAAAACATTACACCAGGGGCGTCCAGTCCATGAAAGCAAGGGAAGCAGTGCTTCCCCAAAAAAATTACAAAACATCTTCTAAAATGTAATTTTTGAAATAGGAAACCATTAATTTAGTTTATATTAAAAATGCTTAAATATTATTTTAATTATCAAGTCCATAATAAATGCGGCCTTGACTCCGACCTAGCCGCAATAGAATATCGAATAGAACCTATGCGGGCCGCTAGCTTCTCTGCAGCCAAGTCCTGTATGCTTGATTTCCTGTGAATCGAGCCAGAGGTTATTGAACTTTCTACCGACTGTTTGGCAATTTTTGCATTTCAGTCGCGTGCTTTAAGTGGTGGCGGAAGCTTTCGTTGGAGTAGGTTCTTTGTTTGAACGGCTATCCGTGTGTTGTGTGATACGTACGTCGCGTCGTGCGTGGTGCGATATGGAAGACAATAATACGGACGTGGATGTGCAAATACCGTTAACGTCGGCTGTCGGTAATAACGTTGAAAATGTTGGAAAATTGAGTAAGAAGAGTGTGTGTGGATGTGTGGTGTGTGTCTTAATAATAAAGAGATTTTCAACATTAAGCTTCGCTGATAAACTTCAAATAATTTCCAAAGGATACAATACGAAGAATTTAAATAGCTAAAAGGGTGTGAAAATATAAGTAAATTATTTTGTTGGCTCGTTTTCGATTCCACCAATCCCATATTAATTTCTCCGTATGTTCCCCAGATTTCTTCCAGTACTCCGGCGTAATATAATTTAACGAATCTTGCCAAACAATTTGCACTTCATCTGATGTAAGACCATCGTTAACGTGTTTTTCGTAATATGATTTTGCCCCAGCCAATATTAATTCTATTGCGTTAAACTGGCAATGGTATGGCGGCAGTCGTAAAACCTCATGTCCATTTTCCCGTAATATTTCATCTACGGCATATATTGTTCGTTTTTTAATAGATATTCCCATTAAAAGTAGTTCTAGTTTCAGCATATTGGGTAAAGGATTTTGTTTTTGTTTTATTAGCCAGTCATAAATATCACTTTTCTTCCAGGATGAAGTAGGTTGTCTATTTAAGATTCTTGAATGATAAGATGCATTGTCCAGAATGATTAAAGATGGAGCATCTAAATTTGGAATCAGTTGTTCTTTTAATCAGTTTTCAAACAGTTCACAGTTCATATTATCATCGTAGTCCATACTTTTGGATGTTGAAGAAAACAGTAAACTTGCACCTGGGAGAAATCCTGTTGAAGAACCTGCATGCAAAATGATGAACCGTTTTCCAGTCCCACATCAATTTTTTCTCTTGACAATTTTTACAGACTCATCCTGCCAAGATTTCGAACCACTTCCATTAGAAAATATCCAAGCCTCGTCTAAAAATACCACTTTTCTAAATTTTGAATAAACATTTTCCGTGTATTTCTTTAAAAACTAGATACGTTGACTTGCTATATGTGGCAACTCGCATAAAAATCTTCGATTACAGTCCTTTTTATGTCGAAAACCCAACATTTTTATTAATTTTGACAACGATTTTAGTCCAATTTCCAATATGCCTCGGTTTTTTAAAGCTTCTTTTAAAACTTAAAGGGATATATTAGTTTTTGATGTGTATAAATCGTAAATTGCATTACGAACATCCATTTTTACATTGTCACTTAAATCTTCTGTCTCTGACTTTTTTCGTGTACATTTCTTAATCTTCTTCGATAGTAACTTTATGCTTTTTTCCATGCACAATTTTCTGCACAGTCCTTATACCGATTCCCAGAGCTTTTGCTACTGTCTCCTGGATATTGGCCGGTGAATTTTCATTAACGTTTAATTTTATTAGATTTAATACCATTTTTTTCACTTGTGGATGCAAAAAACCCGAAAATTGTTTTCTATTATTCATTTTGTCACTGACTTGTCAACCTGAGTTTGAAGTGACATCTCTCAAAGATTTTTGCAACTGCTGGTATTTATATGTTTATCCTCTTTTTTCGTATGAAAATATCATATGTCTATCTAATTCATATTCCGGATTTTATGCGGAGGATATGATTACACGAAATAAAAGAAAAACAAACGTAAAAAGTTTGTCGTTGATAAATCGTATGACCCGCACGATAACACTGCTTTTGACTATAATACAGATTTTCATAGACATAATAGCTTACTTACCCTTACTTACTTAGCTTCATTACCCTATAAAACCATATTTTTGATAATTTTCATACGCTGCTATTATTCGAAGAAATTGATAAATATCAATTAAATAAAAATACCAAAAGAACGTTTATAAACTGCTTTATGAACCAAAAGTAGATCCAAAAACCGATGAGATAGATAAAAATTTGACATTTATTTTTGTTTTTTGTCGAAAACAATAGCCTTAGCCTACTATTAAATTATGCATTTAATTTCAGACAATTGTCATTTATTTGCGTGCTTCTGAGAAAAAGTGCATAGTGTTATATTTTTTTTAAGGGTATAAAAGACAAATTTTATAGTTTATAAATGTACAGGGGGTTCCATTTAAAAAAACGTCCGATAACTTTTTGACCTGAGCCTGTATACTAATTCCGAAGGAGGAATTGAGTTCTACGGGAAAAGTTGTATATATAAGAAACAGTTTTCACATTTTTGATAAGTTAGCTGATAGTAGAGATACGAGGGGAGCCTGAATATGCAACATTTTCAATTTAGCCCTGTATCTTAAAAACTAAAAGGGCTACGATAATTTTGTTAACGGCATCTTTAGTTTTACGAAAAAGTACCACACTGTCGCGAAAACCTCAACTTTCTAACGGAGATACCCCGCAAAAGTCAAAATGTGACACCCTGTACATGGGTATTTCTAAATAGGCTGGGCTTTTTTTTATGTCACTGACGTTTAATCAAAATTGGTAAACTAATTAATACAATGTATTTTTGATCCAAGAATATTTTTTAATTTTTGTCCTCTATTGACTCACTTCATACAATATACTTAAAATGCGATCATTTATTTTATAGAAGGTAATAGTAAAATTCCCGGAAATCTCAGCTCAGCCCACGTGAAGATAATTTCAAAAATGTATAATCGCATCCCGTGGATCTTCTGCTTTATTTACAAACTTCATAGATCTTCGCCACTTGTGACTGACTAAGAGAGGCCGACAAGGCTTTGAAGGAGACCGGCCCTTTAACATAAGAAAGGTTACTTTTCCACACTTACGGGGGCATTACACGGACGACGAACAGGTAGACAAAAGACCCGCTTTTTGTATCGTCACACGGCGGCTACTAAATAGTTTGTTGGTAGGATTTCTTTTGGCAGACACACGGGTCAAGGGCCAGCGGCGTACCCACATTCCGTCCAGCTTCCGACCAGTGTTAGGCCAGTCAATATAGACAGTTCCGAATAACTAAAAAATATACCACATTCCAGTTCAGTGCAGCGCCCAGAACAAAAATTCGAGGGGGTTAAAATTTTGGAATGTTAAAAGAAAATCTATAATTCGTATCTTAGTTTTTACGGTCTTTCCGATGATATAAATTTCAGGTCTTACCTGAAAATAAAAACAAAATTGGAAATTTCAAAATATTATATCTTCCGGGGAAACTACTACATTTTTTTCTATTTTTTTCGGCTAACACTTTTTTGGCGGATGGAAATCCGGGTTTCACCGGAAATTACTCCAGTTTCGATTTTTTGAATGAAAGGCTCTGTATATTTTTACATTTTTGGATTCCTGAGACAATTCTGAATCAGAATGTGACATTTTAAAAACTTTTTACGCCTACTTGATTTTTTATAGCCATTTTTAAAATTGCATCTAGGGGGCCATGACCGGACGCAAATTAATCTAAGGACCTGAAATGATGACAAAATAATACAGTCGCTAAGTTTTAGTGATTAGTCAGAGAGCTAGGAACAAGAGAAGTTAATAAAATCAAATTTTTGTGCCTAACTATTTTTTTTTCAAATGCGACTCCTTTTAGACAAGCACTTTTTGAAGAGGATTTTTTTTGCGATTCGATTAAAAATAAGCTCAAAAATTAAATATTACTAAGAAAAATACTCGATAATTAATTATTTACTTTTATCAAGCGTGCCATGGATAGCCATGCTAAGCGAGCTTTTAAGTACCTGTTACACCAGCATTTGTATCCTGACGATGGCGATAGACGGGTATTGTTTTGTGATTGGTCGCTCCAAAATTGTAGAATTGACCCAAATTTTATCAACTTTATCTTATTTTCTGACGAATCCAGATTTACTAATAATGGTATGTTTAACAAGCAAAACGCTCGATACTGGGTCCAACAAAATCAACATGAAAAGAGAGAAGGAAATTTTCTAGAAAGGTTTGGTGTCAATGTCCCAATGGGTCTAGGTACTTAGGCTCTCTCCAAAATGAAATTGAGCAACATCTTAATGATCTACCTTTAAAAGTTTTACGCCGAATTTACTTCCAGCAAGATGGAGCACCGCCTCACAATACCAGAGAAGTTCTTAATTATTCAATTGAACATTTTAATAATAGAGTTATTGAACCAATGGCCCAATGCGGTGGCCCGCCCGCTCACCGGATCTTACTGTTCTCGATTTCTTTGTTTGGGGATATGTTAAAGAAAGAGTCTATGTAACAGCCCCAGCCACTCTTGAAATTTTTTCGCCTCAAATGCTGCACAACGTCTTGAGAGAAGCAATTGAACGAGCTGAAATGCATCGTGAACAAGGAGGAATGCACTTTGAACAACTGCAGTGAACTCGAATATTGTGCTTGTACGTTTTACAGCGTTATTAAAGTTAGTTGAAGTTATATTTTTGTTTAATACTCTGAACTATTTGTTAGCCAAAGATACAGATTTGCACGCCTAAATTTGTTGACGATATCTGAAGAGGGGCAGCAGAAAACTGTATAAAAAACGCTGTTCCGAGCGTTAGGCGCATAGGCGTGTATTCTTTTCATCAACAGAGATAGGCTGGGCAGACTTTACGTTACATGACGCATAGATAGATCCAACGTAAGTAATCCTGATCCACCAACTGTCACAATTAAAAATCCTTTAATATATATATATATATATATATATATATATATATATATATATATATATATAAAATAGTTAGACACAAAAATTTGATTTTATCGACTTTTCTTGTTCCTAGCTATCAGACTAATCGCTGAAACTTAGCGATTGTATTATTCTGTCATCATTTCAGGTGCTTAGATTAATTTGTATGGCCACCTAGATCAATTTTAAACCAGAACATCTAAAAAGAAAGTTTGTTGTTTTTTTCTAACTCTGGAGTAAATTGTATTTCGATTTCTGTATAATCATGTTGCCATATAATAAATATGCCATCCACGAATCCATAACTTGGTCTTCAAACTTGCTTTCTGAAGAACTTCTTTCTCGAAGTATATCATACATAAACTCGCGACTATTGGTGATGGCGAGGACCCTATCGGAGCACCATTTGTTTGTTTATGTGTTTGCCAGTTAAATGAAAAATATTTTTTTTCTAGGCAATGCTCCCAGAGTTGTATTATATGTGCCTGAAAAACCTCGTTCATAGCAATCCTGTCTAATGCTTCGTCGATGGGAATACTGGGATACGACTTGACATATAGGTTTGCCATGATATCGTCTTTCTTAAGAAGGATGCCTCATAAAATTCGAGTGAATCACAGGTGGATCACACATGGAACCAGACAGCTGGTTGCATAATTTCAGCAAGATATTTTTGTTATTTATATTCTTTCTTTATTTCCGTTAATAAACCCTGTAGGTGAGTATCAAAATATAATGATTCACCCTGTACAGGGTATCCCATTTTCTTAGATTTTACGGGGTTTATCGCTATATTAGAGATAGAGAGATGCGGTTTTCACGTCACCATACTACATTTTGATAAAACCAAAAATGCTTTGCTGCAGGGTGATTTTGAAAATTTGGCATTTTCAGACACCGCCTGTATTTCGGCTAGTGTGAAATATATTAGAAAACTTTGAAAATATATTTATAGATATTTTCACGTAGAATCCAGTGGTGTACTCAGATTTTTTCCGAGAGTCACATTTTTTTTTCATTTTTTGAGATATTGACATAGCTTGCCTTTTTTTTAAATGCGATACCCTGTATATTTTTCTCTCATAATGTTAAGCTCACTGAAAGTTTTCAAAATATATAACATAGACATCGCGAAATATGATTCATATTGTCTAATGAAATCGCCGATCAGAGGGCAGAGCTTTATTTGAATAGGTCAGTTATTACCTTCTTGCGTTTCGGAATTTATTGTTCCTCTAATTTTGTCATAGATATCCCCAATGAAGACAACCCGAGAAAAATAATAATTACAATCGAAACTTCGACAATATGGATCTTTGGGCACACTCGACCTCAAGTTTGTAACAAAGAGAACGAGGAATCTAAGGTCAACGTTTTAGCTTTTGTTCAAGCAATTCCTGAAATGTCGTGCAGAAAAATAAAAGAATTGGCGAGGGGACCCAAAAACCAGAGTGAAAAGAATAAAAAAAACACAAATTCAAACTTTAGAAATACAAACTTGTTCATCAACTGGTTTATCTATATGAAAGCCAAAGTTATTGATTTTGAAAAAAATATTTGATCAGATGATTTTATAAGTTCTGGAATAGATCCAATTCGCAGTTTTGTAGTCAGGAAAGACAGTACATTATTTTTCATAGTCCTGCTTGGTTTTCAAGAGAAAAGAAATATACCAAATTTATGAAGGGAATTTAAACTCCAATAGATGCTTACGAATCCTAGAAGAAAGCGCAATGAGAATTTTGGAAGATATTCCCCTGGCCCAACTGAAATGGTATATTCTTCCAGCAAGACAAGACCTTTTCCCACAATGCTAGAAAAATCCTACGCTGGCTCGAGGAACATTTTCACAGCAAATGGATAGGGACAAACGGACTGTTCGATGGTCACCACGCTCTCCGGATCTTTCACTATTAGATTTTTTTGTGAAGCTATTCGGAAAATAAAATTTATATAAAACAATATGAGAAGATACAACAATTCAGAGTGGCCACGGACTCTATTCCGACAGCAAAACTGTTCTTTTCAGAACGATAGTAGTAAACGGATGTACACCCGGAATGAAAACACATTGTATTTTTCTATCCGTGAAGGACTAAGAATCAACATTGAAATTCCAACATTTTTCACTTTTGTAATATATTTTTTGGCTTATATTTAGATAATATATGTAATATATTTTTGCATTTGTCTTCAAAATTTAAATAATATTATACCTGTAAAATTATATTTTGCAAAATATTTTGAAATTCGGAAAAAATAAGTAAATTTCCAGATTTTATAAAGCTACTTGTCTTTAGTGTCTAAACTTATTATTATTTATATTCCTTTACTATTATTATTATATCTTTATTACCTCTACTATATTTTAAGTACTCTGTATAATATTTTTCTAAAGCACATTACTTCTTAAAAGTTAATATTGGTCTCTTTTGAAATTCAATTAGGTACGCGGTGATCATTTATAATGTCCCCCCCCTCTAACTTTTTTATTTGACGTTTGGTAGAAAAACGTCAAATATAAAAGTTTCACAAAAAACAATAAGCTATTTGCAGCATACATTTTTATATATACAGGGTGTTGCCGAAATCACCCACAGATTAAAGTTATATTTTTTTAAATGGAACACCCTGTATATTATACGCTAAATTAAATCCTATGAAAATTCTGCATATTTTTTGTATAACATGTCCTATACCCAAATACAATAGTTTTCGAAATATCTGCGATTTATTCTAAAGCTTATAATTTAGCTTAGGTGGCTGTGAAGTAGATCGATACCAACAAACAAAATGTTTGTTTATAACTGACAGTGACAGTGTAAAATGCCCTATTCGGAAAGAGAAAAACGATTAATTTTGGAAACTTTTATCAAAGCAAATAAGAGTGCTAAATTGGCTCAAAGAGAATTACATGTAATTAACCCCCGGATGCACATTCCGGACAAAAAAACCTTTCATCGAATTTATGAAAAATTTCAACAAACATCCAGCCTAATGAGAAAGAAGAGAACAATGGAAATTGATGAAGGTAGTGATTTAAACATTTTACTAAAAGTGGAAGAAAATCCAAATATTTCCATAAGAAAAATATCGGGAAGCCTGAGAGAAGAGCTTATTGATCCAAAAAATTAAACCACTCTCAAAAATGCAGGATACAAGGCATTCAAAATTAGGCCTACCACAAAATTAACGCCCAGGCATCGAGAAAAAAGGGTTGAATTTTGCCATGCAATGTTGGAAAAAGTTAATGAAAATGAAGATTATTTAAAAAATGTTTTTTGGACCGACGAGTCATCGTTTTCTACTAGTGGAATGATAAATCGAAAAAATAGCAGATAGTGGGCCACAGTAAATCCCCATTGCTACAGGGAATTTCAATTTCATGGACGTCAAACTGTTAATGTGTGGTGTGCTATTTTAAACAATAAAATAATAGGCCCTCATTTTTTCGAAGATACTTTAAACGGTAATGGTTATATGAATTTTCTCCGGAACGAATTAGAAAACTACATGGATGAGCTCCCATTGGAGCAACTGAGAAACCTCGTCTTCCAACAAGATGGTGCTCCTCCTCATTGTGTCGTATTGGTTAAAGACTATTTAAACCAACAGTTCACGGAATGGATTGGAAAAAATGGTACGATAAACTGGCCACCTAACAGTCCTGACTTGACGCCGATGGATGCATTTTTATGGGGAACTCTAAAAGATCGTGTGAACGCAAATAACATCGAAAATAGAGAACACCTAAAAGTCTTGATTAGAACGGAAATTCAAATTCTAAATCAAGAATATTCCCAGTCTATCACTGCCGCTTTGGATCGATTACGAAGAACATACATCAAATGTATTGAAGAAAACGGGGGACCAGTTGAACAATTCCATTTGTAAGAATAAATGTATTATATTATTATCTAAATTATTAATTAAGTTTTAGAAGTTTTTTTTGTTTTTGAAGCTTTCAGGCTTCCCGATATTTTTCTTATGGAAATATTGGGCTTTTCTTCCACTTTTAGTAAAATATTTAAATCACTGCCTTCATCAATTTCCAATGTTTTCTTTTTTCTCGCTAGTCTGGATGTTTGTTGTAATAAAAATTTCCAAAATTAATTGTTTTTCTCTTTCCGAATAAGGCATTTTACAATAAAAAGAACGTATAATGTTGCTAAATGTGTAACTGTCACTGTCACTTATAAACAAATATTTTGTTTGTTGGTATCGATCTACTTCACAGCCACCTAAGCTAAATTATAAGCTTTAGAATAATGTTTTTATTTCTGAATGATAAAATCGCAGATATTTCGAAAACTATTGTATTTGGGTATAGGACATGTTATACAAAAAATATGCAGAATTTTCATAGGATTTAATTTAGCGTATAATATACAGGGTGTTCCATTTAAAAAAATATAACTTTTATCTGTGG
This sequence comes from Kuschelorhynchus macadamiae, assembly GCA_030620095.1. Classification (NCBI taxonomy): domain Eukaryota; kingdom Metazoa; phylum Arthropoda; class Insecta; order Coleoptera; family Curculionidae; genus Kuschelorhynchus; species Kuschelorhynchus macadamiae. The sequence continues at coordinate 884,083 of JAUTXW010005116.1, read as the reverse complement.
GTGATTTCGGCAACACCCTGTATATATAAAAATGTATGCTGCAAATAGCTTATTGTTTTTTGTGAAACTTTTATATTTGACGTTTTTCTACCAAACGTCAAATAAAAAGGTTAGAGGGGGGGACATTATAAATGATCACCCTGTACATAATTATTAATTATAAGGCCCTTTGGAAATTGAAATATTTATCTTCCAAATTAGATTTAAATTTGTCATTTTGGTAAAAATAGTTTAACATTAAGTATAAAAAAATACACTCTTAATTGAGGGATAATTTTTAGGCCTATCAAGCATAATTTTGAGAATTTGTTTAAAATCAGTAAAAAGTCAATTATTATTTTATACTTGTTAGTAAACAAACATTTGGAATTTATGTTTAAACTTTGATACGAGACCATAGATATCTTATTTTTATCTTGCCGTCGAAAAACGAGCTTGGATATTGTACTGATTGCCAAAAAGGTGAATGTCTAATTCCGTTTTTGTTATTTAGTAGTCCATAGTAAGATATTTTTGTGCGATTAATTATCTTTATTTCTCGAATACCTTTATTAAATTTACCTATTTATTTACTTAAAAATCCAGTACTTACCTTTAAACATTTAATTTTTTTAAATACAAGTTAAAATTAAATATAAATATAAATAAAGTTTCTCTAAAGTGCATTGATTTTCTGATTACTGTTGCTTATTGACTAATAGAAATTAGTATTCTTATATTAATATTTCTATCTAGTTAATTTTATTTGTGGGCTTTTCAGGTAATCGATATCATTGGCACAGTATTGTTTGTTCTAAAATTCATTAAAACAAATTTAATTATTTTATACATTGTATACATTTTCTTCTCCAACACAAATTTAATACAGATTCTCTAGAATGCCTTGATGTAACGGTAACTGGGCTTATCGACTAATAGAAATTGGTGTTATTATGTAATGATTTCTATATTTCAAGTTGATTGTATTTGTGGGTTTATTGTTACTTAATTGTCAATTGCAAGTTATTTCAAAACTTAAATATATATTAATGCTTAATTTATTTTCGATAATAATTAATTTGCCTTAATAATTTTATCTCTCATCTTTATCTTAATACTAAAACTAATTTTCAGTAATAAAATTTCTTGATCTTAATAAAATACTTAACATATCATTTTAAAACACCTACAGTTATTTTCGTATTATATGGCTTTCAGACATATGTAAGGGTAACTGCTGTTCTTATATCGTACCTTACTTTGTTCAGGGCTTATCATTTTTAGTTACATTTATTTGATTGTTGCTCTCTTTTGATTATAAGGTATATTTGATTAATGTAACTACTAATGTAGATCATTACTGGTAATATTATTTTTTCGAATATATTGAATTTTAAATCATCTTAACTTTAAATTAAACTTTTCTAAATTTCATTTTTGAGCATCACATGGACTGCTAGTTTTCTAATTTACTTTATAACTTACCTTTTAGTGCATCTGCAAAGGTAAAGCAGATTTTATTTATGCTTGTCTATTTCTGTAAAAATAAAGCAGATTGGTTGGGCCAATATAGGGCAGATTGTATTTTTTAGATATCTTCTAAAAAAGGAAGAATTTAAAATAAATTATTGAAGTACATTTCTAGTGTTTTCCTTATTAAATGGATTAAGTTTAGTATATATATATATATATATATATATATATATATATATATATATATATATATATATATATATATATATATATATATATATATATATATATATATATATATATATATATATATATATATATATATATATATATATATATATATATATATATATATATATATATTTTACCTCTTATCTTCTATCTTTTGGGGCCCATTTTAAAATCTTTATCTAAAATATCGAACTCACACCCCTTGTGCCTCCGCATTAGCATTGTACTGAGCAGCTAGAGGCAAACTAAAGAAATGAAATATTGTTTATAAAACTTAAGAACTTTTAATTAATAATAACAAAAAAAACACAAATAAAAATTAATTAAAAATGTGTATCAGCCAAATGGAATAAATTCGATAATAAATAAATGGGGGCGTGTTCGGAAAAACGCTTGCACCCGTTGGTATTTTTAGTTGCTCATTTTTTCCAATAAAAACTTTTTATACAGGGTGTGTCCTGTAACAGTGGTCAATGTCAACTTTCTTATTTCAAATGCAACACCCCGGATATTATTTAATTTTTGGATTCTTTAGGAGATTCTAAACATATTTTATGTTCAATGTCCTATACCTATCTTCAACTATTTCGGCAATATTAAGTGTTTTCAAATTTACTGCAAAAATTAAGATTAAAAAAATAAAATTATTTTTTTCTTCATAATGTATAAACAAAAGTAAAAAGTTAATTTAGGAACTGTTGAATATGCTCGCCGCGAACGTCTTGGCAAATTCCTAATCTTAAATAGAAATTTCTTCTAACGTTATTTAGCATCTCAGGCGTGACCGATCTAATCGCAAGCGTTATTCGTCTTCTTAAGTCAGCTAAGTCGAGGGGTTTAGTTTTGTATACAACATTTTTAATATGTCCCCATAAGAAAAAGTCTAATGGCGTCAGATCAGGGGATCGCGCTGGCCATTCTATCGATCCTCGTCTCCCTATCCACCGATTTGGAAATATTCCGTTGAGGTACTGCAGGACATTAATTTGGTAATGGGGCGGTGCTCCATCTTGCTGAAACCATATCATATTCGCTGGAACTTGTGGGTTTGCTGGATCCGGATACAAATTTGTCAAAGTTGGCACGACATTATTTTGGAGCAGTGCTAAATAATTATCGCCATTCAAATTGCCGTCAATGAAAAAGGGGCCTATGATATGATCCCTAACAATTCCTGCCCAAACATTAACCTTTTCAGGATATTGAGTATGTTCTTCGATGATCCAGTGAGGATTTTCCCTAGACCAATAGCGGCAATTTTGACGATTTACATGACTGTGAAGTGTAAAGGTGCACTCATCCGAAAACAAAACATGTTCTAATTGAATAACATTGTTATCTAACATAGCCATCATTTGTTCACAAAAATAAGTTCTCCTATCATAATCGTCTTCCATGAGCTCCTGAGTTGGTATCACTTTATAGGGATGCATTTTATTTTCTTTTAATGTTCGAATAATCGACGAATGGCTAATATCGAACATTGCGGCGGCTTGTCGACTAGAAATATGTGGGTTTTCCTCAAACTCAAGCATAATATCCAATTTAGTATCATCATTTATTGAATTGGCAGCTGCTTTTTTTATCTGCCTCACATGTCCAAGCTCGCGAAACTGCGTTTCTATTTTACTAATTGTCCCTTGGGATATATGCGGCAAATTTGGAAATTTTTCATGAAATAAGCGAGCAACTTCCACTTGTGTTCGTGTGTTATCTCCATAACCAATCATTTGTAGAATTGTTATTTTATGCATTTCTGTTAAATGAACCATTTTTCTGATATTAGGTATTATGCAGTTAACGAAATTCAAAAGTCTATGACACTGACACTGACAACTACTGTCTTGCAAAGAGAAAGGCCAGGCATTTTACACAAAAGTAAACAAAACTTAAAAGTAAACAAAACTGGCTCTTTTTGTTCCATATCAATAAAAAGGAACGCTAAAATGGTTTTTGCTTACATTCTTAATATGAAGACCTAAATGGTAAATAAGTATTGAGTGTGTTGTAGCGAATTTTTGTAATCAAATAAATAGTTCAGTAACCAGAGCCACTTTCATGAATAATAATAAATTCGAAATAAATAAAATAAAAATAAATTTGAAAACACTTAATATTGCCGAAATAGTTGAAGATAGGTATAGGACATTGAACATAAAATATGTTTAGAATCTCCTAAAGAATCCAAAAATTAAATAATATCCGGGGTGTTGCATTTGAAATAAGAAAGTTGGCATTGACCACTGTTACAGGACACACCCTGTATAAAAAGTTTTTATTGGAGAAAATGAGCAACTAAAAATACCAATCGACGTGTCCAAGCGTTTTTCCGAACACGCCCCCATTTATTTATTATCGAATTTATTCCATTTGGCTGATACACACTGTATATATATATATATATATATATATATATATATATATATATATATAAGGTGTCTCATTTAAAGTAAAGGCAAGTTATTTCAGTATTTTAAAAACTGTGACTTCCGCCTCTGGATTCTACGACAAAATATCTATAAATATTTGTTTCGACTTTTCTAATATATTTTACATACTAAAATACAGGAGGTGTCCGAAAATGGCAAATTTTCAAAATCTCCCTGTAGCAGAGAAACCATGCCGGCTAGAGCAAATCTCTTTATAGCATCTTTGGTTTATCAAAAAGTGGCACGGTGTCGCGAAAACCTGGTAAAACCTACGAAAATGGGACGCTCTGTACATGGAATCTACTTCATTTTTGGATAGAACGGCAGTATAGACTCAGAAGGTTGTTTACAAAATATGCCAAGTTACTCCAATTGTTTACCTTTCAAGAAGTATTTTAGCTGTTAGCCATCCGAAATTAAAAAAAACGTTTCTAACACGTTCTAGCTGAAATCACGCACGCCAATGATGGTAAAAGATAAACGGTTAGGTAATCTGTGAAAATAAGGGCCCAAAAGCCGGTCTTAGTAAAAATCACAGAAATGCCGACAGGTATTTCGATGCGTTCCAGGCAATAATAATGCTATAAAGTCAGATATTTTAAAGCCCTATGGGCAATAATGCTAATAGGTTCTATTTTGTTTGTAATCAGGCGATAAAATTTTATTGACATAAATCAACCAATACGTGTGAAAATATTTCTACCTTTTACCTAACCGAAAAATAAAATTAAAGTTAACTGTTGAGATAAATGCTAATATTGATCACTGATAATAAACTGTGTTGTGGACAGGCCACGAAAACGTTTTATTTTCTGTTAAATGCAATTTGTATATTTTAATTTATTTTCTGAGCTTAGTTTGAATTTATTAGTATAGTCCAATAAAAGCTACATTGGAAGACCGTAGTATATTGAACAACTCTGAAATTAAAAAAAATTTGGCATACTTATGCATTTTGACTAGGGATGGAACGGATTTTCGACGGTACCACTAAATCCGGCTGATCCGGCCCAAATGCCGGAGTAACAAATTTGATTAATCCTGTATCAAAAGTTCAAAAATCTAATTAGGGGCCTGTGTGTTGTAGTGAGTTAGTATTAATTAAAAAAAAATCAATGATTGAATGAAAAATCTATTTGTAAGACTCGTAATGAATTGCAATTAATAAGAACAGTATTACCCGCACATCAGCTTAGTTGTTACAGATATCAAATAAATTTTACAATATTAATCTTTACATATTTTACTTTTTTACTACTTTATTAATACAAACATTGGAACAAATGACATAAAAGTTGTAATAAAAAAGAGTTAAGTTAGTAAGACACTAACCTAAAACTTAATTATATAATTTTTATTCATCAATAGTCAAAATTTAGTTTATAGCTAAATTATGATGGATGAATAATAGCTTTTTCGCATTTTCAGTTGATAATCTAGACCGGTTGTCAACATATTTGGCAGAGTTGCTAGCTAATCTTTCAGACCCCAATTCTATTAATACTTATTTTTCAAAGTTTTTTCAATATGAATCCGATAATTGTGATAATAAAATAAATTTCTATAGCAATAGTTACTCCTCAAGAAGTACTCAGTTTTCGTTCAAATTAAATAATGTTGAAGAAGTTAATACAATTCTACATTCTCTAAAAAAAGATAGCATTGGTTCTGATAATATTTCACTTAGAATGTTGAGATATTGTAGTCCACATATTGATATTATATTGCTTCATGTTATTAACTGTTGCATAGAAAATTCTTATTTTCCTGATAAATGGAAAAATGCAATAGGTATCCCACTTCCCAAAAATAAGGACCTTCAAACCTTTTCTGATTTAAGAATCATAAGCATATTGCCTGCGGCTTCTAAAATCTTAGAAAAAATATTATATAAACAAATTTTTGATTTTGCCATTTTTAATAACATAGTGCCTGAAGTGCAGTGTGGCTTTCGACCCGGGTTTAGTACTTCCACTGCTCTTGCAACTATTACACAGGGTAACAAAATGAAAACAAAAATTTGGTGCCGGAAATCTAACATCTGTTTTAAATGTTTTTAATGTGCTGATTCCAAAAATGCCACCAGATTTTTTCTATCAGCTCTAGTTTTTGAGCTACAGGTTACAGGTTAATTGATATTTTTTTCTGATAAAGAACAATAAATAAAGAGATAAATATGTATTTAATCGTCAAAATAGAAATTTCCCAGAATCTAATTAACCAAATGGATACCTGGAATTGTCCCTGACCCAATGTTCCTATACTAGGAACTACTCAATACACTGCTCTTAATTACTTTTATACCTGTAATTGCCTATGACCCGATCCTTCTATACCTGCTTGGCTGTACTCGATTTAGTATATTACTGAGTTTTCCCAAGTAAAGTTGTGCTATCATTTTGTGTAAATTTTGGTTGTTTTGTAGTATCAAGACACTAAACTGAAACAATGGCATCCACAAGCAGACGTACCTGTAAATCATCCCGATGTGTTTTGTTATGTGTATGGTGAATACACTTTGAAAGAGAGTTGAAAAACGATTTCAGACTTTGTGAAAAGAGCTTATCTTGCCTATTTTGGCGTTCATTTAGGAGAGCAAGATAAATCTTGGGCCCCACATTTCATATGTAAAACATGTGTGCGACAGTGGACAATTGGAAAGAGGAAGTGCCTAAAGTTTGGTGTACCAATGGTTTGGAAAGAACCGCGAAACCATCATGACGACTGCTATTTTTGTCTCATTAATATTAAAGGCATAAATAGAAATAATAGACACAAATGGACATATCCTGATCTAGATTCTGCAAGAAGGTCTGTAGCGCATTCGGAAGAAATACCCGTTCCATCATTCAGCAGTCTACCCGAACTGACAGAAGATGATACAGAAACATCAACGTCTGACGAAGTTCAAAGAATTCAATCAGAAAACGACAGCGAATTTGAAGCAGATTTAGCAACTCCGCAGTGTTTCAATCAAGAAGAACTAAACGACCTTATAAGAGACCTGAATCTCTCAAAGGAATCCGTTAAATTACTTGCATCCAGATTAAAAGAAAAAAATCTACTTTGTCCAGGTACTAATATTAGGATCTGTGCCATTTTTCGCTCAGGAAAATGACTTGGTATTCTGTAACAATATAGAAGGGCTCTTAGAAAAAATTGGTTTGCCTAAATACACTCCAGATGATTGGCGCCTTTTTATTGACAGTTTAAAATGTGTTCTTTTACATAACGGTAACAAATATGGCTCATTCCTATTGGTCATTCTACTACCATGAAAGAAGAATATGAAACAATTGCATTAGTTTTGAGAAAAATTAAATACGAAGAACAGCAGTGGGCAATTTGTGTTTATTTAAAAATGGTTAACTTCCTCCTTGGACAACAGAGTGGTTGTACAAAATATCCTAAAAATGAGCACTACGTTAACAAAAATTGGCGTTCAAGAGATGTCATGATTCAAGGAAAACAAAACGTGATTAACGAACTTTTGGTTTCAAGAGAAAAAATCTTACTTCCGCCCTTGCATATCAAGCTAGGCCTAATTAAGCAATTTGTGAAGGCTTTAAATCGAGATGGAAATTGTTTTGGGTATTTGTCACGTAAATTTCCTGGCATTAGCACGGAAAAACTAAAAGCTCGTATATTTGATGGTCCTCAAATAAGGCAACTTGTTAAAGATCCACAATTCACCACATCAATCAACGAGACTGAATCTAACGCTTGGTGTTCATTTGTTCAAGTAGTACAAAATTTTCTTGGCAATCATAAAGCAGAGAATTACGTAGAATTAGTGGAAACTATGCTTTCAAATTTTAATATTATCGGCTGTAACATGAGTATAAAAGTTCACTACCTCCACAGCCACCTAGATCATTTTCCAGAAAACTTAGGTAATTGTAGTGAAGAACAGGGGGAAAGATTCCATCAGGATATTAAAACTATGGAAGATCGTTATCAAGGACGATGGGATAGCCCCATGATGGCGAACTACTGCTGAAGCCTTCAGCGAGACTGCCCTAGTAAACTCCATTCTAGAAAGTCGTATAAAAGAAAATTTGTATGTGATTAGTGACTAATGTAATTATGTAAATTAAGTTTTTGCAATAAATACTTAAATCCATGTGTCTTTGTTTTTTTATCTGGCAATAGTAATATTATATATTATAACAGTTATAACGTGAAATATATACACAATTTTTTTTTTAACTAGATCTGATAGACAAAATCTGAGAACTTTTTTACATTCTGCATCCAAAAATTACCTAGGAACAGTTAAAAAATCACAGGCACCAAAATATGTGTTCGCCTGTGTTACCAATAACATTTTTGTAAATACTGATCAGTGTCTTGTCACTGTGCTCGTGTTACTTGACTATTCAAAAGCCTTTGACACTATCAACCATAACTTGCTCTTAGCCAAATTGACATATTTCGGCTTTGATAACGTCTCAGAAAAATTAATTAAATCCTATCTATCATGCAGATCGCAGAAAATCTCTTATAATAATTGTGAGTCACAAGAACTTTCTATATTGTCTGGTGTACCCCAAGGGTCTGTCCTGGGACCTCTTCTTTTCAGCATTTATACTTCTGACATTTTAACGTCTCTTAATAATTGTAAGATAATAGCATACGCAGATGACACCCAGATTTATTTTTCCTTTAGACCCGAAGAGTTTGAAGCGGCTAATAATATAATAAATAATGATTTAAATGTAATTAATACTTTGTCTAAAGAACATAATCTAAATTTAAATTCAAAAAAATCTAGTGTGATGATATTTGGTAATAGGGACAAATGCAACATTTTAGCTTCAAACCTGAACATCTCCATCGACAATAATGTATTAAATTTTGTTGAAGAGGCTCGGAATTTGGGTATAATTTTCGACTCTAATTTGCGTTTCAGCAGGCAGGTGCAGGAACTTAGACAAAAGGCGTTTTTTAAATTAAAAATATTATTTGCCAATCGTCATATTCTTAATTTCCATCTAAGAAAATTGCTCACAGAATCCCTAATTCTTTCACAATTTAATTATGGTAATTTTATTTATTTTCCATGTCTGAATTCTTTGAACAAAAATAAAATATAGGTCATACAAAATTCATGTTATCGTTTAATTTTTGATATATCTAGATGAGAACATATTTCTCATAAAATAAATAAATTAAATTGGTTACATATAGAAAATCGATGGATACATCATCTGGGAAATTTTGTTTTTAAACTTATTAATGATCCCAAATCTAGTTGTTCTTTGATAACATATTTCAAACTCGTAAATCACAGCATTCAGTTAATTTAAGATTGCCTCATTTTCGAACAACGTTGTTTAAAGGATCTTTTTCATACATTTCAATTTCCCTTTTGAATTTATTGCCTAGAGAATTCAGACTTCAATTTTAATAAGTTTAAATTTAAATTAAAACAATTTATTTTAGATAGGCAAAAGGCTTGCAGGACTTTTCTGTCGTAGCTTAAGCTCATTTTAATCTGTGGGCATGGATCTTCCCAAAAAAACACCTTAGCTATTTTATATTCCTTCCGTACATCTTTAATTTTAATTTCGTAGCCCTCGCACACTTTGTAACCTTGAATATTATTATTCACACATATGTTTGTGATCTAAGAATTTAACAAAACATTTTTGTGTCAATCTGTTTTGCCATGTTAACAAATAAACCGCCATTTTTTATCAACTTTAACTAATTATGTATCTTATTTTCTTACGCATTCCATAGCACAGGATAGTCCCTCTGCTGGTTAAGTAGAACAGCATTTATTTGCTAGACTTCGCCAGCGCAGGGATGATTCCGGGCAGTTTTAATGCAATGTTCTTGTTTGTTTTTATATGTTTATTAAAGGCCTTATTTATTTATTTATTTTATTTATTTATATGTTCCCAATTTCGGAAAACAAACGTTCCGAATAGACACTAATGACTGGGCTTGATAAGAACTGTCTAGCAATATTACTTATGTCAGGAAATGTTTTATTTATTTAGAATTAGCATTTCGTATTATGCATTAAGCTGATCAACTATGTGTTTTCCAAAATTTTCGGTTTGTTTAGATGTTGAAGGGGTAGCAATATCATTGCCATAAGTCAAACATATTTTCCGCTGTTTTCTTTTTCTTAATAGCTAATGGTTCGTCGTCACTGTCACTATCACTGCTTGGTGCATCTTCTATTTGGATTTTAGATTCGCCTGTGTTGTTCTGCAAATCTGAAAGTTTAGTGAGAAGTAACTTTTTAATTTCGTAAACTTTGGTGTCACTAGAAAAAAAACGTGTTTTATATCTCGGGTCAACAATAGTAGCCAAAGTGTAATAGTCTATAGTCTCTACTTCAGCAAACTCAAAAGGCCTTCACTAATTGTTCTCGCATACACATGCACATTTTAATTTTAGTAGATGAAAGATAGCGCTTCAAAGTGGCGATGGTTGGAATTAAGTCGGAAATAATGGAGTCTGTGCTGCTCATCTCTTTTGTTATTTCTTCGAATGGTTTGAGTAATTCTAGCACTGATTGTAACAGATCCCACTGATTATTTGTTAAGTTAAGTATATTAGTGTTTTCTGTCAGGTAAAGTGTTACACATCTTTTCAGTTCCAGTAGTTCTCCAACATGTAGAAGGTGAAATTCCACCTTCTCTTTTAGATGTCCCCAAGAAAAGTAGTCTAAAGGCTTTAAATCTGGGGACCTCGGTGGGCATTCAATTGTACCACGTCGTCCGATCTAGCGACCTGTAAATACTTCATCTAAATATCCTCTGACATTGACATCAATATGTAGTGGAGCACCGTCTTGTTGAAACCAAATTGTTTCATTAGGTATATCTGAATCTACTTCGTTAGATATATATAACAGCTAGAGCAGGCATTAACTCAAAGGTTAAGAAGTCCAGGTATCGTTCAGCTGTAAGGTTTTCTTCAAAAAAGAATGGCCCTATAACTCGGTTATTAATTATACCTGCCCATACGTTTACTTTCTGAGGACGCTGCGTACGAGCTTTACATATCCAGTGTGGATTTTCCTGACTCTAGAAACGATAATTGTGTCTGTTAACCACTCCGTTTAAAAAGAAGGTACATTCATCCGAAAATAATATGTTATGGGGAAACCTATTATTCTCGTCACACCGTCTCATCATTTCCTCGCAAAATTGCAAAAGCCTGTCATAGTCATCTTCTAAAAGCTCTTGGACAAGATATACTTTATAAGGATGGTATTTTTCTGCTTTCAAAAACCTGCTGTACCTCTAGACGTAAAATGATTTTGGGCCAATGAAACTGTTGAAACGTGTGGATTTTCCTGCAGAGATAATGCAATGTTCAATTTTTCATTGTCGTCTAAAACACATGGCCGTCCATTTCTGGGCAGGTTCTTTACTGTACCATGTTCCTTCTTTTTTATTTCTCATTTTATCTCCACATGCTAACAATATCAAGACTTCGATAAGCTGCCTTTAGGACGGTATCTTTTTTATTAAGAGATAATTGTAAAAGAACACTCTAATAGTAATGACATTAATTTTACTAAGTAGTACTTGTCACAACATGTCAAGCAAACTAGGTTTTTATCTTTAAAGGTAAAAAGAACATGAATGAGTCTTGATATTGTGGGGATAAAATGAGAAGTCAAAAAGAAGTGTACGCTTTGTTTGATGCTAAATATCCAGAAACGCTAATCTCACAGGGAACTGTCAGAAAGATATTCCACAAATTTGAGAAACATGGTACAGTAAAGGACTTGCCCAGAAATGGACGGCCACGTGTTTTAGACGACAATGAAAAATTGAACATTGCATTATCTCTGCAGGAAAATCCATCAACAGTTTCATTGGCCCAAAATCATGATACGTCTTGAGGTACGATTGGAAGGTTTTTGAAACACATTTATAAAGTATATCTTATCCAAGAGCTTTTGGAAGACGATTATGTCTTAGCGTTTTATTCCGTACTTTTCTTATAAAATTTTGAACGGTCGCCATTTTGAAATAGCTTGACAGAATCGCGCCAGAATTTAGGAGCATACTGTATGAGGTAAGAGCTTTCCAATGATCACAAGCTGTATGTTACTATTAAAAAAAAAGGTCGATGACGACCTTTGACAAATGTCAATACAGAAGCAAATTAATTACCTCAAAATGTGAGCAATTAAAAACCTAACGTGTCCTAGCGTTTTTTCTGAAAGTTATTGAGTGAGGCTATAACAGGTGGGGCAAAAGTAATGTTATAATGTGAATTGACTACCATTTGGTTAGAAATGAAAAAAATTGCGCTCTGTTTTCAATGAAGGTTTATTTAAAAGCGTAAAATTGATGACATTAAGTTGAAAATATTATATCGGCCAAATGATCACCTCCTGAGTTGATGCAAATTTCTGCTCGTTTCAAAGCATTTTCAATGGTTGCTCGCAAAACTTCTGGCTCCAAATTGGTGATTTCTTCTTCAATGTTGCCTTTTAAGGCTTGCTTGTGGTTTGTTATGATAAACGAGAGATTTTAAAAAGCCCCAAAGGAAGAAATCTGGCGCTGTGAGATCTGGGGATTCGGAAATTGGTTCCTCAAGATCTCCATCGTTGCCCGAGCTGTGTGAGCCGTTGCTCCGTCCTGCTGGAACCAACAATGCTCGAGACCCAATTCAGCAACTTGCGAAAAAAAAAACTCGTTTAACATCTGTCTGTAGCTCTCGCTAGTTATGGGTACGGTGTTGCAGCCGGCGTCCTCAAAAAAATAAGGACCAATCACTTTTTCACTGCAAATGCCGCACCAAACAGTGACTTTTATTTATTTATGCAAAATCTTCCTGCAAGACAATAATACATTGTATAAGAATAGTCATAAAACAAGTAAGCAAAATAAAACCTAAATACTACCTATAAGACTACTTTAGACATTAAGACCATTTACGAACAATAAATTCTACACTAAACCAAAATAAAGTCAAAATAATTTAAATATCAACTGTTATGTACTCCTCCATTGAATAAATATATTTATCAACCAAGTACGCCTTTAACCTACATTTAAACTGATTAACATTAGTCAAACACCTTATTTCAATTGGCAACACATTAAACATTTTCAAACCTATGATGTTAGGCGATCTGTGCATAATCTGAGACTTATAAGGCGGTTTATGAAATTTATCTGCATTTCTAATATTCAATAAGTGCAGGTCACTATGCTTTGGATAGGAGAATCTGTTCTTAAAAATTTGTAAACATGTTTCCAGGATATATAAACCTGTTAAAGTTAAAACATTAAAGTGCCCAAACAATTCTCTGCATGATATTCTAAAACCGACACCAGCTATGCATATGATAATTCTCTTCTGCTTTATAAACACATCTTTTGATTGAGTAGAAATGCCCCAAAAGGACACCTCATACCTAAGAACAGACTCGACTTGAGCATGGTATAACATTACAAGCTGCTTATGTGATAATATGTTTCTTAAGTTTAATAAGATATAAAAAGCTGAATTCAGTCGTGACATTACATGCTTGCAATGTTCTTTCCAATCTCGACAAGAATCCATATGAATCCCTAAAAACTTTACACAGTTTGCACTATTTATTTTTGTATTATTCAATTTTAAATCTAAACCATTACACTCTATTTGTCTCACATGAAATCTAACATATTGTGTTTTACTCAAATTAAAGTATAAGGAGTTACAAGAGAACCAGTTGAACACATTACCGACAGCCACATTCGCTCTATTTTTTAATGGATAGTCCGACTTATCAGAAGCCAACAAAGAGGTATCATCCGCAAAAGAGGTAACGTGCATATCAGGCACCACTCCAGGCAATTCGTTTACATAGAGCAAGAAAAGCACAGGGCACAACACCGAGTCCTGTGGCACACTACTGCTTACGGTCCACAAGAAAAGACCGTATCCATTGCAGCGACCATTCATGCACCCCATAATATTGCAGCTTAGCCAGCAGCTTATCATAATTGACACAATCAAAAGCCCTGCTGAGGTCACAGAAAACCCCAGCAGGACTCTCTCCTGCATCAATGAAGTGCGCTATTTCATCATATAGTACGTGCATAGCCGAATGAGTGGATTTGGAGTTTTGGAAACCATATTGTCTGTCAGAAATTATGTTGTTAGTTCTTAGAAAAAGAAGAAATCTATCCAAAAAACAATATTCAAATAGTTTGGAAAAGGAGGAGCAGATTGTCACGGGCCTGTAATTTTCAATCATATGCACGTCATCCTTTTTTATGAATAGGGATAATGTTTCCAATTTTCAGAGATTCTGGAAATTTTCGTGTACAAAAAGATAGGTTAATTAAATAGACCATTGGGCGCGTAATTGCAGACAATACTTCACGAACAACACAGTTAGGTACATCATCAGAACCAAATGATTTTTTATTTTTCAGTTTCCCCATAATTAATATATAGAATTCTTCTTCCAGAAAGGGATACAAGAAAAATTTTTTAACCTCAAGACGATTGTTAAAATAACTTGTTACTTTCGTTATATGAATATATTATTTGCTAAAGACAAATATTGAGTTATATTAACTGCTGCATTTTTAAAGAATAAATTAAAAGAATTTGCAACAGTATAAGGACAGTCCAAAGTTTGTTGCTGATCTTGAGTTTTAACGGATAAATTATGTTCGTTTTTTGTCTTGCCAGATAAATTATTTATTATATTCCATGCACAAGACACAGTATTATTCGCATTTGATATTTTTTGTTGATCGTATTGTTTTTTTGTATTGTTTATTAATTTTTGATGCGTCTTTTTAGCATTTTTATATATTTGTTTTAAGTTCAAGTCAGTATTATTTTCTGTCAAATTATATAAATATTTAAAGCTCCTGCTTGCCTGTCTAACCTCATCACTAACCTATCTCTTTTTGTTATTCATGTTGTAGCGTTTCTTTAGTGGAAAAGATAATTCAAAGTAATATCTAAAAATATTATAAAAATATGAGAAAGCAGTGTCAATATCCAAAATATCATATAAACTATGCCAATCCTCATTTAGCACTGCAAATCTGAACTCATTGATCGAATAGTCGTTCGACTTCAAGGGGATACAATGGCCCTTCGTGCATTTTATGTGGATTCTCCGTACCCCAGAAACGCATAATTTGCTTATTTACATAACCACCTAAGTGGAAATGGGCTTCATCGCTCATTATGATTTTGGATACTAAATCATCCTCTTCTTGCACCAGGTTTAACAGAGCATGGAAGTAAGTTAACCTCACTTGACGGTCAGCAGGCAACAACTGGTGAACGGTTTGCACTTTGTAAGGAAACATCTTTAGGTCTTTCACCAAAATTCGACGCAACGAACGTCTGCTGATGCCAAATTGTGTGTATCGTTGATTTTCGTGATAGCGTGAAAACGGGGACGAAATTCACGCTGCGCTCTCCATTGCTTGTTCCGAACTAATTCTCTATTTATGGCACATTCACAATATGACATTAATTTAGCCCCACCTTGTATTAATTTAATTCCGGACTTTTGGGCAGCCCTGTACTATGTGTTTAAATGACTATGTACTGAAGTAAATTGGGCCACACGTTCACAGGAAAGCTCCAGGTAAAGAAAATGAACCGATTTTTAATTTAGAAATCCTTTGATTAATGAAGGAAAATTATATGAAACCAATAAACTTCTATTCTGAAACTACAGAGTGGGACAAAACGTCGAGGCTCCGAAAAAGACATCGCCGTCGCCTCATCTGAGGTCTTCCTTTCACGCGGACCTTCCGCTGCCTGCTGCACCTGAAGGCCAGGCAGGCCAGTGGCACTCCAACGGGTCAATTAATTACTTTAATCCGATCGGAAACGGAAAAGTCGGTGATTTATCTACAGCTTTTGACTTTTATAGTGCGGGCCCATCGTCCGAGCCAAGAGCAAAACTACACTGTTTCGGTCCGATGCGTTTGCTAATTCCTTATTTATCATTTGCGTCGCTCCATGACTTGAATGAATAATAAGGCCGACGTTTCATGCGGGGACCTAGGGCGCTTAGAAGATACCTAGTTGGTTTCTATAGCAGCACCGCAAATATAAATCTCGAAGTTAAACAAATATCTTGATACCTCCGAGCGTTGTATTACTTGTTCTCGTTTACTCGCGAACTACTAATGGCTGGCCATTTATAGGCCCGTCAGAAGAATCCAGGTTTACCCATATTTTTTTAAAGATCTACCATTCAGACGGGTTTTGATTGGCCGTGCAAAATACAATCTTTTTAAAATTGTGTCTCCGAAACGAAGAGGGTTATAAAAATTTTATTTTATAGCATTTTTCGTTTCACAAGAAAGCGGCCATCCTCTATCTTCTCAAATAACGAAGATACTCTGTAAAATTGTCGAAAACGTACACTCTATCCTAGTGACAGCATAACCTACCAACCTATAAAACATCGTTAATAAACTATCGACTAACTAACGATTTAAGCTTGTCGCACCTTAAGTTAACAAAAATCAATAATCGTGTTATTTATTACTCACCTGCCTCACAAAATTTAAAATACGATTTTATAAATAAATATTTAACGATGATCCATTAATCTTCTGTAATCCGGTAATGCCAATTTAAATTGGGGATTTCGAAATATATAAATATATTTTGCACCAGATAAGATTATTAAAATCATATTAACTTATCGAGGTCGGATTAAAAATTGTAGCTTGCCTATTGAGTTGTAAGATTAAAAAAAAACATAAAAATAAACGAGTAGGTAATAGGCCATATCATTATTATTTATATATCTATGTCTTCTGTCACTTCTTGCTAGTATTTTAAATGTAATTGTAAAAAATCTAGAAGCTTTAAAATCAAAAATAATTATTAAATTGTTGAATTCTAATGCAGTATAAAAATATTGGGTCTTCTAAACATTTTTTTAATATAAAATGTATGCCTCCTTTCAACTATTTTAAAAGAAAAAAAATTTTGATGAACCACTCTTTCTATTAAAAGAAGAGCAAAAAGAAGTTCGACATTTTCACTGCATCTCGATGCGAAAACTCCTTGTTATGACAGTTTTAAGAAAGGCTATCTTACAATGTTGCCGAACTTACATTATAGCGCCTTGAATAGTATTTTACAAAAAATAATTGAAGGGTTACCGCGCGCTTTCATTCTTTCTCTACAGCAAACCTAATCAATCCTAATCTTGCTAATTTTTTAACAAATAAAATTAATGACATGCAAATAAAAAAAACTCAAAACAGTAACACCTATATTCACTAAAGAGGTTTAAATTTAGACCGGTCTAACTTGACAGTTGTAGGTTTAAGATGACATTTTTAACAACTGAACAAGGAATTTTTCAAAACGTCACAATCACAAAATGACAGTGACAGGGACGTGCGGTGAAATGTTAAGAAAGGGAAACAATTTTTAGAAACTTAGCTATTTGTAATGTAATTCGATTATTCGATATTTTTTTGCAAATTCGTCAATGATGAAAACTTCGATGCTCGTTTAAGTGTTGAAAAATTGTGTTTTACTGATGAACTTGTGGAAGGTGTTGTCAGTACTAATTCACACAATTTCGACACTTCGGTGTAGGAATCTTCCAGCTCCTTGCCTTTTAAAAATTGCATTAGTTCCTTATTAGCGTTATTTTTTGCGCTAATGTCATCAGTTTCGTAAATCACTTTTAGTTCAGATCGCAGTAACACTCTGTCGAAGAACTGGCCATAATGAAGAAGGAGAGATTTAAACGCATCGTCTGCAAAATGTTTACCTTTAAATGCATCAAAATTGCAGAGAATTTAAAATCATTGAAACCGTTAAATCTAAAGTTTATTTGTTGTTGAATTTGATCGGTTATTTCACAAAAGAGGCGTCTGTATGATGTTTGAACATCTCTCACCTTGTCTGTTCGAAGACGCTTGGCTTGTGGCTCTACATTTAACATCATCGTTTTCTCCCAAAATAGGTCAAAGTTTTTTGTCTCAACATGGACTTAAAATCATCTACTTTTTTAGGCAAAAAGCAATATCATTTGTTTTAGTTTGTAATATATTAAAAATATTGTCCGAGAATGGAAATATTTCTGAAAATAGGTTCAACAATTCGATTCGACGTTCCGCGAAAAAGGCTAGACTGCTCTAAATGGTTTTCATTCATTCAACTAAGTAAATCTTGAAAATTTCCTTTATTTGAAGAAAGCCTTGTTTCGTCATGGCCTTTAAATGCCAATTCGTGCTGTCCGAGAAAACAAACAACATCGATAAGTCTTCTTAATATTTGCTTATTTTTATCGACTAGTTCATTGTGTTGCCGGTGACTAATTTCTAACTGTTTATTAAGGACGTGTTTAATTCTGGCTTTGCCGAAGACTTTTTTCTTTTATGACGGCCTGCAAATGCACTTGAGACATAATGTGTCTTTTTACAGCTTTATGGAAACCAGTTTTATTTTAAAGACCTTTTTCATTTTCAAAAAGTAAACATGGCCAACAAGATAATCTACTTATATTTTCACACCCTGTTAGCCATTTAAATTGTTCGTATTGTTTTTTCTGATAAAAATGTCTAATACAGTTTTCCATTTTTGTGGTTAAATTTTTCATAGGCGGTTTTGCCCTTCCTTTAGAAATTATTTGAAGCTTATCAGCGAAGTTTAATGTTGAAAATCACTTTATTATTAAGACACACACCACACATTCGCACACACTCTTCTTACTAAATTCTCCAACATTTTCAACGTTATTACCGACAGCCGAAGTTGACGGCATTTGCATATCCACGTCCGTATTATTGTCTTCCAAATCGCACCATGCAAGACGCGACGTACGTATCACACAACACACGGATAGCCGTACAGGACTTGGCTGCAGAGAAGCTAGCGGTCCGCATAGGTTCTATTCCATTTTCTATTGTGGCTGGATCGGAGTCAAGGCCGCATTTATTATGGGCTTGATAATTAAGATAATATTTTAGCATTTTTAATATAAACTAAATTAATGGTTTCCTATTTCAAAAATTACATTTTAGAAGATAATTTGTTTTTTTTTTGGGAAGCACTGCTTCTCTTGCTTCCATGGACTGCACGCCCCTGGACATAAGCAAAACCTAACTGGCGAACTTAGAATTTTAAGTACCATGGCACTAGACCTAGTCTAACTCTTAAACCTTTTTTGTGAATACGAGTGTAAAAGTGTTGGTAATTTTTTACCTTTTTAAACCATCGTCGATTTAGATGATTTTTCCGGAGTCAGTTTTTTTCGGTCACGTTTCAAAGCCATTCTAACACCAATTTCCTTCTTTTTCTTCTTTTTTTATAAAAATTGACTAGTCTCAGTCAGGCGTAGAAAACTGAAAATGACATTTTTTTTTCTGTCAAAATTTGACAGCCGTCATTTTGACAGGCCCTCAATAGAGCGAGATAGAAAAAAACGATCGCGCATTTGGGTTCAGCAGGTGGTCAATACCCCCTGACGGTACTTTTTGTTTTTTTTTGAAAATTGGTTTCCTCGCTTTTTTTTCCTACATGAATGGAGTGGAGCACACATTAACAGTTTCGATTTTCGAAAAAAAAAACGGGATCGGTCGTACTTTTCGACGCTGATTACGGGAAAAATAAGCAAAAAATTATTAGTATAATAATGCAGTATAAAAAGTATTTTTATACTGCATTAGAGTTATCAACGGATACTTCATTAAAGTCACATTTAAACGACATTACACAAGTAATAACAAGATATTTAATGACAATTACTAGTTAAACCAAATTCCAAAATTACATTTTTGAGATTTAAATTGGCCGATATATTTGACCAAAAAGTATTGAAAATTAACGAATTTTATTTTAAAAGCGCGTCGTTTTTTTACAACTATCATCACCATATTCACCAAAGAAATTGCCTGCGTTTTAATTTTAGGTCCTTAGCACAGCCATAAAACTAAATAAAACGCACGTAGCCTATTTCAAATACCAATAACGTATTCAGTAAACTCTACACCATGTTTCCAATTTGAGTGTTTGTAGTCGCCTTAACTGTTTTGTTTGTATTAAAACGAACCACACATATAACTTGGTAAGGATAGTCTTCCTATGTTATTTTCCGGACGAAGCTTTTTAGCTAGCGTAGATAACGGAACATCGTCATCAGTGCTAACGTCGCCACCAGTGTCTTCAGTTTCAGGAAAAGCATCTCTTTCAGTTCTTAAATATATGGCAAAATCGTCATCTCTAAGAACGTTTTTATTTAATGGAAAGATACCACATTTTCGGAATCCGTTCACTGCAACCTCCACGTTAGCGGCCCGTAAGTAGGCTCTTCCCATCAACTCTGCCACTTGATATGCAGTTACTACTCTGCCCGGATTATGCTGTAGCCAGGTTTCTATTTCCACCGCATAATATGTCTTGAATGGAGACATAAAGGCTACATCCAGAGGTTGTAATTTGTGAGTGCTGTGTGGAGGCAAACAAACTATGTGAATATAGCTGTCTCTGGCTAGGTTAATCACGTCAATGTTTCTAGTATGCGAGTAGTGGCCATCGAGAATTAAAACGAGTGGATCTTCCTCAGACGGTTTTACATGCTTTATAAAGTGATGAAGCCAGGATGTAAAAATATCTTGTTGCATCCATCCAGATGGATGACATTTTGCAACCGTTCCTGGTGGAGCTTCATTAAGCAATTCCGGTTTCATGTTTTTCCTAGGGTAAATAAGCATCTGGGGAACGTACACACCTGTCGCATTCATGCAGGTCACTACTGTCACAAGTGCCCCCCTTTCTGATGTTGTAAGGGCACCCACTTGCTTTTTTCCTCGTAGGCTTAATACTTTCGTATGTTTATGCTGCACGGTGGTCACACCTGTTTCATCAACATTGAAAATCCTAGACGGATCCATTTTAATTTTTTCAAGGGCAGATTCTAATAGCTTAAAAAATGAATCGTAGTTTTCTTTTGTAAACCCTTTCACCCTTGCTGCAGATACACCTTTCACCCTTGCTGCAGATACACCCCCGTAGGGTTTCGGCCTAATGTTGTCGCTATTTCATCCGCACTCTTCCCGGACTTGACGTAGTCGACTAAAGTACTTCGAGGTACGCCAAACGACTTCGATGCTTGTAAGTAACCCATCTGTTTATTCCTTACAGCTCCGATAGCTGCTTTCATGGAATCGGCATCCCATTTTTTTCTTTGGGCCATCTGAAAAAATAAATATTTTAACTTAAAAATGGTCTCCTAATATCGGATATATGCGATATTGGGGATATCTAACTGTGCGGTAATAGGCAACTTAACCTCAAAAATGTATCACGATGTTTCGACAACAAAGGATATTTTTCTAAAAATATTTATATACCACAAAGATCCTACATACTTTATTGATATAATCGCACTCAGAGAGTCTCGGATAACTGCACACTTTCGCAAAAAAAACAGCAATTTGAAGTGACGTTTAAAAACTTGCTGTTCGGCTAAACTAACCACAGAAAAGGAAAAATGTCCAGTAGAAACGACACTCGCGTCTCTACTAGATATTTCGTAGATGTCAAAAGCTACTAGCCTGCCACCGCGGACAGATGGCAAGGCTTAGAATAATGAAATAAGGTAGTGTGCGATAATAGGAGCCTATCCGATATTTGGCTACTTTCCTCTAATGACTACGTAGTCTCAGCTTAAACAGAGCGTGGCGACACCAAGTTCCGATTACTTCAATGAAAATACTTGTGATAACAATAGTCATGACTAAAAGTGCTATTTGGGATTCTATCCCCATAACCCAATTAAAATTAAAATTTCAATTCTTTGGGTTTAAGTTAAATGATCCATTTTTGTAAATAAACAAAACTGACATTGTCAAACTTATCAGGTAACCTTTTGTGTGGTATTTTAATAAAAGGTAATGCATTAAATTATTAATATTAAAGCCTTATTTTCGCAAAAACTGTTGAAGTTCATAATAAGTGCTCTTAACAAAAAGTATTGAGAATTTTACGCAGACTTTAAAAAAGTAATATTATAAAGGGTGTTGATTTAAAAAAAAATTCCTTTTATAACAGAAAAACTGTAAACTTGGCTGCAATGCGGAACTCGCCATTGGATCCGGCATAATTTCATACCTAAGTGTACATATTTTCATTAAATTCAGGTAAAAGTGGTACTTGATATATTTCGCCGTTTCCTTACTTTTCTTACACGCTATATGAGACTGTCAAGGTTTGTGTAAGGTCGTATTTTAAACACATATTATTAAAATAAACGCTCATTATGCATCAATTAAAATGTAATGCATTAAACGCAATTACATAACCGCACGAAAAGTTAGTTTCATTTCGTTGTCTGCGAATAACAATGCGATTTATTAAAATACAATATAAAATAAAGTAAAAAACCTAATAAATCAGCAAGATTTTTTTAAACATGATATTTATTACAAGCGTACCATCTTAAATATCGTGTTCGAGCTTGCTCACGACAATAATGCGGATCACGCATTGAATAAATTGATATTTATTCACATAATTGATTAATTTCTTGTATTTATCGCTTTTGTACTCTGACAAGGACAGAGACACCTGCTGGTTCTAATTTGCAATGCTAATAAATAAGGTGGCGTAAAAAAGTAATTCTACATCTGGCTAGATTCCTCTGAATAACCATTAAGATAGCAGCGTGCTACTGCAACATCTGTTTGATAAAACAATATTGTTTACGTTTTATTCGAGTCGTACTAAGAAAATATGCGTAAACATATTAATAAAGAGTGGGAAAGCTTTCAGGGCTAAAAGTCAGTTAAGAAACCATGGATCCTCTGTTAAGACCGTGTCAAATTGGAATTTGGAAATAGGTTCGCCATCTTTCGGTATAGGTAAATATTTAGCCAGTATCTTAAACCTTTTTACAGCAGGATCCAATTCTTATATCAAAGACTCTAAACATTTCGTATGTAGATGATACTTTTATAATACGGGCTCATGGATATTAATTCACACATTTCTTTGTTTATTAATTATAATAAGGTAATCAAACATATAAACAACAAGTTGACAAAAACAGATAAAAACATCAAATGAAAATTAATGAGAGACTTGAGTTTGAAGCTGAGAAACAAGATGATCAATATAGGAGTCAAGTTCTGTTCCATCTACTAGTTCTGCAACATCTACTACTCACTACAAACTCTCCCTCAGAAAATGACTTCGATCTTTCCGCTATTTTAGAACTAACCATAAAACTAGCTTTCTAGATTTGATCTTTGTGAATAGAACATTTGTTACTGTTTCCTTAAATCGGTAATGAGTTTTTTAATTTTATCCTTTCTTAACTGGCACGTAAGTAAATTATAATGAGCGAAATGCTTGTTGGAGTAATGCCGCTTCATATTGTATTCTTTTAAAAACTGACACATAGGTTTACCATTGTGCATGGTAAAATAGTTATTTATACTATAAAGGTCGTTTTACATGCTGCAATTCTTTCTTGCAAGTTGCAATAGTCTTGAACAAAAGCATGCGCAGTGGCAAGATATTTGTACATTTTGTTAAACTGCGCATGCCTTTGATCAAGACTATTACATATTGCAAAGAAGAATTGCAACATGTAAAACGGCCTTAAGGGATGTAAGTAACATTTACCAGTCGAGGACGAGTTTGCGCCCGAGCGATGGCGAGGGCTGGCAAAAAAGTTCGAGACTGGTTAATGTACTTACATCCCATACAGTTTATAACATTTTCCCCCTCCCTGTATTGTTTACAAGAAAATGCTGGATATATTTTTGGATTTTAATTTTCGTTACATTCGATAACATTCTCATTAAAATATGAAGGCAGCCGTGATCCGTTGCCAGAGCAACATAAGCAGTTTTTATTTTATTAACAACGTCAAGTTGACAATTCATAGCGAAAAATTTGAAGACGTCGAATTGTTTGATTCTATGTGGACAAAATGGATGTTTCAGACATAGAAGAATCAGCAAATATTGCTTGTTTATCTCTACTACCGGAAAAGTCGAAAAAAGGTATTTATTTTATTTATTTATTTACGTATAAAAATACATTTGAAGTTTATACAGAGATTACAGAGTCCTAACACTGGAACCTGTGGTGGACGATAGATCAAAATACAAGAGTTCTAACCACACTACACCACAACTTGTTACGTTCTGGACGCGCGTTTTGCTAACCAAGTTAGCATTATCAGCAGATGATATAAACTGCTGATAATGCTAAATTGGTTAGCGAAACGCGTGTCCAGAACGTAACAAGTTCTGGTGTAGTGTGGTTAGAACTCTTGTATTTTGAGAGATTCCAGACCTAACCTAACCTAAGATAATTCGTTTAGCTTGAGACTTGAATCTATCTTGCGATAAATTAAAAAAGTCAAGACCTTCATAGAATTTATTGACATTAGCAGATATTCTATTAACTGGACTAAATAATAAGTACCAAGTTCGGCAATATGGAATGTGCAGAAGAAACTTACTTCGTGTCCGATAATTTTGAATGTGTAAATAAAAACACTGAAGACATTCTGAGCTTGTTATGTGGTAGTTAAAGATATTGAAGGCAAAACAGACATCAAAGTATTACCTTCTACGAACTAGAGTAGTTAAGTCCAAGTAAGTCATAGTTTGGTCATCACTGAGATACACACCACTCTGGAAAAGTTTGTACCTTGCAAATTTTATAAACTTATGTTGCACATTCTCGAGCCTATTGATGTGGGTCTGATAGTAAGATGACCAAACTATGCATGAAGACTCAAGAACAGATCTGACCAGTGATGTATACAGAATTTTGATAGCGCATATACTTGTAAAGTCTCTAGTAGCTCTCTTAAGAAAGCCCCACATTTTATTAGCCCTACCAATGACCACTTCAAAATGTTCAGTAAAAATTAACCGAGTATCTAAATATACGCCAAGGTCTTTTATAAGAGAAACTTCAGATAAAGGGACATTATTTAAGTAATACTGAAAAGGATCTTTGAGTCTACTGAATCTTATATAACAACACTTGTTAATGTTGAGGGATATGTCATTAAGCTGACACCAATCATATACAATATTAAGATCATTTTGTAGAATAATCATGTCATGAGTGGACGTCACCCGACGATACAATTTCATGTCATCAGCGAAAAGCAGAAAACTTGAGGAGAGCAAGGATCCTAAATCGTTGATAAATAAGCTAAAAAGAAGGGGACTCAAGTGGGAGCTTTGAGGTACCCCGGAAGATGCATGGAAACATGAAGATAGATAGCCATCAATCTTGACTTGCTGCATTCTGTTAGTAAGG
The DNA here is from genome assembly GCA_030620095.1 of Kuschelorhynchus macadamiae. Classification (NCBI taxonomy): domain Eukaryota; kingdom Metazoa; phylum Arthropoda; class Insecta; order Coleoptera; family Curculionidae; genus Kuschelorhynchus; species Kuschelorhynchus macadamiae. The sequence goes on along the minus strand of JAUTXW010005116.1, from coordinate 858,698 downwards.
TAAGATTTCATCCATGAAAGTAAAGATACAGAAACACCATAACTAGAGAGCTTTCAAAGAAGGATGTTATGATTTACCTTATCGAAAGCTTTACTGAAGTCAGTATATATTTCATGAGTTTGTGCACTGCTTTCAAATGATGAATTTATAAAATTTGTAAAGAGATACAGATTTGTGTCAACAGACCTACCGGCTGTGAACCCATGCTGTTGACTGATCACAATCTGATGAAATATATTCCACAGAATTTTTTTAACGCACTGTTCAAACAAATTAGGGATTGCCGACAGAATGCTGATTGGTCTGTATCTTGTTACGTCATTTTTGCTGCCAGATTTGTGAATCGGACAAACATAAGAAATCTTCCATGTCTCTGGAAAAACTCCGGAAGTTAGGGATTTGTTGAAAATGTAAAATAGGGGGAGATATAAGGTGTTAGAAAAAAATTTTAGTACTTTGTTAGGAACACCATCAGGACCTGCAGACTTGTTGATGTCCACACTTGTGTTAAAGCTTTCTCAATATCAGTTGGGTCTATAGCAATGTTAGAAACATTTTCAAATCGATCAAAAAATGTACTGACGTTAGAATTTCTCTGAGGGTTATAAACAGAGGAAAAATATTTACCAAATAGAGTAGCTATGTCAATACCATTAGATGATTTTTCAGTGGCTAGAAACATTTCCTTAGGAATAGTGCCCTGATTAGACTGGGAATGAACGAAATTCCAGAAAATTTTTACATTACTGCTTATGGCACTTTCAGTATTACTTATGTACAAATTGTAGCATTCCTTCGTTAGGTTTTTGCATTCCCTTCGAAGTGTATTAAATACATTGTACTCAGCTTCACAGTTCGACTGTTTGTATTATTTGTGAGCAATTTTCTTTTGATAGATTCGTTTTTTCAATTCATAAGAAAACCAAATAGGAAATTTCTCACTGGAATGATGTGCCTTCATGGGTACAAACGTATTAAAGCAGTCGAAAAGTACAGAATAAAATTTATTGACAGTAACATCTAGATCCTCTGACATAATTGATTGCCAATCTACCGAAAGAAAATATTCATTAATTAAATCGAAATTAGCGTTTTTAAAGTTATAAGAAAAATAATTCAGAGGTTCTAGATAGTTAGTTTTATTCACTGGTATGTATAACTCTAAAGCTAGGTGATAAGGATCACAACGTACCAAACCATCAGATTTTATAATTAAAACAGGCTCAAAGTTGGCAAAACCTAAAACCAGGATTGAATTGTGATCATTGGTTACCCCATTGTATTGAGATATGCCAAGAGAAGCAGTATTATTACATAATAAGATTTCTCCTGTTGCCGTAACATTACCAGGTAACAAACCAGAAAAATCTTCACTAGTGCACAAGAACAAGCACATTATCGAACATTTCACAGGCACTAGCAATGGATTTCAAGTGGTTTCCATAGTGCAGTACATCCATAGCAGGTGGAATGTAGACACAACCAATACAATACACCAAATCGTCCAATGTCACTGACACCCACGTTTCTTCCACTGATGCCTCACCAATTGCCAGGCGATGAGATTTAACGCAATTATGTACTGCCAGAAGAATCCCACCTCCACGGCTCTTAGTACTGTTTTGACTGCTCCTATCAGTACGATAAACCGTATAACGAGAGTCCAGAAATTTCGGCATCATTGATACTGCAATCAAGCCAGGTTTCCGTGAGTGCAATTACTGAATAATTTTCAGCACGAACAGCACAAAAAGTATGTTTAAGTTTGGTTTTTAAGCCTCTTGCATTTTGATACAGGATGGTGGCATGATCTAGCAGTATGATGAAGCAGCATATAAATCCTTTAAGAATTGGTGCCAAAGCAAGATGGCTACTGCAGTCTCAGAAACCTTGGTTTTTGGCGTATTTCCAAAGTGCTATATTAAAGTCCCCATCAAGCTTATGGTGTGAGCATTCGATGTTGAAGTCCACACTTTTTATAGAGGAAAATATAGATATTTCTAAGTATCCAAAACTTCGAGCATTTTTGAAAAGAAAAAATGATGGTTATAGACCCAAAAAATCGAATGTGTTTAACAGGGAAGATGTGAATAAGTTCATGCTTGAAGCCCCCGATGATATATACTTATTGATGAAGGTCGTAATGGTAATGGGAGTTGCTGGAGCGTGCCGTTCTAATGAACTCTGTGAAATGAAAATCGACAATGTAAAAATAAGTCAAGAAGTCATAATTGTGACCATTCCTGACTCCAAAAATGGAATGTCACGTACATTTACAGTGTCAAAAAGTGACGACACTCAGGTTTGTCATTTCAAAATAATTGAAAAGTACATTGATACAAGATCCCATATGACGACTATTAGTCCGCGCTTCTTTATGCGATATCAAAATGGAAAGTGCTTAAACCAGCCTGTCGGGAAAAATACGTTTTCGTCAATTCCAAGTAAAATTGCGAAATTTCTAAAGTTTGAGAACTTCAAAATGTATACTGGACACTCTTTTAGAAGAACGTCGGCAACTTTATTAGCAAATACTGGAGTTGACGAATTAGCTATCAAGCGACATGGTGGATGGAAATCCGCTACTATTGTGGAAAGTTACGTAGCTGAGAGCCTCAATAATAAAAAGGAAGTAGCGAATAAAATTTTAAACAATAAGACCCAGGCAGAAGTCTCTTGCAGTGCTTTAACAGTGACAGAAACATTGGTTAGAAATGAAAGATCTGTGGAGTCAGAAAATGTAATACACATCGAGAAGAAACGAGAAAACGTGTTTCCAAATTTTTGTTAATAATGTGAATAATTGTAATAATTGTACCATTAATATTCATTTCAATTAATATCACCTGATTTTTGTAATAATTAAAGCTACTTATAATAATTTTAGATTATTATTTCCCTAGGGATGTAAGTTCACTTACATCCTGTCGTTTAAGACAACCAATACCTTGTTGAGTAACTTTCACTTACGTCTGTCAAAGCAGTGTCAAAATAGGTTGCTCGCAATACAGGGAGGGGGAAAAAGTATCATCAGTCAATTTGGTTTAGAATTGACAACATTCTGTGTCCACTTTATTATATGCGATGCCAGCGCTCAGAGCCGACTGTTATTCATAACACATCGCTCGGAGCATTTCATGGTCATCGGGCGGCTTCCGGAATGTCTATCTGTTTGTCTCTTTCTGTCGCGATCCCTTGCGTACGCTTAATAAAATTATTCATCAATGTAGTTTTTATGAGTTGAAGAATACAGTTTTAGGGTGGTTCACAGTAATTACAAATAAACTTTGTGTGCTAAATCTTTATTTTTTTGCGCGTTATTTGAGATGTCTGAATCTTTCGCGGGCCGGATTGGAGATAGTGGAGGGCCAAATTCGGCCCGGGGCGTCGGAGGTTGCCCATATACGATTTAAACCAACAACATTCTAATATAAAATTCACTATGGAAACTGAGTCAGATGGTATCATTCTCTTCCTTTTTGTGCGTTAGTACATAAGAAAGAGAACGACAGAACAGGGTTGGCACCCTTAAGTATTCCACCATTAATATTGTATACAGGGTGCATCAAAAACTCTACCGATTCTAAACGTTAACAATTATTATTCAAGTACTCAGTTACAATAGGTGCAACGTGGGCTAGCGCATTGTCATGCATAAAAATTAAGCATTTGCCTACAAAGTGGGCCAATGGAATAACATACTGCTCTAGTACGTCGATATATTCCTGAGCATTTAAATAATTTCTTGGTAATACACAAAGTTCCGTACGATGATATATAGAAATCCCTATCCATAACATCACTGAACCAAATCCAAATTTGTCTTTTTCTACAAAAAGTTCTTGTTCGTATCTTTCCCCATGCCGTCCCCAAACTTTCTGTCTTCGATCAGATGATTTTAAACAGAAGCGTGACTCATCAGAAAATAAAACCTTGGACCGCTGCTTCTCACCCCACTGTACCTGCTCATTAGCGAAATTCATGCGAGCCCTTCGATGTTCGCGAAGCAATTTAGGACCTTGCTTTCAATCCTACTTCTTTCAACCTTCAATAGGCGGGGTAGTCACTTAAAACAGTACCACATGCTTCTTGTAGGCGTCTGTTGATCATTGTCGCGCTCTGAAATCGATTCCTCGTTGCTTGAAGGACAATAAACCTGTCGGCGATATTTGTGGTGCATCTAGGACAACCCGACTCGATCCTGCCCAATCTCAAGAAACCTTTGTCTTGCTCTTCTGGCTGTCGCTGGTGGTATACCCACTTTTTTGGCAATATAACTAACATTATTGCCTTCATCTTCTAAAGCCATAATTTTGGCTACATTCGCTGGAGTTACTTGTTCAGATCAGTTAGATGGTTCAGATTTTATTATTTAATAATTTAACGTGTGTATTTGACATTTCGAGATGTTTTAATTTCCAAGACTACTAGATGTTTCTTAAAAACTTGTGAATATGTATGCTTAATATGGTAAACAGCAATGTTTTACGTTAATCATTGTATCTCCTTTAAAAATAAAGATAAAGAAATGAATCAAAAGCCAAAATAATCTTAAAAGATTGGTCTAAATTATAAATTACGATTTACTATTTTTCTATAGTTACGTTAATCTACAGGGCGTGTCAAAAAATTGTAAACAAAACATTGTTTCATATTACACCCTGTATATAAAAACAATGAAACAAGTTGACAAAAATAGAAATGCAGAATTACTGTCTATAAAATTTCTCCTTTCGGCTGGTGCAAAGCGCAACAAAATCCGAAAGGCGTTAAAAAGATATAGCCCTTCAAATTATACCTAAATATTTAGCTGTTTTGAATAGAGTCCTAAATATGTCGTACATAAGCACCTTTTAAAAAAAGTTAAATTAATAAACCCGCGAAAACTACGAATAGCAAGCTCATTCTTAAAAATAGTTTACTGCTCACGCTTTCCTAGAACTCACGACAGTTTACTTTTTAAAACGGTTTCAGCTGCTCGTCTCTGCCGAGCAATTTCGAGTTAATCTTCTGGAAAGGCGATAAAAATGCTGTAAAAGGCATAAGGACTCCAATTAAACGTTATAAAATTCCCCGATTGAACGCATCAAATCCGGCTTGATGGAGGGAAAATGACGAGCAACAGCGCACCGATCTCTCAACTTGTTTATGTTAGTACGAGCCCGAGTGAAAAGTGAAGAATGATAGGCACTCCCGAAACTTGTATACAATGCGCTCCATCCTCGTCTATCGTTAACGACAGGTTTTATACAAGCTATTGTTACGAGCGACGTTGCCAAATTTTTCCAATGAAGAATGTCTGAGAATCTAAATCTTCTTGAGCTTGCGTTGTTTCATATTGTTTTAGTATTTTACAGTGGCCTATTGCACACCCCCGTGATCACTACATCGTGGGGCAGTGGGGAGTGTCAGCTATCTTAAGGACCCAACGCCAAAAGCATACAACTGTGTTACATATAGTTATATTTAATAGAAATATTTAAGTATAAAAGTATAAAAAATCATTCAGTACATTATTTATCGGCTTTTGTACTTTTCAGTATAAAATTGTATCTTGTACAAAAAGAAAGTCTGTGGTCTGTACTAAGTTTGGTTAAGCATTAGGAAATGGGGTTGTATGTATATTCAGTAACGGCTATTCAGGTGAAGTGCTACTTCACCAGGAAAAATAAACAAGCAAACATCTAACTATATTTATTATATATCTCTTAAAATTTTAGTTTTTATATTCATTTATTCACCTAATTGGTAAAAAATAAACTGTACATCTCAAATAAATAATTTAAAACTTTCAATCGAACTTTATTATAACAACTATAACAGTGACGCAAACCGCTTTGACTTTGCTGGAGGTTCTGTGTTTAGTTTACGATTTTCCTACTATGTTGCCATGACAACGCGTACGTGATGACGTCGAGCCCAGCGCAATACAACGCGGTGGTTATTTACTTTCGCTGCAACGGGTAAGTTCCTTTGCGGTTAACTTGAATGTTTTGTGTTATATTTATTTATGGTGTTGTTACAACTTCAAATTCTAAGTTAGTAAATGTGACTGTTCAAGGCTGGAATAATTTAAAAGACGTCTTTGAATTTATTACAATCTGTGACAAATCTGATGAAAAATCAATCCGCCTTGCGAAAGGATTTTTAGGTGAGATAAATGATTTTGAATTCACGTTTCTGGCATTAGTGTTTAATGACATTTTCTCAATCACGGACATACTATTTGACGTTCTTCAAAAAAAATCGTTTGACATTCATTTTTGCATATCAAATATAAAACGCTGTCGTGAGGCACTCTGTAAAAAAAGAAATGAACATTTTTTTAATACCATGTTTGATAAAGCAAATTCTATTACAGAAATAAATCATTACAAACGTGAGCTTGCTAAGCTTTCACTTGAAGAAATTAGGGCTAAGTATAGAACCCTTTTTTATGGAATATTGGACCATATTTTAATAGAAATGACTCTAAGATTTCAAGACTGTGAAAAACTTACATTTTCATGTTTGGCAGGTTCTGCTAAATTTTTCGAATATAGTTTAAAATTTCCGACTGGCCCGTTTGAAAATTTGTTACAGTTATATGGGGAAATATTTTCAAAAAGTCAACGGCTTAAAAATGAGCTTGGTTTTATTTTTGCCACTGAGAGTAATTGGAATATATCACTGCAAGAACAAGTGAAAAAAATTAATGAAAATAAAGATATTTTACCGAAGCATATAAATTGTTTTCCCTTACTTTGACAATACCGTCGACAAGTGCTTCAGTGGAAAGAAGGTTTTCTTGCTTCAAATGTGTAAAAACTTATTTAAGAAATATAATATCTCAAGAAAGACTCACTTCTCTTGGCAATATTTCAATTCAAAAGGAATTTCTGGAGGAGATTAGGGCAACTTATCCATTTTACGAGGATGTTATAAATAAATTTGCTGCCATGAAGGATAGGAGAATTTATTTAGTATAAAAAATTTAGGTAAGTCGTAAAAAATATTCTACCCCCTCCACATATAAAAAAATTCTGGAAAAAAAATTATTTCAATATTTTCTTGCTTTATTTGCACTTCACTTACTTTTTCACCCGCGAGCCGCCACTGTGTATATTACACACCTCAATGCTTTAGTCTGAAAATGGTATTTAAAAAAATGTAAATGTAATTATAAAACTCGTTGCCTTTATCGCTCTTATACCTGTTTTTTTTTAAATATTATTATTACAAAAAACATGGGTAAACAGATTTCAAATCAAAATAAATACAATTTAGCGTTTAACTCATCAAAATCAGCCAAACCGTTTAGACAATACGCTCGAACAAACATAAAAAAATACATACAAGTCGAATGAGAACGTCCTACTTTTTTGAAATCGGTTAAAAATTGTTTCTTAATTTGCCTTTACAAAGATTACTTAAGGCTTTCTTTTTTATTACTTCATTTTTAAAGAATGTAGTACTCATATTTAATTATACTTATAGTCACAAACTGTTTTCGTATGGAAGATCAGTAAATTCTGCATATTATTGCCTGCTTTTGTTACTGCCTTTTGCTCTTGTGGGTTGTAAGTTGCATTTTATTGATGATGATCCTTTCAAATTATTGCTTTGACATTGATTACAATGCACATATTAAATAGAACAATTACTTTTGTAGTCAGTCATCTTCGTTTGTCTACCTTCCACTAAGGCTTCAACCTGCCCCTCACCAATGTTGCCAAATTCGCTTTGACCGTAAAAGACATTTAATAGTCTTCTTTCTATTTCTATACAACATCTAAACTATTATGTTGCTTTTTACAGGTGGTGTATTTTATTGACACTTGTCAGTTTACTATTTCAATCATTTGTTTTCATTGTATTCACTTATTATCAGCTAACATGTCCGTTTAAACAATGTTGCTAAATTGGATTTCAATTATCCGGCTATGACGTCACTCCGAGGTTTCCAATTTTAATTTGTATTTATTTGCTATTAATTTTTTTCATATGTTTACAGTAATGCGACGTTTCAATCACCTGATAATTACAAATAAAGTTTTAGATAGCATAACCTTTGAATTTGTTATTTTTGATACCGTGTATGTAAAATTGGCAACCTCGTCGATTGTCATTTTAGACTTCTAATAAAAACTTCAGCTATTGCTTTGTTCCATCGTGCCTTATTTCCCCCTGAAGAAGATTTTAAGCTTCTACAAAACGCGTAATTGAAACTAGAAAGTTAATCAGTTAACCTAAAAAAAACTATTTAAAAAGCGGCTAAAGTCAAAAGCAGTGTTATCGTGCGGGTCATACGATTTATGAACGACAAACATACACACCTAACCTAACCTAACCTACTTCATCCTGGAAGAAAAGTGATATTTATGACTGGCTGATAAAACAAAAACAAAATCCTTTACCCAATATGCTGAAATTAGAACTTCTTTTAATGGCAAAATCTATTAAAAAACCAACAATATATGCCGTAGATGAAATATTACGGGAAAATGGACATGAGGTTTTACAAGTGGCGCCATACCATTACCAGTTGAACGCAATAGAATTAATATGGGCTGGGGCAAAAACAATATCACGAAAAACACGTGAATTGAATTTCATTAAGTGGCTGTATAAACAGAACATATCCTGATTGTTCCACTGATTCGAACCGCTTTCCGACTTTATTATGGCGCTTGCCATTTTCTGTATTTTTGTTTTTGCCAACAGAAAAATTTTAACCAAATACATATTTAGCGAATTTTATTATTTAGTCCCTCGGCATTTAATATAAGAAATAATATTAAGTGGCTATCTTAATAATATTGCGTAATACAATAAAAAAAAACTATTTTCTTTCTCCCTGTATATTTGTAAATAGCCCATAAAAATTTAATAGCTCAATAAAAGAATCACACATTTTGGTATTCACTGTGTTTTCTGATTTTATTCATAATGTTGGTGACCTTTGGACCCGCACGATAAGACCGCATTCGACTATAGTTAAAAAGTTACGTAATGATTGGTTGTTAAAAATGGTGGTGCCTGATTGATTAGTTTCAAAAATACACGATCAGGGTCTAGACGCTGACGTTCATATTAATAAAAAAAGTAGCGGCAACGTCGCATTCTTCACTAATTCCTAAATCTATTCTTAATCCAGTGTTTATTTTTAATTCACAATTGGCTGGGCGGAATAAAAGATTTACGGGAGATACGGCTCGCTTTATTAAGAGGGTCCGATAATGGGCCAAGATAAATGAACTTTCGATATTTTGATATAATATATTAAGGCGGCTATTATGATCGGTTTTTAAACATTCACCTGTATTTATTATTTTAATAAATTATCTTTTTTAAATTTTTGTGACAGCGATGCTCCATATTAACATGTATAGTAAGAACTATAATGATTTATATAGAAATTGGATAATAAAAATACTTACATAATACTGGAAGTTAGCGACAAAGTGAATATTATAGTGCGGAACATGAAAAAAAACCGGGCGGAGTCAATCGGTTTAGGAAGGTCGGCCAAGAAATCTCTTTAAACCAGTGGTGTCCCGTCGTTTTTTAGATGATATGGCTCTTTTGTGTTGCAAAAACAGCGAACTTTCGAATTTTAAAATGATTTAATTTCGATTTATCTTGATAGATTTACCTATAAATATATTTTTGTCACTAACGGTTCCCGGGCTACTGCCTACGTCCACTATTATTGGACCACCCAGTATAGTGATACACGATTTACAAGTCCAGATTTTACAAGGGCAGCCAGCATCAGATCCAGTGAACGAGATGTATCAAAATTTTAATTTATGCAGTTCGACTTTATACTTCTCGGGTATGTCAAAAGTGGCCGTCTGTCTCCGTTTGTCATATTACTTTATACAGGGGCCGTCGTTATGAAGTACTATACAGGGCGTTTCCTAATTGAGTGCTGATGTTAAAGAGGGTGTTTTTATGTCCTAAAAGTCTTAACTTTTGAGATACAGGATGGTAAAGTTTAAAAAAAAACACGTCTTCTATGCATTAAGGAGCATACGGATTTACCCAGGTTAATTACATATGCACGCCACTGGTAGAAATTTCAAAAATTGATTGTTAATAAAAAATGCCCTTTTATGCATAAAAGACGTGTATCAAATTTCACACTGTTATTTATCTATAATAGCATCAGAATTAGGATTAAAAAAAAAATGGTTTTTTAAAACCCTGTATCTCCAAAGTTAAGACTTTTAGGTTCATATTAAACTTTTTTCTTAAAAAGGTCCAAGAATCCTAAAAAGTTAAAAATTAATTTTAATATTACCAAAAAGTAATAATTTTAGCGATCTATGATGGCCTTCAAATGAAACAATTTTGTTTTTCCTCTATATTATCAAAATGAATTATAATTATTAATTAATACTTTATTTTCTTAATATATAGTTAAATTTAAGTCATACAAAAATGACGTACGTTCCAACCGGATAACTCAACGACAGAATTCAGTGTTGCCACGTATTACAATTTTTCGTGAATCTATGATTTTTTTTTAATAATGATTTTTTCTTTTTAGATTTTTTATTTTCACAGATTAATTAATGGGTTTGTTTCCTATTTAACTGTTTTCTGTTCAAAAAAATAAAAATGTTGCCACCCGATTTTAAATTAAATGCTCCGATTTAGTTTATATATTATATAAATATTTAGTTTATATATTATAGACACTATTACCTATTTAGAGAAAACACGGGGTGTTCTAAGCCTGTTTATGTATTGTAATGACAGACGTGGCAACACTGGCTGCGAAATATAGTGTGGGCTTATTCCTTAAGCGCGTCGTTGACATAAAGCAAATATTACCGAAATCTCGTATTTTACGAGGTTGACCAAAGATTTTACGATGGGCGTCCAGGAGATTTGATTGCTAATCCCGTCATTTATTGCCACTGTATAAACGCTTGAGTCCCCATCTTGACTCCTATCGAGGAGGTCTGTCGTGTATTTATTAAACCAGAAGTCTGAAGGTTCGATATGTTTTCATCGGGGCTGATATACAGGGTGTTAACTCATTACCCTTGTTATTTCAGTATCGAACTAAATTTAATATATATATATATATATATATATATATATATATATATATATATATATATATATTGGAAAATCATATATTGGCATAAAACCTTTAAGAGATGTTAGTGGTTTGACTACAAATATTTTAACATAGGATAATATGAACGATTTTAAACAAAATATTCTTTTAAACCGTTCTTAAATTCGACAGGGTTTTCAAGATATTTAATTTTAAAGAAGGTTTCAACTAATTCCAAGATAACATGGCAACATTGCTATTTGCTTGGACATCAGTGTGATGACAATCTCATCACCTGTGTTTTGTCAACAAAGAAGTATAAAAAGACCTGTAGGTTTGAAAACTATTCAATTATTTTATTTTGATTATTTTTTTGGAATGTATGAACTAATTTTTTAATAAATTTTGGTTTGTTATAGCGTAATATCGGCGTGTGTAAAAGAAATAGTAAAAACCCGTTATTAAAACTTTTTAGATTATTTATTTGTATAGTTTTTAACTGCGTAACCCTAAGTAAGTTTATTAGTTTCCAAAAATTAATAAAGAATATGCACTTACCAAGCATATTAATTAATAGCACTAGGTAGGTAATTCACACACTAAAAAAAGTATTTTAAAAACTTAAAGTAAAAGGGAAAAATTATTACCGCCTTTATTTAAACATGCATGAATACGGCGAAGCCGATTTTCTTCAACAGATTCAAGAACGTTAGGTCTTTGTCTAATTTGTTCAGCTGCAGCAAAAATAATGTTCCTAAGGTCATCTTCATTTTCAATTTCAACCCTATTATACACTAATGTTTCCAAGTGGCCCCAAAAATAAAAATTAAGGGTTTTAGGTCTGGTGAGCTCGGAGGCCTTTTTCTAGGTTCTAGGGCATTTCGACCTATCCACATATTATCAAACGTATTATCCAGATGTTGTAACACATTCCTATGGTTGTAGGCAGGAGCTCCATCGTGAAGAAACCAGTCACTGGCTCGCTGAGCTAAAGGAATATTTTCTAAAACATTCATTAGTTAAAAATTGGAGGTATGCCACTCCTGTTAAACGCCTTGGTAGCTCAAAAGGTCTAATTAACCGATTGTGGATTATTCCAGCCCAAATATTTATTGAAAACTCTCCATAAATAAGTAACATGTCTGCATATTTAATATTCGTATAAATCTTTAAACAGTTTTTAAATCCCGACTACGTATTAAAACGGTATGGACCTCATGCGGCAAAAAATTAAGGTGAAAGAACCCAAAAATAAGACTGCTGCCACTGTTATTTTCGTTGAAGCCTGCTCGTTTCTCTATGGAGGCAGTGTTGCCGTTTTCAAATAAGCATTCTATGGTAAAATAAAACATTTTATTCGTTTTTCATTTTTTAAATTTAGGTCGTTCAGATATTTTACTAAGAAAACATTTGTAGACTTTTTGTAGAAAATCATATAATTAATTGTTTTACATAATAAAATTAATAAATGTGTTAACGATGTGCTTAAAAATTAATAAAACAAAATACAATTTTAAGGCCGTTTTTCTCAAAAATGGATTAGAAAAGGAAGTAACCCTATGCATTTTTTAATCAAAATGGTCCATATTATCACGTTGAGTATTTGTAGTCAAACCCTTAATACCCTGTATATATATATATATATATATATATATATATATATATATATATATATATATATATATATATATATATATATATATATATATATATATATATATATATATACTGCTTGTAGTGGGCAGTTACATAATTTTATTTTTTTTTCCAGGACGTTTCGTTGACTTTCGTACAACTTTTTCAACTGGTTTATAACGTGTTATCAGAAACAAACAAAGATCCAAAATGCATTAAATGCGATAACAAATTGTGTAACACATATGAGACATATAACACGAAGCTGACATCTTATATATTACATCATAAATAAACACAACGTGAAAATATAATACATCAGTCACATACATAGAACTACAACGAGTATTAAAGTCGACTTTAATACCTTGCAGTTTATTTTAATGAACCAAAATTCCCAAGAAAACTTTGCTGAAACTTATATATTTGCAATGGTTCAAGAAACTTTCAATGATCATACATATATATATATATATATATATATATATATATATATATATATATATATATATATATATATATATATATATATATATATATATATATATATACTATACAAAAAAATATTTAAAAATCAACCTATGAAGCTGTTGTTCAACTGACTTCAACTCTTGAATAAAAATTAAATGTAATATGGGGATAAAAGGATAGGAATTCATCATGGCGGAACAAAATGGCACTCAATAAAAATATTTGAGAAGACAGTATACCGGGTGACCACGAGAATAAGGTATACGCCGCTATTCCGTTAGCGTTCAAGCTACGCACTTGAGTTCAGATATGCTTAATAAGGTCATAGAGTGCATATTTTGTCGTTTAATTTAACTTTTTGTCCCTTCCGGTTTAACCGGAAGTAGTTTCAACATTCTTATTTTAAATAGAACCCTGTATATATCTTTACGCCATCTTATTTTACGTCAAATTCCATTTTCAACGATATGCCACATTTGTATTCATAAAGACGACGATATTGATGCTTTTTTGCAAAATTAATTTATTTTGCTATTAAAAAAGAAAAGAAAATCAAGACGAATTAACTTAATGGATAAAAGTAGTGTGCCCTTCCATGTCAGCATAATAAGCAAACCATGTATTCAACTGTTTTCATAATTTTAGCGCCATATTTTAAAATGTTATTTTAAATATCTAAAGTCATTATTCCGAGAAATCTTAAATGGAACCCTGTATGTTTTTTAAGCCATCTTATTCTTCGTTAAAATCTCTTTCTAAAGACTTATCACAACATAACATTTTTTTTCAAGATCGTGGCACAGTTGATAATTTTCTTAAAAATCAAGCCTATTCTTATAATTATTTAGTAAAAATTTGGAAAATTTGAAAATAAATTTATTAGAAAAAGGTTTATTTCTGTTTAGTTTTTTAATTAGTATAGTTTTAATATTCAATAAACAAATGCTAGTCCACTAATATCCTTCGATCACTAGGAATGTTCAACGCCTTCACCATTTCTATTGTGGCACTTAAAAACTCTACTTATCAGTTTCTCTATGTCCGTTTTACAAAAATTCCACTGATATTTCTAATTCAATCTTCTAAGTTAGGTAAAGTACACTTTTTCCTTTCACAAAATATTTAAATGAAAACTATTATTGTCTTGATATTTATTAATAAACAAGTTACAGTAAGTCAAACGCCTAGTATAATCATTTTTCTAAAGGTGGTGATGAATTTGATATTTGTATGACCTGAGTCCATGTTTCTTTAAAATTTTTTTAGCCGATTCTCGTGTGACTAGTAACTGATATGATGGTGGTGGTAGCACTTTTATAAAATAAAAATACTGATAAATATTTGAAGAGCTGTTTGCTGATGCCAAAATCAAATATTGAATATACTGTTTCTTTGTATACATTCATAAATCGCGTAATATACACTACAGTTACTTAAGAAATTACAATTATTGCAAACTGTCAACCTGGACCTAATAGCAGTGTTTTGTTTTTTCAAAACCCACTAATGTTTGGGAGCTTAATTTGACTGCAACTACTTCAAAACTAGCACTTTCTCTACAGTTCGGTATTATTATAAAGAAATTGCTTATACAAATTATTGAAATAAATTTAAAAAATAAAATATAACAATTATACGGACTGTACAGGGTGTCCCATTTTCGTAGGTTTTACGGGGTTTCCAGCTTATGAGTAGAGATAGAGAGATGCGGTTTTCGCGACACCGTGCTACTTTTCGATGAAACTAAGGAAGCCGCAAACAGATTTGCCCTAACCATTTTAGTTTCCGTGCTACAGGGTGATTTTGAAAATTTGTCATTTTCGGACACCCCCTGTAACTCAGCTATCGTAAAATATATTTAAAATGTTTCAACTGGTATTTATAGATTTTTTCACGTAGAATTCAGTGGCGTACTCAGATTTTTGCTGAGAGTCATAGTTTTTGACATATTGGCATAACCTACTATTTTTTAAATGAGACACCCTATATATTATTTTTTCATCTTATTCTTCGTGTCGAGAGCTTTTCAAAAACATACCATA
The DNA here is from genome assembly GCA_030620095.1 of Kuschelorhynchus macadamiae. NCBI lineage: Eukaryota > Metazoa > Arthropoda > Insecta > Coleoptera > Curculionidae > Kuschelorhynchus > Kuschelorhynchus macadamiae. The sequence goes on along the minus strand of JAUTXW010005116.1, from coordinate 843,497 downwards.
AGTCATATTTATTTTCATAAATAACATGAAAAAATGCATTTTTCTTTAAACGGATTTATGGCATAGCAGATCAATCGAAATAAGAGAAGGTGGCTGTGGAGCCATGGAAAAAGTTAACAAATATTTATTAACGAAATAACAAAGTAACAGCATCAGAAAAAATTAGGAAGTAGGTAAAAGGTAATAATTATAATTTCATTAAAACTACAAATATTGTTCAAATTGTAGACCATTATGTGTCCTACAAGTGTGACAAACTTTAAAAATTCTTTTTAATGCATTTTCTATTGTAAATGACTCTCTTTGTAACTCTGCAAAAGCGTTTTCGGTGGCCATTCTTAGTTGTTCTAAGTTTTCGTATCGCCTTACATAAACCTTGTTTTCTAAATAACCCCACAAAAAGAAATCTAAAACTGAGAGGTCAGGGGATCGTGGTGGCCATCGAACAGGTCCGTGTGTTCCTATCCATCTTCCAGGAAAATGGTCGTTAAGCCAGTTGTGACTTATTCTGGCATTGTGGGCTGGAGCTCCGTCTTCTGGAAATAAATCCTATTTAGTTGAGCCAAGGGAACATCATCCAAAATTCCTAATGCGTCTTCTAGGATTCGCACGTAACCAATCGAATTCAGATTTCCTTCATATATTTGGTAAACTATTTTTCGGTTGAAAATAAAACAGGAGACATTGAATCCAAATCTGCCCTGACGCTCCCTAGGAAAAATAACATGGTTGTTTTCTTGACTCCAAAATCGCGTGTTGTGTCTATTTAAAGTCCCTGAACTAGTAAAATGTGCCTCGTCTGACCAAATAATCTTTTTTTCAAAATCGATATCTTCTGCCTTCATATTTATAAACCAATTGCAGAACTCCAATCTGCGCTCTGCATCACCAGGATGCAGATGATGCACAAGTTTGTATTTATAGGGTTTGAATTTGTGCTTTTTCAAAATTTTCTGCACTTTGGTTTTCGGTACACCCGCCTCTTCGTCTATTTTCCTGCAAGATGTTTCAGGAGCTGTCTGAACGAGGGCTAAAACGTTGACCTCAGATTCTTCGTTGTCTTTATTGTAAGTTCGCGATCGAGGCTTGTTAAAAGATCCATATTGGCAAAGATTATTTTTAATTTTTTGAAAAATTCTTTTTTCTGGTTGTCTTCTCTCGGGATATCTAAGATAAAATAAAGCGAACCAATAAAGTCAAAATGCAGGAAGATAAAAAAGAACTAACCTGTTCAGATAAAGCTCTGCCGCCTGATCTGCATCTTCATTAGACAATATAAAACACGCGTTCATATCATATTTCTCAAAATATTCAAATTTTTGATTCTGAGCCATATTAAAAACAATAATTATAATAGACGTCAAGAAAAATTTAAACGCAATAATGCCAAAAATGACAGCAGTAATGGCTGCCTGATCATATTTTTGTTGGCGTTGCCATGGCTACCACAGCCACCTTCTCTTATTTCGATTGATCTGCTATGCCATAAATCCGTTTAAAGAAAAATGCATTTTTTCATGTTATTTATGAAAATAAATATGACTTATGGTATGTTTTTGAAAAGCTCTCGACACGAAGAATAAGATGAAAAAATAATATATAGGGTGTCCCATTTAAAAAATAGTAGGTTATGCCAATATGTCAAAAACTATGACTCTCAGCAAAAATCTGAGTAAGCCACTGAATTCTACGTGAAAAAATTTATAAATACCAGTTGAAACATTTTAAATATATTTTACGATAGCTGAGTTACAGGGGGTGTCCGAAAATGACAAATTTTCAAAATCACCCTGTAGCACGGAAACTAAAATGGTTAGGGCAAATCTGTTTGCGGCCTCTTTAGTTTCATCGAAAAGTAGCACGGTGTCGCGAAAACCGCATCTCTCTATCTCTACTCATAAGCTGGAAACCCCGTAAAACCTACGAAAATGGGACACCCTGTACACGGTCTTTGATTATTTATATCTACCTTGTTTCAGCCCTACCTAAAGCCCAGAGTATACTTAATTTTTCAGATAATTGTGAATTGTGCCACGATCTTGAATAAAAATGTTATGTGTGAGAAGTCATTAGATAGATAACTTGACGTAGAATAAGTTGTTAAGATTTCTCGGAATAATGCCGGTAAATATTTAAAATAATAAGGCATACTTTTATACATTAAGTTAGTTCGTATTGATTTTCTTTTGTTTTTTAACAGCAAAAAGTTAAATTAAACGACAAAATATGCATTCTATGACCTTATTAAGCATATCTGAATTTTAAGTGCGTAACTTGAACACTAAAGGAATAGCTGCGTGTACCCTATTTTCGTGGTCACTCGGTATACTGTCTTTTCAAATGTTTTTATTGGGTGCCATTTTGTTCCATTTCATTCCATTCGTATCATTTCATCCCTATATTACTTTAATTTTTCTGCAAAAGTTGAAGTCAGTTGAAGAAGAAGATTTCATATAGGTTGATTTTTTAAACATTTTATTTGGCCGCTTTTATGTTTCGTCATATTGAATTCGTACCTCAATTTTACCATTTTATCTCTTTACCACACTTGCAGAAACTTTGAAATTAATCTGATAAGTAGTTTTTTAGGCTAATTTTGTAAACATTTCATTGGTCCGCCATATTGGATTTTTACCAAAATGTTAGAAGGTAGTCCCGATTTGATCCTTAATTTTTGGCCAAAATTAAAGTCAATCGGGTAAGAAGTTTTTTAGCTATGTCGCGAACAGAGAGACAGATAGACCATCAGACAGACTAATATATCGACGGAATCGAGAAAACATGTTTTTCGGTATCTAGGAACCCTAACATACAGGGTTATTCACGCAACCCGTTCTTTAAAAGTGTTTGATGATGTCATTTAGATAAAAATTTCTAATTTTGGGATTAAGGTAAGGTCAAGGGGTACTTCTTTATTGAAATAATTTCAACTTCCTGTCACTTCCGGTTTAACCGGAAGTTGGTATCAACTTGCTTATTTCAAACGGAACACCCTGTATTTTATATATTTTGGATTCTACGGAGAATTTTAATGCTATTTTATGTAGCATGTCCTATACCTAGGTTCAAGCGTTCTTAAGATATTTGACCTTGAACCGAAAATGAGCCTTCGGGTTACCAAATTTTAAAATCTCATATTTTTGTAAGTTTTGAAGATATAATCTTCATATTTTGCAGACGATCGGTAAATAATCTTAGGTTTCTATTTTTTTTATTGAATTTGTCTATTTTTATACAGGGTGTCCTAAATTAAGCGGCAAACATTCACATTTTCAAAGCCGCTAAAGTCCGTTTTTTTAAATGCGACACCCTATAACTTTATACACTATCAAATGTTGTTTTATAAAAATATCGTATGTATTTGCTTAAATGTTTACATGTTCCAATGGTGAGCCATGGAAAAACAATTGAGATCCAATATCCAATATGACAGATGATTAGTATGCGTTGATAAACTAAATCTTCTAAATCGAAATGGAAGAATACTCAAACGCTGATATCCTCAATCTATTTTATATTCATGGAGAATGTTATAAAATTTTGGAGAGAACGTGTCGTGTGTTTAATGAACGCCACCCTGATTTGCCGCCAATGAACAAGTCAAAATTCAAGAGGATTGAAACGAACTTTTTGCTTTTGGCAAGGTTAAAGTTACAAAAAATGTTTCGAAACCAGTGACAAATGCCGAGGATAACGTAATAAACACATTAGCTTATTTCCACGCAAACCCGTAAAGTTCAATACCGTCTGCAGAAAACGATTTGGGAATTTCTTCTTCATCTGTCCAAAGAATCTTGAGCGAACATCATATGCACCCTTATTCCTTCCAAAACGTGAGAGCCTTGAGACCTGGTGATGACGTCCGACGAGTAGAATTTTGCGAATTCATGTTTTTGAAAATTCAAGAAGACCCTCAATTCCTTTCAAAAATATTTTGGACCTATGCGATGAAGCGAAATTTTCTAGAGAAGGAATAACAAATAGAAGAAACGAACATTTCTGGGCAGCAGAAAATCCGCACGCTTTACGTGAAACGCGTTCTCAAGAGAGGTTTAGCTTCAATGTTTTCGGTATAGTATTAAATGATCAGGTGCGGTACTGTATTTATGAAGACAATTTAAACAGTCATAACTATTTGGAAATTCTACGAGGGACGGTTTCTGAATTTATAGAAGAAATTCCTATTGGTGAACTGCAAAATTATTGGTATCAATTAGATGGGGCACCAGCACATAATACTGCTGCAGTTTATCTCGAATTTTTGAAGATCGCTGGATTGGTGCCAATGGCCCTTGGAGATGGCCCCCGCGATCTCCTGATTTAACACCCCTAGACTTTTATTTGTGGGGATTTATCAAAGGTAAAGTCTATGCTTCCCCAGTAAATAACCAACAAGATTTACTGGACAGGATACTAACAGCTTTTGCCGTATTACAAATTCAACGGGCCGCAGCAACTGTACAAAGAAGAATTGAAATGTGTCTTCAAATGAACGGACAGCATATAAAACATTTGTTATAATTCAATTTTATTATTTTATTTATTTATTGTTGATTGTCAGATTGCTATAATTTTTAAGTTCACTAAAACAAGTTTAGAACAGTCTCGAACTTAGTAGATATGATTAAAAATAATGTAAACAATTTATTACATTTTTTATAACTTTAACTTTTCCGAAACGAAAAACTTTCGTTTCGATCCTCTTCAATTTTCTCTTGTACATTGGCGATAAATGAGGATGTTTTTCATCAAAAACATGGCTCGTTCTCTTCAATATTTTGTGACATTCTCCACGAATATAAAATAAATTGAGAATATCAGCTTTTGAGTGTTATTTTATTTTAATTTAAAAGTTTCAAGTCAGCTGTCATGTTGAATAGAAAAGCACAACAATTGTTTTTCCATGGCTTACTACGGGAAGGTGTAAGCATTTAGCAAATACATATGATAGTTTAATAAAAACCTGATTATTTCGAAAATGATTACGAATAGGTATAGGGAACCCTAATACAGTTCGATAGAAAATTAAATTCTACATTTGATAGTGCATAAAGTTATAGGGTGTCCCATTTAAAAAAACAGACTTTAGCGGTTTTGAAAATGTGAATGTTTGCCGCTGAATTTAGGACACCCTGTATAAAAATAGACAAATTCAATAAAAAAAATAGAAACCTAAGATTATTTACCGATCGTCTGCAAAATATGAAGATTATATCTTCAAAACTTACAAAAATATGAGATTTTAAAATTTGGACCCCGAAAGCTCATTTTTGGTTCAAGGTCAAGTATCTTAAGAACGCTTGAACCTAGGTATAGGACATACATAAAATAGCATTAAAATTCTCCGACATATCTAAAATACATAAAATAGCATTAAAATGGAAGTGACAGGAAGTCCAAAAAAGAAGTAGAATCTTTGAAATTTTTATCTAAATGGAATGAACGGGTTGCGTGAATAACCCTGTATAAAGATCTGGAAAAATCTCGGAGGATGATTTTTTTCACGATTAAAATACTTTTACGGGGGAACTAAAAAGATCCAAACTGTGTATAAAAAAACTTGAGTGACGCCACTGATCCCTAATACGTCTCGGATCAGACTTTTATTAAAAAATCGCCGTATTTTGATATAGCGAAACAGAATCCCGCAATTGCAAGATGAAGCATTTAATCTAGCACAAGAAAGTGGCCAATAAAGGACCTTTTGTTCAATATTCTTATAAAACAGAATCAGCAATTCCTACTATGATATGACCCAACGGATGCTGACTGTTCAAAGATATTCCGTCTGGTGAATCATTTATCGTTGAAGCGTTTTCGATGGATTTTTTTCTGGTATTTTTATTATGCACCACTACGGTTTGTTTTATTTTATTATATTTGTTTTTTTTTTGCGATTACGGCAATAGTATAGATTGTTAAACGTTGCAGAAAAAAAGTCATACAAACAAGGAAATTTGTAAACATATTCTTCATAAATGAATTTTTATACATTTAATTTGAAACTTCCACTGCATAAAATGTCCAAAAAATTTTTCAAGGATCTTCACTGTATAAGATCAAAATACTGAATGATCTCCGATGAGCAGAGTTCAGGTAAACTATACACGAAAGAAAACCAAAGCGGAGTTACTGTGATGATTGATTTCCAACAAATCTCTTTAAACCAGTGGTGTCCCGTAGTTCTTCAAATAATATGGCACTCCTTTTTGAATATTCAGATAATTAAAAAATGTAAACTATGAATGAACCTTTCTATATAACTTTTTGTTTCGGGTAGAACTTCTATATCTCTTTTGTGTTGCAAAAACGGCGAACTTTCGAATTTTAAAATGATTTAGTTTTGATTTTTTTTGATCAATTTACTTGAAAATATATTTTTTTTTTTGTCATTAACACCCTGTATATTTATTAGACCAAAAATATAGTGATACTTCTTAATCCAGATTTTACAAAAATAGGTCCTAACATCAGATCCAGTGAACGAGATTTATCAAAATTTTAATTTATGCAGTTCTAACCACACTACACCACAACTTGTTACGTTCCGTTTGTCATATTACTTAATACAGGGGCCGTCATTTTGAAGTACTATACTGATGTTAAAGTGAAGAAAATATTTTTTTTATCCCAATTCTCATGCTATTGTAGATAACTGCATGAAATTCGAGACGTCTTCTATGCGTTAAGGAGCATACGGATTTACCCAGGTTAATTACATATGCACGCCACTGGTAAAAATTTCAAAAATTGATTGTTAATAAGAAATGCCCTGTTATGCATTAAAGACTTGTATCAAATTTCACAGTTATTTATCTATAATAGCATCAGAATTAGGATTTTAAAAATATATTTTTTTAAAACCCTATATCTCCAAAGTTAAGACTTTTAGGTTCACATAAATTTTTTTCAAAAAGTAAACAATATTAGCACACAATAGGGAATACGCTCTCTATAGTGCTTCATTTCGTGTCACAAAGTTATCTTACCACAAACTTACTTTTCTATACTCTCAAATGCATCCAATGTTGGGCAACGTTAAATTTTTGATAAATCTTGTTCACTGAAATCATCTTAAATGTGCCATGTGATTTGTTAATTTTGGAAAAAAATGTTTATGGTTTTTCAGCGTTTAGATATTTTTTGCCCTATATTTAATTATTTTGAAGCAGTTTATTACAGCTAATTTTACATATATGAAAAAAAACTAAGCCTTTCCCTCAAGTCGAGTTTGTTCTAATGGGGGTTCCAAGGAGGTTTTTCAAAATGATTTTCGTCGTTTTGTAGGTGATAACTAAAACCTACGTTTTTAAATACTTTGCCTAGCTACTTCCCGTATATCTCGGATCATATGTTTAACATATGAATTTTTAGCCGATATTGAGTCAATCGTTTAATGTTATTTTATTTAAATCTTTAATTGAAAGTTATGTCTGTTTACTAATATATTTGTACAAAATTATCATTGTATCCATTACTTTTAGCTATATTTTTAAAGACGTCACGATTCATTTCATTGTTAAAACGTTCTTTACTTAACGGAAAATTGACTAACACTGTTTGCCCACCATGTAAAAGATAACAGGATGGCAAATCGTATCTATCCATTGACAGTCATAACCTATTAGACGAGGAACAGAAGGGAAATGAATCATCGATGCAAAGAACAACTTATATACTTATCAGTATTAGTAGGTACAGAAAACAACGCAACATACACACTGCTTTTATAGACTATTCGTTTAACAGTGTACCAAATTAATAAAACGGAATATACAAAATTCTCACTTGATCATCAATTTCCTGGCAACTATCAAACACCAGTGGAGAACGAATTTTCTATTTAGTATCAATCTCTTACCACCAATGAAATATACATCAATGTACCTATACCACAAAGACTTGTTAAGTCCACTTTGGTTCTTTATGAGATGAATTAGGTTGCTCCAGAATACTACCCATAAACAAATTTGCAATTTTGTGTATATCGATGATATTAATATTGAAAACATCAAACTAAAAAAACTTATTGTCGTTACTTCAAATTATTGATTAAACATCAAAAGGCAAAGTCATTAATGGTGATGTAGCCCTAAAGCTAGTGGCATGGGACCTACAAAGACCTAGAAAACAATGACTGCTTACATCAGAAGATATTAAAATTTCACCTTCTTTTAAGTGAACATCTCATTAATTTTAACACCTATGCTCTGCCCGTGCTGACCTACAGTTTTGGTAATCTCAAAGTTATCATACAAGATATATAAAATTGGGTGAATTCTTCTGTTTTGTTTTGAAACATTGTATGTTGGTGATCCAACAGCTGAAACAATAGACCCTCATGGACTTCCCAGGTTTATGGATTTTGGGAAGGCAATACAGTTTAGATAACTGTGGGTTACTATGTGTTAATTTGAATTTAAGTTTATCGGACACAAGGTTTTTACACTGTTTTAAAGTACTTTTTACTTCTGTTATCATTTTTGATAACGGGTTTTTCTCAATTAAAGCGTAAGGACCAGTTTGAATCAAATTGTCTACTCTTTCAAAATCTGTTTTGTCTACTTTCAATTTGCCACAGCCTTATTTCCTTTGTCAGTTTTTAAATAAAAACATTCTTTTTCTTGTCCCTGGATAATTTCAGTATTTTTACGCCAATGAAAAACGTATTTTGTTTTCAATAGCATACAAAACGGAGAACAGTTTGAAAAATCTCTTTTTATACCCTCGGAAAACAAAGTCGACTTACAGCACGAGAGGAGTGGCATCTATGAAATTAGCTGTAATGACTATATAAAAATAAATTATATGAAAACTAAACGTCAATTTTACAAACATTCGTTTTAAAGAACACATGGCACATCTAAGGTACGGAAGAACAGAAAATTCAAGCGTTGCCCAACATGCTCTGGAAAACAATCACCGAATAGGAATATATAATCTTAAGTTGATTAAAAATGTATCTAATAATAAATTATTAGATACATTTGAGAGTATAGAAATAGCTAAATGTGGTAAGAAAGCACTAAATAAAGACAGAGGGCCTAATTCCCTATAGTTCCCTCTATTGTTTACTTGACAACGGTGCAGTCGGCTGCAACCAAGTGTGACCACATTTACCAATAAATAGTCTCGGTTAGGATAAGTTACTTTAGTTCATTTTATCTGCTGATGATGCTAACTTGGTTAGCAAAACGCGCGTCCAAAACGTAACAAGTTGTGGTGTAGTGTGGTTAGAACTTTTGTATTTTGATTTTCAAAAATATATGATAGTATGCACTTTTTCTAAGAAACACCCAAATAAATCACAATTTTCTGAACTTAAATGCATAATTTAATAGTAGGCCATAAATAACAATTGAAAGTTACATATTGCTAATGAAGAATTGAATACCTTGCATATAGGTATTTTCTTATATGAAAATATCTATAGAGTTTTTTAATAACAGTAAGTTTGTAACAACAGTTTTATAGCATAAAGTAACAATATAATAAACACAAAAAAAAAACATTATTAAAAAAAGAAAAACAAATTTTTAAGGGTGATGTTTAAATTGACGACCATTTTCTCTAATGCAAAATTGACACATTTTTGTAATTCTTTGAATAGCGTTAAAAAGAACCATTGGTCTCATTCGCAAATTTCCAAAGGCTAATACCTCTCGAAGTTCTGCTATGCCGTCACAACGTGTTTTGTATACTTCATTTTGTATATAGCACCATAAAAAATATAAAATTGAGAGTTATGGAAATCGTGGAGACCATCTAACAGGTCCGTTGGTACCTATCCATCTTTGAGGAAAATGATTATCAAGAAATTCCCTTCGTAGAGTTGTGATTTGGGGCACCATCTTGCTATTGGTAAACCGTAACATAACATCCCACCTCCGAAGCATCCCTTTCAAACATTAAATGCTGATTTTTCACTATGCCAGTTCCTGGTATTGTAGTGATTAAAAATTCCCGCACTGGAAAAAAGCATTCGTCTGACCAGATAGCATCGATTTGTTGCAAATACCACTGGAAAAAAGTGCCCGGCGCTCGGCATCGCCAGAATGCAAATGTTGCACCATATTAAATTTGTATGGATGATACTTATATTTTTTCAAGATACTCTGACCGTCAGTTCAAGAGGACGAAGATGTTGCTTCTATAAATCCCAAAACCTCTATCTCTTTTCTTTACCTTTTCTCTTTTCATCGCTATAATAGCTTACTTACCTTTGAAATATGGCTTTTTCAGAATTTTCATTACTCTGTATAAAACATACCAGCATATCATAATTTTCATACGCTGCCACTATTCGAAGAAATTGATAAATATCAATTAAATAAAAATAACAAAATAACGTTTATAAACTGCTTTATAAACCAAAAGTCGGTCCAGAAACCGATGAGAAATATTTGACATTTAGTTTTGTTTGTTGTGGTAAACAATAACCGGGTGAATCTTAAAAAAACGTGAAAAGATTCGTTTTCTATCAAAATTATGTCTTTTATGTTAATATATGTTTAAATGATTCATAATCTTTTTAAAGTTAAGTACTATGTGAAATCAATTCTGATTAAATTATTTAATTTCTATTAATATTTATTAACTAAATATGAAAAAAACCTAGCAAAGAAACTAGGAATTTAATAAAACAGCTAAAAATTTTTGCTTTGATAAATGTGCTGTATTTGCTTTGTTACCATATCCAGAGTAAAATTCCGTGGACACACAAAAAAGACAAATTTTATAGTCTATAAATATAGGGTCCGATAACTTTTTGACCTAATTCCGAAGGCGGAATTGAGTTCTGCGAGAAAAGCTATATAAGAAACAGTTTTCACATCTTCGATAAGTTATCTGATAGTTGACATACGAGGGGTGCCTGAAAATGCAACAAAATGGGACACCCTGTACATATTTTCATTAAATTCAGGTAAGCGGTACCTGAGATATTTCGACGTTTCCTTACTTTTGTTACACGCTGTATAATGTGTTCGTAATTAAACCGGCGTGGTGATTAAAAACTGACCGACAGTTCATATAAGCCGGGGAGAATAAATCAAGTGCAAATTTCCACTTTGGCTTAATGCATCCGACTTCTTTATGGTCCTTTCAAAGTTTAGCACCATAAACATGATGCCAGGACCAAGATAATGATAGTGTGGGGGTATTTTATGGCCAACTACGTAATTAATAGAAGGTTTCAGCAGAGATGGCAACTTGGCACGCAAAACACATACTAATCACATTTTTATTTCCCTCCGTATACCATTAAAGATGATTACAAAGTTAAGAGACCTTGTATGTACAGCTAAGTAACGTTTTGTGATTTATAAACGTAACCGTAACCTATCTGTTACCAATTTGTATAAACTTGAGGTTTATCTTTAAGCCATCACAATTTTGTCGTAATAACTATACAGGGTTTACGGATATTTCGTTCCATTATTTAGAGGGGCTATTCTACAAACTAAGTAAACGAAAACACTTGTTTAAAATTTCCACTTAATTTATTTCACCAAAGAATACAATACATGACAGTTGTTTCGTCAACATTGTGGCTTCATCAGATCTTAGATCTTAAAAAAAGTGTAACACAAACTACCCAGCTAGCACTAAAGTAGCTACAACTGTTTCCACTACTACTCTTTAAAAGTTTTTACGTATTTATTACTAATAATCCTACTATATATCCACAAATACTTTGAGTTACACGTTTTTAAGTATTATATATGTATTTGTTACTGCGAATAATACTTTATAGTAATTTTTCATGTAAAGTAATTATACAGTGTCCCAGATTCGCTTCTCTATATAGAGATCTCGGCTCCTATTATACCTACAGCAAAGATTAAATGGGGAAAGTTTTAGAGGAAACTTATTGCATTCGATATCTGGCTTCAGATTTACGATCGATGAATAAGTTTGGGAAATATCGGCGAAAAACCGAAAAATGTGACATTATTGGGACACATTTTTAAGACAAATAAGATGGCGTATACGGCACGTCTTCATTGATTTTTGTTAACCCGCAACTCGCCTCAACTTTCATTTTTCTTATGACCGCCATATTGGATTTTTCGATTTTTGGAAAGAGCCTAAAATTTCCAGTCTAGTGATATCTCACAGGTGCATTAAAGATTTTAGTGTCATCAAAATATCACGCTTCGTAAATTAGGTTCCAATGTTTTTAAAGGAGGCCATGATTTATTTGTCACAAGATTACATTAATAAGTAATGTCTTGAACGCATTGAATTTTCAATACAACATGAACGTAAATAACTACTTAAAAAATCTAAATTAGCTTTAACTACTTTGTTACTGGGTAACATTAATTTACAAATCTGCAAAATGGCGTCCATTTGCATCGAGACATTTTTGACAACTGGTAACTGTTTTTCGTACAACTCTGGTAAGCGTATTTCGGTTAATATTTCTAAATGTGTCCAGAACTCTTTCTCACACGATTTCTATGGTCACGGGGGGATCAAATTCGTAGATTTCATTCTTCGTGTGACCCCAGAGGTAGAAATCCAAGGGCGACAGGTCAGGGGATCTAGGAGGCCAAGATATTGGACCATTTAAAGAAATTATGCTCTCTTAAGAAGTTCCTGACTTGAAAGGTATTGTGAGCCGGACATCCGTCTTGTTGAAACCAAGTTCTTCTTAATTCATCTTCCGTTAGAATAGCTCGTAAGGCTGGTACAACCTGGTTTCGCAAAAGCTCTAGGTACCTCTGCCCGTTTAGGTTGTAGTCAAACAAAAATGGTTCAATAAGTCGATTTCCTGAAATGATTATTAATTTATAAATAGGTGCCCAACAGTCAAGGGCAGCAGGGTCGGCCGGGTGGTACTAGAAACTATAAATTATAAAGGGAAAATTATCTTTATTAAAAAGTAGATATTATCCTTCTAAAAATAATTATCGAAACATCTCGTAATGAATGAGCTTGTGTGTGAAACCATTCTCACTCTCTGCTGTTCACCACTCCGCTGGAACACTTGATACAATTTCTTAGGAATTCGTTGATACCCTTAAATTATCATAGGACAAGTTTTTCCATTGGCTGAAAACGTAAACATAACGGTGATATTTTCCTTTGAGCCACCGTGTTCTACAGCATAAACATTCTTTTCACCTTTACCTGTGTGTACCTGTTGTCCATTAACTGTCCTTGTCCAATAACTGTCGGGTTACCCTACGTTTTTTTGTAAATAATATTCATGTGGGTGTACGCTGGGACGCCAGTGTATATGATAATTATTATCTAGTTAACGGTGAATTAGCCCCTTCTGACTACAAATAACACTGCCAAATTTCAACAAAATCGAGAAGGAGGGATTATGAGTTATTAATAAAAAACCTATTAAAAACTTTGACACACAGTGTCTTAAAGAAAAAAGTCTCTGAGAAAAATATTTACAAGACCCATTACTGCAAAATTCAATTTGATGCGACTGGCGGTATTATCAAAAAGATCCAATACCCGAACGGCGCAACTTCTAATTTGATATGTTTATAACATAGTAGTTAAGAATCCGACTATACAGAAGCAGTATTGTGTAGGATCTATATTAATAAATATGAATAATAACATTTTTATCAGCACTTGGCTAAATTTTTGGATTAAAGATGCTCAGTGCTTTTCGTTTGAATTTGTTACTGACAGGTCACTTACTGTGAATTATATATTATTTCAGTGATATAATAATCTTAAAGAAGTACACCGTGCCTTAATAAAACATAAAATATCAAAAGAACAAACCCCTTGCGCTTTAAAATTTAAATTATTCGGAAATACAGCTGAACGCCTTTCTATAAATCATAATGAAAATCGAAAAATAATTCGACATTTGATTAATATGGTATTTTTTTCATAACGCAAGAACTAGGTTTCCCGGGTAATAATAAATCATTAAATTCAGAGAATCAAAATAATTTTAGAGAATTAGCTAAATCTGCAGAAAATTTAGATAAAGTGTTAATAAATTTATAGAACCCAATTCTATTTTTATAGGTTCTTCGAAACTACAATACAAAATGATTGAATAAAAATGTAATACAATATCAAAAAAATAAATTGACTGACTAGAGTAGAACGTTTTACTTTTTTTTTTGTTAGATTATACTCTTTTAGTATCATTAAAGAAATAAACGAAAAAAAAAAGATTATTATTTGACCATCATTTGATGCCTATTTAAAAAAGATTGGTTAGATTAACTTACCAATGATCCCACACCAAACGTTACTTCCAAATCTGATCTGTAGACGTCTCTCTGCCACTTGGTGAGGATTTTGCACAGCCCAATGATGACGGTTGTGCCTATTAAAGACTCCACAATTCGTGAACCTGCTCTCATCGGACCACAAGACATGATTTACAAAATCAGGATTTTCATTACATCTCCTAGTATACCACTCACAGAACTGTAGACTTCTTGAAAAATCAGTTTCCTTAAGTCCTTGTCTCGATTTTCATTGTTATTATTGTATCCGCTTCTAGGTTGTTCGAAAGCACCATGGTTAATTAAATTAACTACGATTTTCCTGAGTTGGCTTTATGAGGCTGCCGTCGTTCGGGGTACATCTCCAAATACCTTGCTGAGGTAACGTCGGCGTTTCTGTATGATTGAAAGTACAGAGCTAACATGTCAACCTTTTCTTCATTTGAATACGGAATGCCGGTCATTTTCTATAGGTTTTGACAATTTATGTGTCAGATTTATGATTTTATTGGGATAAAAGCGTACCTACTACTTATTAAAACACAGCTTTAATACTTTCAACTATTTAACTTAACGTCAAATTCAAAATCCAATTTTGTTACAGGTAAATCATGGCCTCCTTAGAAAAGCATTGAGAGCTAACATTACTTTAAATCATGGCCTCCTTAGAAAAAACTGAAACCTAACTTATCGAAGTGTAATATTTCGATGATACTAAAATCTTTAATGCACTTGTGAGATATCACTAGATAGGAAATGTTAGGCTCTTTCCAAAAATGGAAAAATTCAATATGGCGGCCATAAGAAAAATGAAAATTGAGGCGGGTTGCGGGTTAACAAAAAACAATGGAGACGTGTCGTATATGCCATCTTATTTGTCTTAAAAATATGTCTGAATAATGTCACATTTTGGCAGCTGTCAAATTTACCGTTCTGGATATACTGGCCAAAAACGAAACAATTGATCGAAAAAAGATATCGATCCGCCATTTTTTGCGTAGTTTTCCCTGTATATTTCACAAAAACAATTGATTGACTCCAAGGTCGCCATTTCTTTTCCGTGACATAATAGTAATAATTCAATGTTACTGTTTCTAATCTGCTTACTAAGTTACAACTTTTAAATATCAGTATCTTCTTGAACTTGGCAGAGACTACTCCACTGGGTTCAAATATACTCCTATAACGTATTACTATAAAGTAAAACGTTTCGTTGCAGAGTAGAAAAAGTTATCGTCTACTGCTACTTTAAACTGGCTATTACCAGTCGTTATTCTTTTGTTGCAACTTAGAAGTAAGAATTACAGTAATTACTTACTACAAGTGAACTACTACCTCTTGTACTTGAGGTTCCGGAGATAGAGGGCACTGATACGATTCGGTCGGTGCTTTTATAAGGACAGTGGCAACAATAGAGTGACTAATTTTGGATTGGTTCGGCCATATTGCTGCTAAAATCGCTTTGTTTACTTTTCGTCTACGTGAGTTTCTTATGAGGTTTGTTGTTTTAGTGTCTCATTTTATTAGTTTTTGTGATTATTAAAATGCATATTGATTAAAACAAGAAGTTCTCAGCCATATAGAGAAATGTATTTAAGCCCGGTATGTGAACGTTTGATTTGTATAAGTCATATATTACATTTCTTACTTCCATCTTCATGCACCCGTTTAAATTTATAAATAGTAAAAAAGATAAATATTACAAAAAATATTTATTTTAGACTAGGAGAATAGAGAAGTGAGAACAAATTAAGGTTATTATTAAAGTTAAATGCTCATTTCATAAATTCTTTATTTAAACTTTTATAGGATAACAAAAAACCAATTAACGCTAAATATTAAAGTTAAATGCAATTGCTATTTGTAGCATACTGTAGATTTATTGCAGATGCCATATCAGAACTGAATTTGATGTGTGCTTGCTACTGTTTGACCTCCTTCGGAAACACATTCTACCGAACGTTGTATTTAGAGTTGACTTTGAGTTTTGAGTAGAGCAACTGGGTATTACATTTTCCATTGTACTTTCTGACAAAAGTGGATCAATGGGTATTCTCGAAAACGTTTTTAAAATATTCTCGGCAATTTTGCTCTTATTCGCCAATAAGGTTACCAAAGCTTTGATTGGTGTATTTTTCGTTTCTATAAAATAAATAAAAAACGTTTGTTTATGGTGTTCACAGGTCGCGTAGCCACGAGCTTTCTCTACAGCTTTATGTAGCTAGGTTTGTCCTTATCTGAGACAAGACAAGAGCCTGGTATACCAAATCTAGTAGCTATTTTCATTATGAGATAGACGTTGTCTGGAGCATTAAAAATAAAATTTTCTACATCTTGCTGTTCCAAAATTTTTGTTTTGTTAGCGTTGACTCTTTAAATAGGACGTGAGTTTATAATATTTGCTTATATAGTCGAATGCAGTCTTATCGTGCGGGTCCAAAGGTCACCAACATTATGAATCAAATCAGAAAACACAGTGAATACCAAAATGTTGTGTGATTCTTTTATCGAGCTATTAAATCTCGACGGGCTATTTACAAATATACAGGGAGAAAGAAAATAGTTGTTTTTTATTATATTACGCAATATTATTAACTTAGCCACTTAATATTATTTTATATATTAAATGCCGAGGGACTAAATAAGAAAATTCGCTAAATATGTATTTGCTTAAAATTTTTTGGTTGGCAAAAACAAAAATCCACAAAATGGCAAGGGCCATAATAAAGTCGGAAGGCGGTTCGAATCAGTGGAACAATCAGAATATGTTCTGTTTATACAGCCACTTAATGAAAGTGAGATTTTTTTACCAATCACCAAAAATTATGAGCCTCGCTTGATCTAAAAATCTAACCACTTATACAGTGTCATTTATTTAAATGCGGGCCACCCCTGAGCAAAGAAAACTTGTTTTTTTTTTGTATTGTGATAACAAAAAAAATTTATTTTGCAAAAATATTATACACTTTTGTTAAAAACACAAGATGATTAGTTGTTACTTCCCTCGTGACATTTTTTCAGATCTTTACGTTTAAGGGTCCCTAGATGCCGGAAAACATGTTTTCTCAATTCCGTCTGTCGGTAGGTATGTCTGTCCGTCAGTCTGTCTCTTCGCGGCATATCTAAAAAACTACTTTTCCGATTTCTTCAAATTTCAGTCCAGAAATACAGGCTATATATATATATATATATATATATATATATATATATATATATATATATATATATATATATATATATATATATATATATATATATATATATATATATATATATATATATATATATATATATATATATATATATATATATATATATATATATATATATATATATATATATATATATATATACATTTTCGTTAGCCCCGAGTTTCTAGTAAAGCGATTTTTATATAAAAATAAAAAAATTACTTATTTTAAACACGCTTTAAAATTGGAACAAGTATTCTATAATTATTTATTTTTTGCCTACAAAATTACAAATGTACTAAAAAATTAAGCAAAAAAAATGGTGTCAAATCTAATAAAAAAAAATTTAAATGAAAATTCACTGGCTAATATCCAGGAGCCAGTGGCAAAAGCTCTGAGAATCGGTATAAGGAATGTACAGAAATTTGTGCATGAAAAAAAAAACATAATTTACTTCCGAAGGAAATTAAGAAATGTACACGAAAAAATCCAAAGGGAAAAGACTTAAGTTACAATGCAAAAATGGATATTCATAATGCAATTATACACGTCAAAGACTAATATAATCCTTCAGAAACTTTTTAATATTATAGACTAAAAAAATGTTTCACAGATTTCTTCCAGTACTCCGGCGTAACATAATTTATTGAATCTTGCCAAACAATTGCACTTCATCTGATGTAAGACCATCGTTCACGTGTTTTTCATAATATGATTTTGCCCCAGCCCATATTAATTTAATTCTATGGCGTTAAACTGGCAATGGTATGGCGGCAGTCGTAAAACCTCATGTCGATTTTCCCGTAATATTTCATCTACGGCATATATTGTTGGTTTTTTAATAGATTTTGCTATTAAAAGTTCTACTTTCAGCATATTGGGTAAAGAATTTTGTTTTTGTTTTATTAGCCAGTCATAAATATCACTTTTCTTCTAGGATGAAGTAGGTTGTTTATTTAAGATTCTTGAATTATAAGATGCATTGTCCAGAATGATTAAAGATGGAGCATCTAAATTTGGAACCAGTTGTTCTTTTAACCACTTTTCAAACAGTTTACAGTTCATATTATCATGGTAGTCCATACTTTTGGATGTTGAAGAAAACAGTGAACTTGCACCTGGGAGAAATCCTATTGAAGAAGATGATGCAAGATGATGAACCGTTTTCCGCTCCCACATCCCTTTTTTCTCTTGACACTTTTTACAGACTCGTCCTGCCAAAATTTCGAACCACTTCCATTAGAAAGTATTCAAGTCTCGTCTAAAAATACCACTTTTCTAAATTTTGAATTAATATTTTCAATGTATTTCTTTAAAAACTGGATACCCTGACTTGTTATATGTGGCAAATCGCATAAAAATCTTCGATTACAGTCCTTTTTATATCGAAAACCCAACATTTTTATTAATTTTGACAACGATTTTAATCAAATTTCCAATATGCCTCGATTTTTTAAAGCTTATTTTAAAACTTGAAGGGTTATATTAGTTTCTGTTGTGTATAAATCGTAAATTGCATTGTCAGTTAAGTCTTCTGTCTTTGGCTTTTTTCGTGTACATTTCTTAATCTTCCTCGGTAGTAAAATATGCTTTTTTTCATGCACAATTTTCTACACAGTCCTTATACCGATTCCCAGAGCCTTTGCTACTGTCTCCTGGATATTGGCCGGTGAATTTTCATTTTCGTAATATTTTATTAGATTTAATACCATTTTTTTCGCTTGTGGATGCAAAAACCCGAAAATTGTTTTCTATTACTCATTTTGTCACTGACCTGTCAATCTGACTTTGAAGTGACATCGCTCAAAGTTTTTTGCAACTGTTGGTATTTATATGTTTATCCTCTTTTTTTCATATGAAAATATCATAGGTCTATCTAATTCATCTTTCGGATTTTATGCGGAGGATATGATTACACGTAATAAAAGAAAAACAAACTTAAAAAGTTTGTTGCTGATAAATCGTATGATAACACTGCTATATCAACATTCTTGTCAAGTTTTATAACGTTGATGGGACATATGTACTTGATAATATACGAAAATATACTAGCAGCACGTCTTCCTTTATTGTGGATATTTTTTTTTTCATTGCACCAGGACTCCAACAAACTGAACTCTTTTTAATTCTTTAGATCTTTCTGGAATCAGAGTACTATTTGCTGCATTGATGGCCTTTATGATGTCTTCTGAAAAAACCTCCTTCGAACTGTTCTTCTTCACTGTCCATCTTACCACAAAAACATGTAAAAATGATGAAACTGAAAAAAGGCTACAGTTGTTGATTGTTAATGTTCGATTGTTTCACAGTTGCTGAGGCATACAGCAATATTTACCACCTGCTCCAGAATGAGGTGATGTGTATTTGACATTTTAATCTAATTATTGTGATATATACAAGGAGTGTCAAACTAGAACATTTTATATAAAATCTGTCATAATTTCAAAAATCCGCGGTAAAGTAAAAACGTGCATACATTTAGTTACAGAAGGCATAAACATGATTCCAATTACTGTAAAAATTTAATTCACAAAAACTATACTTTCGATGAGAACTTTGAAAACATAAAACAACAAATATAAAAATAAGAATACTGTTAAATCTTTATTAGACTATAACAGAAAATCCACAATATTTTACCCGTATAATATTCGCAAAACGGGTTCAGGTGTTTAATATTTTTGTGTTACACTTTTATTTAAGATCTAACATCTGATAAGGCCACAGTGTTGGCGAAACAGAGGATCTCACTTGTTTTGTAAGTAATACTCACAATAATTTATATAAAATTTTTTTTTAAGTTATTTTAACTGGTGTGTTGTTATTGTTATATTTCTGATAGTTTTGCTAATTGTTGTACTTGTTAATTCTGTATACGTACAGGGTTTTCACGTATATTTTTCCACCCACCTAGCGAGTTTATTATCGTAAATACAAAAGTTGTTGGGTTTTTTATGAAGATTTAGAATATTATATCATAAGTGCGAAAATATTATTGGAAATGTCAAACTGTGACAGATTGTCAGTTTTTTTAAAATGAAACACCCTGTATATTAAATTATATTCCTGAAGATCTTTTTTTCTAATTTCAAATATATATACATTTAATATATTCTGTCAATTAGTTTTGGATATATAAGCGTTTAAACAATAAAGAAATGGTAAAGTAATTTGCTCTAAAACATAGTGAGGCATGGTCAAGACAATTGCAATGAACGACACCTTTTTGACGTTTACCGGTTAGAAGTAACTATTTACGAGCATTTTTAATATCTAATACGTTGGACGATGGGTTATTCGGAAGAAGAGAAACTCGACATGATAGAATTATTTTATTTACATGGTAAAAATGCATCGATAGCTCAGACGGTTTCCAGATAGACCAACACCGACTTGTAGGACAATATTAAACATCGCTAAACAATTGAATGAAAGAAAAACACTTAAGCGAAAAGTTAGAATCGTGGAAAGAAACGCTGAAGAAGATTTAAATATTTTATTATATTTTGAAGGTAATTTTGAAACTTTTGTATTAAAATAATTTATTTATCTTATTTATACTTGTTTTAGTAAATCCTGAGCGCTCAATTCACGATGCAGCCACTTTTTTAAACAAATCATGGCATAAAATCCACTCAGTTCCAAAACATTATAAATATAAGCCATGTAAGTTTTTA
Organism: Kuschelorhynchus macadamiae; assembly: GCA_030620095.1. Classification (NCBI taxonomy): domain Eukaryota; kingdom Metazoa; phylum Arthropoda; class Insecta; order Coleoptera; family Curculionidae; genus Kuschelorhynchus; species Kuschelorhynchus macadamiae. Next base: position 822,410 of record JAUTXW010005116.1, on the reverse strand, counting down.
CCTACTCAAGAACTAACCGATCAAAATAAAATAGACCGATTACACTTCTGCCAAGAAATAGAAAGGCGTGTTATGATGAACCAACTAAATCTGTCAAATATAATTTTCACGGACGAGGCAACATTTACCACTGGAGGCATGTTTAACCGGAAAAATAAGCATTTTTGGTCAAAAGAAAACCCGCGAGCTCTTCAGACGGTGAAAATTCAGGGAAGAAGATCCCTACATATTTGGTGTGGCCTTCTTAACAATCATGTTATTGGACCTATATTTTTAAATGGGAATTTACCCTGACAAAGGTATCAGGAGTTATTAGAAAACGAAATCGAGGGTCATTTAGAATAACTACCGATTAATTCATATCTTAATTTGATATGGCAACAAGTTGGTGCCCCTCCTCATAATGTCCAGCCGGTCACCAATTTTTTAAATGACAGGTATCCCTCTTGGATTGGAAAACATGGACCATTAAGATGGCCAGCAAACAGTCCCAATCTCTCTCCACTGGACATATTTTTGTGGGGCTATCTAAAAAACAAGATATACTACAATAGGCCAAGAACCATCCAAGCTTTAGAGCAAAATATAGTCCAAACAATCGACGATTTATTCAACCAAACACCTCATTTTATCTACGTATCCATACACAGAAAATTTAGAAGAAATATTCAGAAATGCATTATAAACCAAGGAGGCTATATAGAAAACCAAAACTTAGTTCTTTAAGCTAATATTATTATTTACCTACTTTATATTATTGATTTTTTATGGTATTGTTTCTTTCCACTATTCTAACTTTTCGCTTAAGTGTTTTTCTTTCATTCAATTGTTTAACGATGATTAATATTATGCTACGAGTCGGTGTTGATCTATCTGGAAACCGTCTATGATGTAAATGATAAAATGTAAATAAAATAATTCTATCATGTCGAGTTTCTCTTCTTCCGAATAACCCATGGTCCAACATATTAGATATTAAAAATATTCGTAAATAGGTACTTCTGACCGTTAAACGTCAAAAAGGCGTCGTTCATTGCAATTGTCTTGACCATGGCTCACTATGTTTTAGCGCAAATTACCTTTCCATTCTTTTAATGTTTAAACGCTTATATATCCAAAACGAATTGACAGAATATATTAAAAGTATATATATATTTGAAATTAGAAAAAAAGATCTTCAAGAATATGATTTAATATACAGGGTGTTTCATTTAAACAAACTGACAACCTGTCAAAATTTGACATTTCCAATAATATTTTCGCACTAATGACATAATATTCCAAACCTTCATAATAAACTCTCTAGGTGGGTGGAAAAATATACGGGAAAACCCTTTACATGTATTTACTTATTTGCTCATTATCCTATGAATTTTTTAGTGTCCTGAAGATGGTCTAATATAGACCGAAACGTAGAGAAATAAACTGATTTATATCTTGTTGTTGACTTAATCCAACCACTCCTCGATATTTTCTCGTTCCTATAGAGTAATAAATTCTGCAGACTAATTGAAGAATGTATAGTCAAAGTCAAAGTCAAAAAAAGCTTTATTGTCTAAATACAAAATCATTGACAAAGCTAAGCAAACAAAGATAAATCAGAATAAAAATATAAAAAGGTATGAACTTCCTTGCCCTATTTATAGAACACAGTATTTACAAAATTGAACTAAAAACTAGAAAATTTTAATAAAACATTTTTTGATTATAATAAAAAGCTTAAAAGTTAATGTATTATAAAAACACGCGCTGTAAAAAAAACAATAATGGAATTGAGACAAACAAACATTCAAATTAAAAAGTAAGCAATATATATATATATATATATATATATATATATATATATATATATATATATATATATATATATATATTATATATATATATATATATGTGTTTTCATTCCGGGTGTACATCCGTTCACTACTGTCGTTCTGAAAAGAACAGTTTTGCTGACGTTTTAACGTAATTAATGTATAATATGGAAGCCTTAGCAGTACTCTTACAGTAATATTGTCCCAACCAGAAGCTTTGACATTTTGAATATCCTTAAAAATTTCAATCAATTCTTCGGGATTAGTTGGTAATATATAGAAGGTGTCATTTATGACACTATGTTTAAGATATTCTAATGGATCACCTCTTTGGCATATATTTTGGGCTAATTTTTCAGCTATGGTGCAATAAAAGGAGTTCAGTCGGTCTGCATTAATATTATATTCCACAGCGGCACTGCTTCTGCCTGTTAAGTCATTAACAACTCTCCAACATTCCTTTTGCCTGTTATGGGATTTTTCAATTTTTTTCGAGAAATATATCTTTTTTGCCAAGTTGATAGTTGATCTGTATATAGAACGGTATTTTTTGTAATAATCCATGAAAACAGTACTATCAAACAAAAATTTTCTTAAGGTATGTAAGGAACGCATATTTTGGGCAGACACCTTTAGACCCGATGTAAACCAACATTTCCTTTTACGGTTTTTAACCATTCTGAGTGGAAACGCTTCATTAAACACATTACAAAGTAAACGGTAAAATTATTCAAGAGGATTTTCAGAATTTAATATATTATTCCATTGAACGGTTAAGCACAACTGGGAAAACCTATCATAATTTCGCTTAGTAAAAAGCCGTTTTAGCTGTTTCTTATTACTGTGCTTAGATTTTGTGGTAATCTCAAATTGACAGAATACAGCTTCGTGGTATGAAAGACCAGCATTCATTACAGAACAAGTAACAGCATCGTTTTGCATGTTGGAGCACATGTAGTCAATCAATGTAGCAGAATATTTTGTCATTCGAGTATGTTCAGCAACATGCATATTTAAATTAAGGGAGTCAAGTAAGTTATCTAACATTTGCATTAGATTAATTTACATAATTAATATTTAAGTCACCAGCTAAAATAACATTCATTTGTGAAGGAAGTTCAGTTAAAAGACACTCTAACCTAGTTATAAACAGAGACAGTTCTGTATTTGGTGGTCTATACATGCAAACAATAAACAGTTTTAATCCGAGACAATGAACAATGCAAAATTCGAATTCTTTCTCGACCAACATTGCATCTAACTTATTAAAATTCAAAAACGAATATTGCGAAAAATTATTTTGTATAAAAATGGCTGTTCCACCATGTACAGAAATTAGTCTTGAATATTTAGAAACCAACTTAGGAGTTTGGAAGGCCAATTAGGACTATTAGCATTTTCTAAAAATAGTGACAATTCGTTAATTTTGTTTCTAATGCATTGAATATTTAAAAGCATACATGTAGAACTAAATGTATTTTTTATTCTAACAAAGCATTATTGTCCACTATATTTGGTTCATTTACATTTTTATTTTTAATTTCAGCAGGGACCAAGTTGTCAATTTCTGAATTTAAACAAAAAATGTGCTTCGATAAGAATTTGCAAATAAGTTTTTTACTGCCGTATGATGGATCGCCGAATGTTGATCTTTCATGAACATGCATAAAACTATCAAAAGATAGGAATACCGATTTATTACTATCCTTAAGCACACAATCATGAATAGCGGCATTAATATCATGAATAAGATTATTTAAAACCCTACGTTCATAAGCAAATCGAGAACCAATTATAACTAAATTTGTATTTTCTGACACTGTCAGCAACTTTTTTATTTCATTGTCGGTAATAGCAATTCCTTTAAGGGCATTTTCACAGCCTACAAACATAATAAGGTAATCATTTTTGTTCATTTTTGCACTGTAATCTAACGCTATGTCCTAGCTGAACGCGATTTCCGCGGTGCGAGCGTTGCGGGTATCGCTCGCATCGCTAAGCACAAGCGACAATCGCAATCAAGTCCGATGTAAAAACGATAAAGGCGACAACAGAACGCATTTTAGTTTAAGATGGCTCCGACAGAACTGGCACGTAAGATATTATTGACAGATAATATTTTGGGCAAGCTAAGAATTTTAAATAAAATTAAAAAGAAGAGAAAAAGCAAACATGAAATTTACAAAGATAGACTGCATTTCGGGGAATTTCATCATCTGTATGCCCAGTTACGAGCAGATGAAAATGCCTTTCGGCAATACACTAGAATGATTCCGTCTACTTTTGACTATATAGTGGAGACAATACGCGATTCATGTTATCATTGTTCAACTAATTTTCAAGTGCCTGTTTCAGTACAGGAAAGGCTTTTTCTAACCTTAAGGTAAGTACATAAAATCATACAAATGGATATTTTTTTATATTTATTAATAAAGTAAACTTACACAATGTTATTAATAATGCATGTGATCTGTTGAAAGAGATGTGTCATTATTTTGGATATACTGAAGGGAGTGCAGGGGTTAGAGTCTGAAACAGGACTTTGAAGTGACGTAGGGGACACTACTGATGAGGTGTCGTACGAGTAACTTGTATTTAATGACGTTACGGGGGAAGGATTCGTGTGAGGATAAACAGCATTACGTGAAGATGCTACAAGATGATTTTGTGAGTAGCTTGTAATAAGTGATGATGCAGCGGATGGATCTGTATTCGAAGGTAAAACGTTAGAAGCGCCGAACAGCGGATTGGTCATTTCTTCAATGATAATATTTTGAAACTTGCTCCTTATGCGTAGTTTTTGAATGGGATTCATTTGTTTGAAATAAGGCAGCAACGATTTAAAAAAAATAAGGTCATCATCTTCTGGCTGGTTAAGGATTTCAAGTTTTTTAGATTCTATTTTTAAAAGCTGGCGTTCTACGGATTCATCTGATACTTCTGTTCTTTTCTTCTTATAATGACGAGATGTAGATGTTCTAGAAGATGATTGCGTTTGTGTCTGTAAACCTTGATCACCGGTGAAATTGACTGAAACTGATGGCACACTTAGTGCTGCTGATGTTGGAGTCACTGTTGTTTCCATGTTTCGTGTGTTTTCACTTTCTTTGTCACTATCTAAAACAGTACCTATATTATCTTCATCTGATTCTTCCGTTGCCGTTTCAGTATTAGGCACAAATGTCTCTTGAGTATCTATATCTGATATATTTCCTTCTGTGTTTCTAGGTTTGATTGTATCTTTCAAAAAAAGGAGCGCAGAGAAAAATTGCCATTTTCCTGGATACTCAGGCGCAGCGTTACCTGATTTTGGGGTCGGTATTTTTTTAAATTCTTTGACAAACTGATCACGCAGATTCTTCCATTTCTTCCTTACTTCTTCTTCTGGAAAAAAATGGTTTAAATTAAACCTTTCTAAAACAAATTTTTAAATTTAATTATCTGTTAATTATCAACAAATAAGTGTATGAATAAAGAAATTAAATATTGAATCCATTGTTTCAGGTATCTCTCAACTGGAATGGCGTTCAGACAGTTAGCCTTCTCCTTTCGGATATCAAAATCATCAGTTGCTTCTATCGTTATAGAGGTATGTCAGACCATTTGGAATTCACTTCAAAAAAATCATATGCCAGTACCAAATACTGAAAATTTCCAGAACATTGCAAAAGATTTTTTCGATAAATGGGACTTTCCGAACTGTTTAGGTAGCATCGACGGAAAACACATACGAATAAAATGTTCATCTAAATCTGGAAGTATGTTCTATAACTACAAGCAATTTTATTCTATGGTACTCATGGCTATTGTTGATGCTAAATACAGATTTACAATGATTAATGTAGGTGCATATGGCAAGGACAGTGACGCTGGTGTATTTTCCAATTCTGCAATTTACAGAAACCTTGCGAGTGGAAATATTAAGTTACCAGAAGATACGCAATTACCACATTCGGACTTGAAGACTCCTTTCGTGTTTTTAGGAGATGAAGCTTTCCCTTTACGAACTTATTTGATGAGACCCTATCCCAGAAGGCGGCTTCAGGAAAATAGTACAGAGTCATACTTTAATTTTCGGCTTTCACGCGCTAGAATGACCGTAGAGTGTAGCTTTGGGATCAGTGCGGCTAGATTTAGAATTCTGTTGAAAGCTATAGAAACCAAAGTTGAAAATGCTGTTCACATTGTGAAAGCAGTTTGTATCTTACATAATATTATTTTAGATATGGAAAAAGATTTATTTATTAATGTTTCGGCAGCTGAAAACAACATAAAGGACATAATGCCTAGTTTAAATGCATCTAAGTCAAATAATCGTTCTGCCAGGGAAGCTGAAGTTGTAAGGAAAACTTTTACTCAGTATTTTTCTACAAATCAAATTTAAGTAACGCCACTGTTTAGTTTGTTTCAATTAATCCAATAAAAAAAATAAAATTAAAAATGTTTAACTTACTTGTTAATCCTGTGCTTTTGGCTACACATTCCCATTCCTTTTCTACTAAAACTCTGTGCTTGTAGCGTGCGTTCCATTTATTCCACAAAATATTCCTTTTTTGTATCTCCGAAATAAGTACTTCCATTGTTCGTGATCAACGACAACTGCCAGCGATTCGCGGTTAGAAACAAACAATTTGATTTTTCAAACGACGCGTGCGATGCGACAACGCGAAATCGTAAAAATCGCGCCAACCCCGCAGCCAGTTCGGACAACGCGATTGTTTTCTTTGTGTTTTATATACTGCGACGATCGCGACATCTCCACCGCTTCGCCCGCACCGCGTAAATCGCGTTCACCTAGGACATAGCGTAAGGATTGTGACACTAAATCGCTAAATAAAATGTTTCTCTTATACTGAGCATTAATATCATATTTTTTACATATATTAAGTATATGATATGTTTTTCACAGAAATGATATAATCCCTGTATTCAAAACGAAGAAAGCAATATGCCATAAAAACGGGAAGATTGTTGAAGTATCATTTTTCGCGTTGTCTATCAAAATAGCCGAACGAACCATTCGATCCTCTTCGAAATGACCGGGAAAAACGAAACATCGCCAAAGGCTCTTCCTCCATGACCAATTGACCAATATTGTACCTGATTTATGGCCCTCCGAGGCCGATTGTTGTATCGATTCGAAAGAATGAGAGACGGCCGTTTTTCAACTGGGCATATACGATGTTGCGTGGAATCGCGGCACCGTGACTAATTTGGCAGTTTCGTGTTTAACCACCGACGACTCTGGTCATCGGTCATCGATGTCTTTTGTTCGGACAAACGAGACCTAACCGGGTGTATTGGTCGACATCACGTTAGGTTTTATGGCGATATTTTATATCTGATGATGCGGTTTTACTGAGAAACATAAAACGAAAATCTTAAAATTTTGATACTATACAGGATGAGAGAAAAATAACTGCAAATATTTGAACCCTTGGCCACAAACGTGAATTTGTGTAATATAAACACAGAGTCAAACTGACTCTTGGCGTTTGATTGCCACCTAAAGCTGTACAAAAATCTAAGAAGACCACAGCACATGAAAAAATATTTTTTAGTATTTTACAAAAATAAAGAAAATTTAATTTTTGTTCTATAGGTTGTTTATTATATTTTTTAAATGTAATTTCAGTAAATAGTTGCTGAACATTGAAAAGCCACAGATTTCTTAGGAAAAATATTTAATAATAATATATAATAAGTAATATCATCATTATATGCTGAATTTCAGTTAAGGAGGAATTTTGAAGTAGCTCAAAAAATACCCAGCCAAGTATAGACATATCACACATTTGGAATGGAAATAATAAGAAGAATTTAAAATATACCACAAGGCATTTCATTTAAGACAACATTTGGTATGGTACTAGTTTCTGACTCACCCCGTATATTCAAAATTATTTTTTCTAGGAAGTTCTCTGAAATCCATAATAACTGTTAAAAATAAGCCCTGAAAATGAGTGACGAAATATAAATGATAACCCCAGCACGAAAACAGATATAATCAATTTTAACTTACTTCTAATTGTCGCATCGATTTGAAATTTTTCAAGTGTATGTAATTCCGTTGACAATACAACAGTTTCGAACTATCGAACTGATCTGACCAGCTCGGTGGTACCAAATAGTACCGGTCGTTTTTAACCCACTTCGAATTGTCCTATTGATTTGAAATGTTGCAAGTATATGTTATGTTTTGACGAGTCCAATACATTATCAGTAATATGTTAGATATTTTAAGATAAAAAAAGTAAAAAATATGTTTATGTTAACTAGAAAATTTGATTTTGTCAGTAACACACTAAAAAGTACAAAATAATGTATTTTCCTTAAAATATTTTTTGTGAGATATGCATTCTATGCTTGATAATTCAGTGACTATGTCAAAAAGAGTGGCGTTTCAAAAAAGCTTTTGCAACAGTTATCGTTAAGACATTTTTGAGAAAATGACAAGGTCCTAAATAACACTCTGTATAACAATTGCTTGTAAAATTCTACATGTACTAGGCAATGCCGAAAACCGCAACTCAATATCTGAATTCTTGTTGAAGCAACTGGAATTATCTCCATGTATAAGTTTGTCTTTACAGCAGTTTAGATTTCTGAATTTAGACAAAATGGCTTTGAAGAACAATCCACGGGTATTTTTGTTAATATCATAAAACCAGTTAGCTCTTTGTTTTATTATTCATACTTCAGCTACTGCTTATGACATTATTTTAAATCTCTTGAACTCGACTATCTTCCTTTAATCTTGATATGAAATAAGAAGTTCCTAAAATAACCTTAAAGCTCAGGCATAAAGTTCTGTAATGAGACTTGCGACTGGCTAATGGGTTGTATATTCACTGAAGGATAACGGCATGTCAAGATATTCCTAATTTTCTTAAATATCGTTTTATTTTCCGTCTAATTTTATACAGGATGGCCAGTGAAAAATGCAACATGCCGGTCTTTGGATACCATTACCGTATACTTAATTTTAATTCAACTAAATATTGAATCGTGCTTTTCTTATATATCCTGTATAAAAAGCTCACTTGGTTATTTGGAAAAAATTATGACACTAGTTTATTAACAAATATTTTTTTTGGTTTTCGAAATATTATTGACTTAAAATTTGCTATCTGCATCAGTTTATATTCAGTTTACATCTTTAACGCCTGTAACACAATACAATTCCTGAAAACCTCTAGCGTAAAAACGCACCAACAAAAACGAAACTTAAAAGGGAAGTACACATTGTGGTACAAAAATGGGTGACAATTTTTGATGTTGGAACTAAATATAACTGTTTATAGTTTATATTTCGTAAAAGTATTTAATAAAGCACCGGAAAACACTTGCGATTATTTATTTATGCTAAGCAACGAATAGATTTAGATCTTTTTCTCGACATTTGAGGTTAGGCATCTTATACTGATTTTGAATCTCCTTTTTATTTTATTTTTTTAAGTGATATCCCGCGCTCCGATATAGTCGGTTAACGAAATTTGTCCGAGATTTTTAGACGAGAAATCCGAAAAGAAAAACTCTACCTCGAAAAATTAACCATAGCAACTTGCTTTTTAAATCATCGAAGTTTCGAAAAGAATGCCCCTATGAAATCTCATTTTTACCCAAAGTTCCCATTTATCCTCTGAGCTGGGGTACCTAAAAGGTCAACACAAAAATTTACTGCCCAAAAAGAGAAATGCTCGGATATATTGAAATAAGCAAATAAATACAACCTACAATTTCTAGCCTAAATGAAATGCTCTGTATGTCCCCCATTAATCTCGTCACATTTATCCTAAATTATTTTTTGGGCAATTTATAATTGCTTTGTACTCATTTTCGTTTAATTTTCTTATTCTTTCAAGAGTTTTTCTCTGAAATTCCTCAATATTATTATTTTTTTCTATAAACTGTATCTCTCAAATCTTAAATAACCCCAAAGGAAGGTATCCATGGGCGTTAGATCTGGGCTGTTCGACAGGTCATCACCATATGACCCGTAATTTTAGTTAATAGTTTTTAAGTTATACCGCCGCGACTGACAGACGGAATTGATAAAACCTACTTTTTGGCATCTAAGGACGCTAAAACGTGAAAATATGTAAAACTTTCGAGGGTGATTTTTTAAGTTTACAAACTTTTTTAAGGACCGCCATCTTGAATTAGTATCGCAATTTTACTAGGTCTTCTTTATACCACAATTCGTTATGACAATTATATATATTATATATAATATGTCTTTGTTTGCTTCAGTCAGTAGATTTTGAAATATTTACGTTCAAAAATTGCGATAATATCAGGTTTGGGTTTACGAAAAATCACAGTTGCCATGGACAAAAAACAAAACAAATTAAATGAATATTAAAGACGTTCGAATCTTCCTCTTTTTTTTGTTTTTTGTCCATGGCAACTGTGATTTCGTAAACCCAAATCCGATATTATCGGGATTTTTAAACGTAAATATGTCAAAAACTACTGACTGAAGCAAACATAGACATATTATACATTTTTGAAATCAGAAAAATATTCTCTATGGAAATATAATGAAATATATAGGGTGTCCCATTTGAAAAATACCAAGTTTATGTTTTTTAGTAGCTTTGCGAGGTTCATTTGTTTCAATAAAGATTTGTTACAATTCCTACAACTTTTGTATTTAACATTTTTTTCCATCTCTTATAATAAAGGCAGTAGATAAAGTCTAAATAATATGAAATATCCTGTACAGGGTGTCCGGATTTGGTTGCAAAAGCAGGGTATCTCGCTTATTTTTAAAAATAGAACCTTGCGGTTTTCACGAATCTGAGCTAATTTTTTGTGAAACTCATGAAGCGGTAAACAAAATTTTCATAGCCTTCTTCGTTTATGAGATACAAGGCGAAATAGAAAATTTTGCATTTTGGGACCCCCCTCGTATCTCGGTTATCCTTTAACTTAAAGCAAAGGGAAAAATTGCTGCTTATGCAGTTTTTTATGCTGGATCCAGTGGCGTAGTCATATTTTTCATTTGAGTTGTTATTTTTTAGATATGACCCAAATTTGTGTTTTTTTAAATGGGACACCCTGTATATTTGTCCAGAAATTGATTTGTCCTTTTACAAGCTTCTCAAAAATATATAATAGTATGGGTCTATTTTAACAAACTACAACAAAAATCATCCCAAATTTTGCAATAGGCCATGCAAAACGGTGCCGTTTTCTTTTGTTTTCTTATAAGCAAATGACATTTCCCAATTTTGTACGCGTATATAAAATATAGTCCTAGTTTTTTGTATTTATTTATTGTGTAAAAATATATTTGTATTATTATGGAAGAAAACCAAACTTTCGAACATTATGAAAAGTACGATATGTTAGCTTGTTTTATATTAAGTAATGAAAATGTTGAAGCGGCTTCTAAGATGTATTTTAACAGGTAAATAGTTAATTTTTAGGTATGTTGAAATACTATTACTTAATTTTTATTTAGATATCCAGAAAAGAGGCGACCTAATATATCCACTTTTTATCGGATAAAAAAGAATTTACTTAATCACGGATCATTTATCAAACCTCGTACGAAAACATATAATAAAGAAAATCGGGAGGCTGAGGAAATTACGGTTTTGGCTAATGCAGAAGCTTACCCTACAAACTCTTGTAGGGCCAGTGAAAAGAGCATAGGGATTCCAAAAACTAGAGTTCAAGAAATTCTAAAAAAGCACAAAAACCACCCATACAAATTTAGGCTCGTGCAGCCCTTACAGCCAGGGGATGCAGAGCGTCGGGTAGTCTTCTGCAATTGGTTTCGAGAAAGGTGCGATATGGTTAGAGATTTTGAAAGAAAGGTTATATGGTTAGACGAAGCACATTTCAGTAATTCTGGTATACTCAATAGGCACAATAGTAGATTCTGGTCCCAGGAAAATCAACACCAAATATTTCCCAGAAGACAGCAGGGTAGGTTTGGTCTAAATGTGTCCTGCTTCATATTAGGAATACATATAAAATTTTATATATTTGAGGGAAATCTAACAGCCAATCGCTATATAGAAATTTTAGAGGCAGCTATACCTGAATTACTTGACGATGTTCCTCTAGCGCAAATTAACGAAATTTATTTTCAACAGGTGCTTCTGCACACAATTCTGGAATGACGAGATAATTTCTAGACAATAATTTTACCAATCAATGGATCGGAACAAATGGACCTATAAGATGGCCCCCTAGGTCCCCAGATTTGTCGATTTTAGATTTCTTTCTATGGGGATATCTGGAAAATAGAATTTACAAAGACCACTATGATAATGTCCAAGATTTAGGAAATGCAATAAGAGAAAATTTTCGCTATTTACAAAATCATCCTTAGTTATTTTGCTTAATTCCCTAAAACGAATACGAAAATTGTGCGAAGCATGCATAGAACAAAATGGAAATCAGTTTAAACAGTTCTTTTGATTTCCTTGATTACTGTAGTTCTTATCCGACAGTTGATTTTTGCTGAAAGGCTTGTTACATAATAATTTATTACTGTTTTGTTCTTGTGTTACATAAATCTAGGTAGGTGGTACTTTTTTGGTGCGAAATTATCAATACATATTTTGATAAATAGATTTAATTACATATTTATTTTGATTTATTGTTAGGATGTAGATATTGTTAACGACTTTAAATAAAAGGCAGCATTGTTTTGCATGGCCTACTACAAGATTTGGGATGATAATTATAAAAATTAGGATTTTTGTTGTTGTTTATTAAAATAGACCCATACTATTAAATATTTTTGAGAAGCTTTTAAAAGGACAAATCAATTTCTGGACAAATCAAATATACAGGGTGTCCCATTTAAAAAAACACAACTTTGGGTCATATCTAAAAAATAACAACTCAATTGAAAAATATGACTACGCCACTGGGTCCAGCGTAAAAAACTGCATAAGCAGCAATTTTTCCCTTTGCGTTAAGTTAAGGGATAACCGAGATACGAGGGGGGTCCCAAAATGCAAAATTTTCTATTTCACCCTGTATCTCATAAACAAAGAAGGGTATGAAAATTTTGTTTACGGATTCATGAGTTTCACAAAAAATTAGCTCAGGTTCGTGAAAACCGCAAGGTTCTATCTTTAAAAATAAGCGAGATACCCTGCTTTTGCAACCAAATCCGGACACCCTGTACATTTACAGTTTATCTTTCTCTAGTTAAAGAATTGAAACAAAATTTTCAGAGACGCAATGGGAGACCCCAGGCAATCGAGTAATAAGCCTGCCCTGACAATGTAATCGTGTTCTAGGGTTTTACAACTTACAGTCGACGAAGATGCCATATCTAGGAAACCACGCGAATAACGCAGTTTGGGTTACAAACTAATATTTCATGTACCACTTCCTCTACCGATCATACAAATTAGTTACCAAGCTAATCCTAAATCAAAACGGCCAAGATTGTGCATGAAACCATCACTCTAACCCTTCCGGCCGTAACTGTTTCTGGGATAATATACATTTCAAATCTTCCAAGGCCCATTAACAACATAATATCTGTTACGTCGACTTTCTCTGATGATAGGTTAATTCGTTAATGGCAGTTAATAGAGCTTGAGATTACGATGCGAGAGTTGGATACGATACAAATATAAAAAAATGGGTTTTGACAAACATAGTAGGTACCTGCCCATATATTATGCATGTACAGGGTGGCCATTTTATGGTGATACAGTACCTTATCTAGAAAACGGTAATAGTTACGACAAAAAGTTAAATACAAAAGTTGTTTGGATTCAACTAAATTTTTATTTTATTTTACTTTTGCTTATACAGGGTGTTTCGTTTTGACGTGACACATGTCAACTTTCTTAATTTAAATAGGACATCCTATATATTATTACAGGGTTCGATTCTCCTGTTAATTTGAGAAAGTTTTTATAATAACATCTATATTTGAATTCTTTATCGTTTTTGAGTAAATTTTTTTTAAAAAAAAAACATTTTTTTTTTTAAAAAAAGTTTTACTTATAAAACTTTAATGGAACTGACTAATATCCTAAACATACATTACTAAGGGTTCAATTTAACGAGTTTCCATGCTAGTCTTACCAATTAATATACAGGGTGTTAAAAATGGAGAGCAAAACAAACAGAACTTTAAATGTAAAAATCTCCTGTTTTTCAAGTCAGGAACACCCTGTATATTCTTATTTCATGTGATTCAGCGTTCAATTAGCTATCATTACTCATATACTGGGTGATTCACGACCCACTGTACATACTTATGTGGTGTATAGGGTATCCCTAGGGTATAACGAAATAGATATTTAAATTGATTAAATCGGCTTTATTACCAAGATACAGGGTGATTTTCGTATTTTGGTAAAAATTTGTTCATCCTGTATCTCCTAAACTGCTTAATACATTTTTTAAAATTTTGTACACAAACACTCTTGGTATATCATAACTTTTTGACGTTTGAAAAGTAGCAAAGTTCCAGGGCCGTATCCAGCCAATTCACACAGGGGAGAGGGGTTAGTTTTGAGACACCCTTTACATCGGAATTCGGTATTTTTGAATTTTTTTCTTAAACTACATTCATTTGTGAACAAAAATATGCCACCATCTTGAATGGGACACTAAAGGTTATGTACGAAATTTAAATCTTTAGATAGTACATACCCCTTTTTTTAGCGGTATCTGTATTAAAGCTTTTAACTAAGTATAAAATTATTTTAATGATTGACTTTAAAAAAAAAATTAAACTATCTCTACTAATAAAACACAGCCTTGTCGAATTAACTTTTATTTTCAGTAGCCCAAAAAAAACTAAAATCTACCCTAACACAATAACGTCTTAAAAGCTACAAAATGTTTTCAAAATGCATACCACCGGTGTCTCTACATTTTTGTGCACGCTTTTGTAGGTTTGCAATTGAGCGGTGAATCATTTGAGGGTTTTGTCTAACCTCATCGCAATAAAAATGTATCCTATTTATTAATTGATCCCTAGTTTCGATTGGAACACTGTAAACTTTTTGTTTTAGATGCCCCCACAAAAAGTAGTCGGCTGGATTAAAGTCTGGCGACCTAGCTGGCCAAGGATGTGGTCCTCCGCGTCCAATCCACCGATCAGCAAATTGTTGATTGAGATAATTTCAAACATCAATTCCAAAATGTGCAGGTGCCCCATCGTGTTGAAACCATATGCCTCTTAAATTTACATTTTCTAATAAGCCCGGTAAAATGTTTTGTAGAAAGTCCAAATACACAACAGCCGTTAGTCGTTGAGGGAAAATATGTGGTCCAATTAAATGATTATTTATTAAGCCGCACCAAACATTCACTGAAAACTTTCGTTGAGAATTGGCCAATCGCAACGAATGAGGGTTTTCATCTGCCCATACATGAGAGTTTCTAGAATTAAAGACTCCGTCCCTTGTAAATTGGGCTTCATCAGTGAATAGTGCTCTAAAAATTCGATGATTTATTACCCACCTAGCAAATGCTAATCTAGGCAAGTAGTCGCCTTTTTCTAATCTTTGTACCTCTTGTACATGGAAAGGGTATAAGTTTTCATTTTTTATAGTTCTCCATACTCTTGTCTGCGGTATCGCTAATTGGGCGGAAATTCGCCTAGTGCTTGTGGTTGGATCTTCCCTCACAAGATTGAGAATATTCTCTTCTTGGACCACGTTATTAGCACCCACTCTTTCAACATGAAGATTGGTTGAGGGAAACTTACTCTTTTCACGCAATGTATTAAAGGTTACGGCAAACGTTTGGTGATTTGGAATTCTCCGATCCGGAAATCGTCTTTTGTATTCTTCTGAAGCAGCCCTTCCGTTACCATTACAAAATCCGTACACAAATACGATGTCTGCGTACTCAGCATTTGTAAATAACGGCATTTTTACAATTATTGAAACGTACAAACTTTTTGCAAAGAGAAAATTCAAATAAAAAAATCTTTAATTAACAATGTCAAACACAAATGATGACAAGCAATTGTATGTACGTAATGTCATTTTTAAAATATCTGTCTAAATTCCAAGGCTTACTTTATTATTTTTAGGTATTAAAATTTATTGAATTTGTATTTTTTTGTAGGTTTTAAGGTTACGAAAAAAAAAAGGTAAATAAAAAAATTAAAAAAAAAACAAGCTCTTACACGTAATTTGTATACAATAACAAAAATAAAAAAAGATAAATTTTTACGGTAGCCGATAAATGATCACGATCTCGAGCGTTAGATAAGAGATGAGGCGAAAAAGACTCAAACAGAAATCAACTGGTTTATTAGTAGAGATAGTTTAATTTTTTTAAAAGTCAAGCATTTAGACAAAAACCTCAAATGTAAATGATTCAACGCTCAATTGCAATTCACAAAAGCGTGCACAAAAATGTAGAGATACCGTTAGACAGGCGTTATTGTGTTGGGGTAGATTTTGGTATTTTTGGGCCACTAAAAATAAAAAATAATTCGACAAGGCTGTGTTTTATTAGTAGAGATAGTTTAATTTTTTTTTAAAGTCAATCATTGAAATAATTTTATACTTAGTTAAAAGCTTTAATACAGATACCGCTAAAAAAAGGGGTATGTACTATCTAAAGATTTAAATTTCGTACATAACCTTTTGTGTGCTATTCAAGATGGTGGCATATTATTGTTCACAAATGAATGTAGTTTAAGAAAAAAATTCAAAAATACCGAATTCCGATGTACAGGGTGTCTCAAAACTAGCCCCCCTCCCCTGTGTGAATTGGCTGGATACGGCCCTGGAACTTTAATACTTTTCAAACGTCAAAAAGTTATGATATACCAAAAGTGTTTGTGTACAAAATTTTAGAAAAATGGATTAAGCCGTTTAGGAGATACAGAGTGAACAAATTTTTACTAAAATACGAAAATCACCCTGTATCTTGGTAATAAAGCCGAATTAATCAATTTAAATATCCATTTCAATATACACTAGGGATACCCTATACACCACATAAGTATGTACAGTGGGTCGTGAATCAGCCAGTATATATATATATATATATATATATATATATATGTGTGTGTCCTATACCTAAAATGAACAGTTTCGATTTTATTAGCCGTTTTCTGATTTACCCGGAATTTTGCCAGTAAATGAGATCAGAAACTAAAAAAATCAAGATAGGCTTAGGAAATAACCTAATGCAATTGTTGACTTAAGTTGACATTTGCTCTGTTTGTCGTTTTTGTCAAATTTTTGCTGCGAAATTTGTTAAAAAATGGCTTTATATAGTTTAGATGAACGTTTGAAATTATACAACTGTTTCATAAAAAATAATAAAAGTCCAGGGTTAGCCCTTAGAGAATATTCGAGGGAATCTCCTAATATATTTTTTCGAGTTATGCGTGATTTGGAAAATGGTGTCCTTAAAAACTCTGAGAAAAATCGTCCCAATTTTGTCCTCACTGACGAAAAGCAACTGGAGATTTTACTTTATTTCGACGAAGATGATGAAAGATCCCAAAGAGATGCTGACAGAGACATTACAGGTGTCAGTAGAGGAAGTATTCAAAAAACACTGCAGGTGAATGGTTATCATCCTTATGAATTTCTTACATCTCAATTATTATCACAATTAAACTTTAATGAAAGATTGACTTTTTGTTGTGATATTATGGACCGTCAGTTAGAAAATGTGTTTTTTTCAAAAGTACTTTGGACTGATGAGGCTTCATTTAATACGGCGGGTATTTTTAATCGGAAAAACACTCATTGCTGGTCTCAAACTAATAAACATCTAATAAAAGCAATTAAAAAACAAGGCCGTCAAACCGTAAATGTGTGGTGCCGAATTATTTGCGACCGTATTATCGGACCAATATTTTTTGACAGGTCGTTAAATGGCGAAAGATACTTGGAGCTGCTTAGGAATAAAATCATGCCCCTTACCAGCAAATATTCGAGAAAATATCATTTTTCAGCAGGATAGCGCCACTTACCACACTGTTGCACCGGTAGTAAATTTCCTTAATCAACATTTTCCATTGTGGATAGCAAGACATGGTTTAATATCCTGGCCACCGCGAAGCCCTGATTTAAGCCCTTTAGACTTCTTTTTGTGGGTGCACTAAAAAATAAAGTTTATAAAAATAGATCTAATAATAGAAATGAGTTAAAAATAAAAATCAGGGAAGAGATCAATAATTTTAATGCATCTAATTCGGTAAAGAACAACACATATTTTTTTTTTTTATAATCCGTCTCTCCCTGTATTTTCGTAAACATTAAATAATAAGAACATAAATTACATAATATATCACTTTTATTTGTATTTTCTAACATTATTTATAGTCGCTATCTGTGTTAAGGAAATGAGAATAAGTTAAGAATTAGTTTACATTTTTATTTTAGCCCACTTCATCTGTTTACTTACATTTAAAAAAAATAGTCAAATCAGAAGACGGCTAATAAAATCGAAACTGTTTATTTTAGGTATAGGACATATATATGAGTAATGATAGAAAGTTGAACGCTGAATCAGATGAAATAAAAATATACAGGGTGTTCCATTTGAAAAACAGGAGATTTTTACATTTAAAGTTCTGTTTGTTTTGCCCTCCATTTTTAAAACCCTGTATATTAATTGATAAGACCAGCATGGAAACTCGTTGAATTGAACCCTTAGTAATGCATGTTTAGGATATTAGTCAGTTCCATTAAAGTTTTAAAAAATTTGTTTTTTTAAAAAAAATTCTAAAAACTCAATTTACTCAAAAACGATAAAGAATTCAAATATAGATGTTATAAAAACTTTCGCAAATTAACAGTAGAATCGAAATATGTAATAATATATAGGGTATCCCATTTAAACTAAGCAAAAGTGAAATAAAATAAAAATTTAATTGAATCCAAACAACTTTTGTGTTTAACTTTTTGTGGTAACTATTACCGTTTTCTAGATAAGGTACTGTATCACCATAAAATGGCCACCCTGTACATGGTTTTTCTTTATAATTTGGCACGCATTTATAGGTATTATTTGAACCAATACGAAAAAGGGTTTATATAAAAGTTTTTAGATTTTTTACGAAGATATTTGAACGTCATAGAAACAGTAATATTTTTTTTATTTGTCTATAAAATCCTTTTTACCGAGGAATAAAAACTTCATGTAGTTGCATTATATTATGCAAATGACAATAGTGGCGTAAAAACAGCTCGTCAGTATCAGTAAACATTCAGAGTTTTTTTGTTCGTTTGAACAAATACACCTTGAAAGGGACTGGTTCCATTAGATTCGATTTCCATTGTGGAGATTTTGCTCTCTATTAGTGGGGCAGATGTTAAGCAATATGCTCAAAAGCCTCTATAAAGATATATGGTACCACAGGTGATAGCTGCTTCTAAAAAGTTCCTTGAAAAATGAAATAAGTAGATGTAAGAGAGGCTTCCACTAGGCCTGTTAAGTTATTATTTTTAAACATACCAAAAACTTCAGTAAAGATACGGGTTATGGTCTACATCACACGTGGAAACATGCCTGAAGATCCCTTAAGATGCTTCGTGCAACCGAAGCCGAAACGTCGGATAGTAATCCTAAGAACCAAGATTTCTTAACTGATCCGTTTTCTTCAAACGAAGATCGCGATTTAGCTCCTCTTAGAGCTCGTCAGGCCGACATATACTAGCGGGCCCCAGGTAGGACAATCCTAACCGAGACTATTTATAGGTAAATGTGGTCACACTTGGTTGCACCCAACTGCACCGTTGTCAAGTAAACAATAGAAGGTACTATAGGGAATAGGCCATCTGTCTTTATTTAGTGCTTTCTTACCACATTTAACTATTTCTATACTCTCAAATGCATCCAATAATCTATTATTAGATACATTTTTTGTCAACTTAAGATTATTTATTCCTATTCGGTGATTGTTTTCCAAAGCATGTTGGGCAACGCTTGATTTTTCTGTTCTTCCGTATCTTAAATGTGCCATGTGTTCTTTAAAACGACTGTTTATGGAGTGTTTAGTTTGCCCAACATATTTTAGATCGCAGTCATTACAGCTGATTTCATAGATGCCACTCCTCTCCCTCAAGTCGACTTTGTCTTTGAGGTTTCCAAGGAGATTTTTCAAACTGTTCTCCGTTCTGTAGGCTACTCTAAAACCTACGTTTTTAAATACTTTTTCTAGACCTCTCGTATATCTGGGCTCATCTTTTAACATTTTCTTATGCTTATGTTTAAATTCCCTATAAATATCAAATTCTAATTTATCGTTATTTGTAATAACTAACGTGTCGAGAAAAGGTAATTGCCCATTGTTCTCCTTTTCGTACGTAAAATTAATGGAAGGATATTTATTGTTTAATGTTTCTGAGAAAGGGTCCAAATTTTCTGTTTTAGTATCAAAAATAGCAAATATATCGTCTACGTATCTATAACCACACTCTTGGGAAATAGTTGAGTTCTTTTTTGAATTGGGTTTCTAATCTGCCCATAAACAAATTTGCAAGGAACGGAGATAAACAATTGCCCATCGCAGTTCCCTCAAGTTGTTTATAATATTTATTGTTGTACTGAAAAAAATTTTGATTCATACATAATTTTGTGAGATAATTTCACCTTCTTAATATCTTTTGATGTAAGCTCATTGTTTCCTAGTGTACCATACCACTAGCTTTAGAGTACCTAAAGGAACTATTTGGAATCAATAATTTCAAGAAAGAAATTATTGATGAATATATACTTCTCACAAAATTATGTATGAATCAAAATTTTTTTCAGTTCAACAATAAATATTATAAACAACTTGAGGGAACTGCGTTGGGCAATTGCTTATCTCCGTTCCTTGCAAATTTGTTTATGGGCAGATTAGAAATCCAATTCAAAAAAGAACTCAACTATTTCCCAAGGGTGTGGTATAGATACATAGACGATATATTTGCTATTTTTGATACTAAAACAGAAAATTTGAACACTTTCTTAGAAACATTAAACAATAAATATCCTTCCATTAATTTTAAGGAGAACAATGGATAATTACCTTTTCTCGACACGTTAGTTACTAGAAATAACGATAAATTAGAACTTGATATTTAGAGGAAATTTACTAATACTGATAGGTATATAACATCCGACTCATTTCATTGCCGTCAACACAAAATGGCAGCATTTCGTTTCTTAACTCACAGATTAGTCAATTTTCCATTGACTAAAGAACGTTTTAACAATGAAATGAATCGGATTAAAAATAGCTAAAAGTAATGGATATAATGGTAATTTTGTACATAAATTAGTAAATAGACATAAGCATAAGAAAATGTTAAAAGATGCCACTACTCTTCAAACACCTGAGGCTTCCAACAAGTTCATAGTAATCCCATATGATCCCAGATATACGAGAGGTCTAGAAAAAGTATTTAAAAACGTAGGTTTTAGAGTAGCCTACAAAACGCAGAACAGTTTGAAAAATCTCCTTGCAAACCCCAAAGACAAAGTCGACTTGAGGGAAAGGAGTGGCATCTATGAAATTAGCTGTAATGACTGCGATCAAAAATATGTTGGGCAAACTAAACGCTCCATAAACATTCGTTTTAAAGAACACATGGCACATTTAAGATAAAGAAGAACAGAAAAATCAAGCGTTGCCCAACATGCCTTGGAAAACAATCACAGAATAGGAATAAATAATTTTAAGTTGACAAAAAATGTATCTAATAATAGATTATTGGATGCATTTGAGAGTATAGAAATAGTTAAATGTGATAAGAAAGCACTAAATAAAGACAGAGGGCCTATTCTCTATAGTCCCCTCTATTGTTTACTTGACAACGGTGCAGTCGGGTGCAACCAAGTGTGACCACATTTACCTATAAATAGTCTCGGTTAGGATAAGTTACTTTAGTTTATATCATCTGCTGATGATGCTAACTTGGTTAGCGAAACCCGCGTCCAGAACTTAACAAGTTGTTGTGTAGTGTAAGTAACTCTTGTATTTTGATCTAAGTCAGTACAAAAAAAAACAAAACAAAATAGGAAAAGGAAAAAAACGACTATTGTGTATTAAGAAATGATCTAACGATACTACATGTTTTCAAAATGACCAATTTCTAAATGTTCCTGTGAATGTCTGTATTACGTCCTAATTCAGCTAAATGCGGTGTAAACGTTGTTGGAGTAAGGCCTGTTACTGATATGACGAGAGGAACAATGATGACTCTTTCCTGTTTCCACAGCCTTTTTATTTCCATTGCCAAGTCGGTGTCTTTGCCAATATTTTCTTTGTATTTCGCTTGGATGTTCTCGTCGTTGGGAATAGCCATGTCAATTAAATAAGTGGTATTTTCTTTTTTGGACTGAAATGTGATATCGGGTCTGTTTGCGGAGATTGTTTTATCTGTGTGGACGTCCCAGTAGAACTTGTAGACTTCGTTTTTAAATATGGATGTTGACGTATAATAGTAGCAATGGTCTGAGTTCTCCGTTAGTTTGTATGTTGTGGTTAATGCTTGATAAACGACCTTCCCTGGTGAATTGTGTCTCGCGGTGTATTCAGTTCCGGCCATTATTCTACTCGTATTATATCCACTCGTTATGTGATCGATTGTTTCTCTCTGCTAGTGACATTTCCTGCACCTGTTGTCTTCAATGGCTATGTCCTTGATGATGTGCTTTTGGTAGTTTCTGGTTGCTATAATTTTGTCCTGGAAGTCAAGCAGGAGGTTTCATTGTTGATTGTTTCTGCCGTAGGGTGGTCTTTCCACTGTCCCTTGTTGATATGAAGGAGCTTACATTTACTTATACCAAATTCCATATTGATATCCAGGGTAAACGTTTTTGTGATTTTGGGGACTTCCTTTAGCTGCGCCTTTGTACTTGCGTAAAATTTTATGTCATCCATGTACAAGAGATGGTCTATTTTGTGTAAGTTTGTGTTATTCAGTGTGTTTGAGAGTGGATTGAGACAAAGGCAGAACCACAAAGCACTGAGTGTATCTCCCTGGAATATCCCTCCTCTGATGTAGGTCTCTTCTGTTGCGATGTGTTCTTTTTGTGTTCCCAGGTTGATTTTAGTTTTCCACGTACTCATCAGTTGCGTAACAAATTTTCTGAGGTTTTGATTGACTTTGTATAATTCTAGCACTCTGGTTAGCCAACTGTGGGGTGTCATATCAAAGGTTGTTTTATAATCTATGTAACTAGTGTGACGGTTTCTATGATTAGCTGCTCTTTGCATCCTCGGTTGTTTTTCCTACACCCTTTTTGCTCTTCCGTTAGAATGTTTTTGTGTGCTAGATGTTGTTCTATTCTCCTGGTAATTGTCGGTAATTTGACGGGTTCTTAGTGTCTGAGTTTTGGGTTTAAGGTATGTTATTCTGGGAGTGGGCTAGGTTTTATAGATAAACTGTACCAGAAGTTATGAATGTTATCTATTCCAGGACATGTGTGTATTTGTTTGTTACTGCAACTTTTTGTGTTGTCATTCAACACTTGTGTCTCTCTTCTTCCGCTTTAATCCATGAAGCGTTATTATTGTGTAGCTTCGGTTATGACCAAACGCTTTTCCAGTATTTTGTGATTTCTTGTTTGGTCGGTGGTTATTATTATCATTATCATTATGTAACGACCGAAGAAACTACTATATATCAAAACATATCACGTTATTTTAAAGTGGAAATGTTTGTAAAAAAAAATAGTTATTCGGAGTTTAAATACTATTCATCTCTACAATATTGTCAGTGGTAATAAAACAAGTGCAAACAAAGGTTCCGGAAAAAATCGAAACAATATCGAGCACTTATTTTCTTAATAAAAGCAAGAGTGCACATGGTCAATAAGCCGAAAAAAAAATCCCTCCATTTGCCATGCTTTTGTTTCAAGAAAGTAATATGAGAAATTCTATGTCATGCGTAATAAATTCAAAGATAAGCTGATTGTGTTTGGGAATATGATTACTGCTTTATCGGTTTGTTTGACAATGAAAAATCGCGAAAAAATGCTTCTAGCTATAATTTTGTTTTTTTACCGCTTAAAAAATGAACGGTAACCATTGATATATTCCATTGTAAGATACACAAGAAGAAGAGAAATACTCAATAACATCTCATTGGCAACACATAGAGCTCCTATTATTTTGCGTCAGAGACATTACCGACAAACAGTGGCGGCTCGTCGGGGTAGGCCTCTGAGGCCGCGCCTCACCCCCAAAATAAAGGAAAAGAGAATTTTTTTATATAACTTTTTATCTATTACCAATTAGAAATATACTTTTTAACAGTTTTACAACATAATAACATTAAAAAAAAAACAAAATATAATCCCATAATAAATATTTTAGAAAATAAATTCTGACCACATCAAAAAACCGACCGTGCAATCCGTGCAAACCCATTCCTAAAGAAAGTGCTCTCGAATGAGGCGAAATAATTTTAGCTTGGAAAGTTTCGACTTCTGACCTATTTATGAACGGCCGGTGCCGATGCCGGCGAGTCACCTGATTACGACAGAGCGGAATGGCGATTGCCGATGCACGCGTTTTCTATTGCATTCTTGAGGCGATAAATCTGTAGCTTGGATATGCTTTTATTGGTTATTTAAATCACATGACTAGCGAAATATTCCAACGGCTTCTTTTTACGTGGTGCGTGCGGCTGAGAAAGAAATAGAAAATAGATTGCGATAATCGCTGATTGAGGGCGTTCTGTCTTTTAAGGTGAATAAATACGCGTTAAGTTGCAACAAGTTTTTGTTTTGTTTTGATTTGGTAAGTTGGACCGTTCCATTTTTTGTATTTGCTTTTGAAATGAATCCTATTCACGACATTATTGCTTCATTAATTGAAACGCCTTTTTTAAGAAGAAGCGAAACTGAAAAGAAACAGATATTAGGTAGCCGTCCAACGCCGAAAATTTTAGCAATATTTAACGATAAGAGGCAAGGTAAAACATATTCAAGAACTTTTCAAATATCTTGGTACGAAACTTATAGGTGGCTATGCGGAAGTATTTATAAAGAAAGATTATATTGTTGGCCTTGTATTTTATTAGGTTGCGTCAAAAATAATTGTAGTTCAGGGGGCGGATAATCGGATTTAAAATTTTTTTCACGAGCAGTAAAATCGCATGAAAGTTCAAGAGAGCATATTAAAAATTCGGTAGCACTTACAAGACTGGAGCAAAATAGGGCGACTATTGCGGATACACTACAAGAAAATGCAAGTCTTAATAAAATTGTTTATAATGAAAATTTTCGAAAAACCCGTTTATTATTAAATTATTTAATTGATGTTACTATTACTTTGGGTAAACAGGACTTGGCATTTCGAGGTCATAATGAAATAACAGATTCTTTTAACCGTGGCAATTTTAAGGAAATATTTGCATGCTTAATAAAAAAATTTCCCAACTTACTGAACATTGTGCTAAATTTAGTAATATTTTTACGGGACAATCTAAGACTATACAAAATGAACTAATTGGTTGCATACATGACTATATTCAAGAATATATAAAAAAAGAAATCAATGACACCGATTGTTTTTTTGGCGTAATTGCAGATGATAGTACTGATATAACAGAAAAATCACAGTCTTCGATAACAGTTAGATATGTGACCAACGGATCTTTAAAAGAAAGATTTTTAGGATTTTTTGACGTTAGCGATAATAGAACAGCAGAGAGCCCTTTTCATTTAATGCAAAACAGCTTAGAGCCTTATGACTTTAAAAATAAATTGGTCGCGCAGTGTTACGATGGGGCTAGTGCTATGGCAGGTGAAATAAATGGGCTTCAAACAAAAGTTAGATCTATTGCTCCTTTAGCTATGTTTACTCATTGTTGCGCCCACAGATTAAATCTAGTTTTACAACAGGGAACAAAACTGATTACCCAAGTCGTATATTTTTTGCCACTTTATTAGGAATACCAAATTATTTCCACCAATCACCAAAACGGTCTTTTGTGCTTAATCAGATAGTAGGTAAAAGAATTCCGCGAGCTGTAGAAACGGGATGGTATACACGGTCTAAAATTTTAAACTTAGTGGCTAATGAATGGGACAATTTAATTATAGTATTTGAAACTATTATTAATGACTTAAGTTCTGGAACAGAATCTATTAATGGTGCAAAAGGATTTCTAAAGCATTTTAATGATTTCGAATTTTGCCTTTTAACGCATATTTATAAACAAATTTTTAGTTGCACTGATGTACTGTTTCAAATGTTACAGTTAAAGCATTTAGATATAAATTACTGCATTTCGCAAATAAATCTTGCCAAGCAACGAATTATTGAATTTAGAAACGAGGACCATTTCAAAGAACTTTTCAATATTGCTAAAAAAGCCACTATTCTGCCAACTAACACACGTCGATGTCAATGTTCTAGCGACTTTGATATTTTTACTAAATATAAAATATTATATTTCAAAATAATAGATTGTATAATTCTTCAATTAGGGACGCGGTTTGAAAATTTAAATAATTTAAATTTCTTTGCTTTAGTCGATTGCACAAAATATTCGGAATATGTTAAATGCTTTCCAGACGACTTATTAAATAATTTATTAAAAAATTATCCAAACATTTTTGACAGAGATAGATTAAAGAATGAGCTTTCTGTATTGTATAGGGATGAACAATTTTCAAATTTAGATGTCGAAAAAAGTCTAGCTTTGTTATTTAAAGATTTTAAAGCAATTTTTGCGGAAGCATATAAGCTTTTTAATTTAGTTTTAACTATTCCCGCAACAAGTGTATCGGCCGAACGAAATTTTTCATGTCTTAAATGGATCAAAACCTACCTAAGAAACACAATGACACAAGAACGGCTTTCGGGTTTAGCAATGATGTCAATAGAGCAGGAATTACTGTCAGAACTTAGTGAAGACCAAAACTTTTACGACCAAATTATAGATAAATTTGCAACCTTAAAAGACAGACGTATAGATTTAATGTACAAAAAGTAGTTTTTTTATCTTATTTCATACAACTATTTATTTTAAGTTTTAATAAACTAAATTATGTTTTTATTATCGCAATCACCGCTATATTTTAGTGATAGGTGTACATATTTTACTTGTTTTGTTTACTTTTTTTAGAGTTTATTTTTTTAGTTTTTAATGGTTTAGTAGGGCTATTGGCTATGACCTCCATTAAAAAAAAAGGTCAACGCGTCGCAGAATAATACCTCATGGGTGACGTGGAAATTTATTCACATTTAAACAAAATTAACCTCATGTAGCCTCACCCTTCAATATACTCACGAGCCGCCACTGCCGACAAATTCATACTTACTATCGATTCGCCCCGATCGCTGTTTAAGATCTCTATTGCACAGATTTTATACCCACACGGCTTATATTATCATGCTCTTAAGCTCAAGCATTTGACCTTTTGTTTTACTGAACTAAACTTGTTAATTGGAAAAACCTGTTAGACATCTCTCCTCAAGACCCATCTATACATTTAATACTTGTTATTCTTTTTCTCGCCTTGTGTGTGCTAAGAGTGGTATCTTAAGAGATGCTGTAAAAAAACGATTATATGAAATTGCATGCAAAACGGTGTACAGGTTATGTCCGAAGGTTGTAGACAATGGAACATTCTGAGTAAAATTCATTTGTCGGAGTTGCTTTGTCTTTATTTTAAACTAGCCGTACCGTGCCCTTTGTTACACATACAGGGTGTCCCACGCTTAAACTAAATCACACAGAAAGATACATAATAATACAATAAAACGTTCGTAGCCACACAAGTAGCACATACAATCATATATGGGCTAAAATGCTGCGATATTGGCTAATATCCCTGGCTAATTAGCTGAAATTGCTAGCCAAAATAACAGTTCTATTACAGACGGAAATATGGCTAAAGTAGGTAATAATAATTTGGCGGTAATGGGGTAAAAATGGCCAATTGGCAATTATATGATCGTGTCTTTTGATTTTATGGTTGGGTTTATTAGCTACTTTTTGACTTTAAAATCGAGCTTTTTTAGCTGAATTCTGACTTGATTTTTGGCCGAAATTTGAGTAACATTTTTTTTCCGAAATTTAATTAAATAATTTCTCATTTTTTGCCTTTTTTTCATTTATTGATTAACAGAGCCAATCAGTGTAAGAATTTATGAGCCAAGAGGAAATGCAAAGATAACAAATCATGGTTTGACAGTTGGTAGAGACAAAAAACACTTGCGCAGGAACTTTTAATGTTAAAAGAATCTAAGATAGGCAGGTAAAACACGCGCCCTTTCTCGGAATTAAAAATTTCAATTTCTACAATTTTTTTTTGTAGGAAATGTATTTTACTAAGAAAATTGATTAATGGGTTCATAACGTAAAAAAACATACATGAAAATACGTATTTATAGGTAGAAAGAATATGTTTGATTAAAGTGGTCAAGTAATGGCTGCTAGGAAATTAGTTTAATTTTAATTTCAATCATGGCGGATCATAAAAAGCTTTGGGCTGTTTTTTAAGCAAATTTTGCTTGAAATCGGTTACTTTGTAAGCAATTATTTATCAAATGGTAATAATTTTCAAATGTAACCAAAATGTAGCAACACTTACTAAAATTTTGCCAATAAAGATGCCTACTTGGTCTGCCTTTAGTACTCGCTAAAAATGGCTAATTTAAGACCCAGGAGCCAGCGTAACAAAATTAAACGACGATTACCCCAATACCGTTTTTCTATAATATGTGGTGCAATATTTAATCTTTTTATTAGACATTTTGTATGGTAAATAATTTATATTAAATAAAATTGTTCCTGAACAGCATGGTTTCTTTAAAAATCGTTCCACAACTACCAACCTGGCCCTTATAACACAATACATTGCGGACTCGATTGATGAGGGTCTGCAATCTGATGTAATATATTTAGACTTCTCCAAAGCATTTGACAAGTTAAATCATGACTTGTTAATTAATAAACTTTCAAATATCGGATTCTCGGATTCCCTATTACGGCTCTTTACATGTTACCTTTCAAATCGCACACAATATGTGGCTATAAATGGTTTTCAATCGGAGAACTATATAGCATGTTCGGGGGTACCGCAGGGTTCCGTTTTAGGACCCTTGCTGTTTAACATTTTTATTAACGACATTGGTGATTCTCTGGATATTGGTTATTTACTCTACGCTGATGACATCAAACTGTTCGCTAACATTAAGTCTATGGAGGACTGCTTAAAAATCCAAAAAAAATTACAGCATATTATTGACTGGTGCCAGGGAAATTGGTCTACAGCTAAATATTGGAAAATGCAAGGTTATGTCGTTTACTACAAAGTCAGAACCGATTATTTTTAACTATAACTGCAATGGTGAAATTGTAGGCCGATCCAAGGAGTTCTGTGATCTGGGAGTTACATTCGATCAAAAATTATCATTTACCTCATATTACAGCGCTATTAGGTCAGATTCTTCTAGAATGTTAGGGTTTATAGCTCGTACTACTAAAGAGTTTAGCCAAGTGGAAGCCATAAAGCTGCTGTACTATAGTTATGTCCGATCCAAACTTGAATATGCGGCAGTTGTATGGCCTCCGGGATATAATATACATGTGTCTGGTATTGAAAGTATACAGCGAAAATTTGTAAAATATCTAAGCTTTAAACGAGACGGTCGCTATCCCGCTCAAGGATGTCCACAAGAAGAGCTTTTAGATAAATTTTCACTGACGAACTTAAAAACCAGACGATATAACCTGCAAATGATATTTTTGTATAAGCTATTAAATAATAAGATAAACTGCCCCTGTTTACTTTCTAACATAAATTTCAACGTGCCTCGTTTAAGTTCATGCACAAGCAGTGCTTTTTACTTGCCGACTCCTCGTACAAACATCTTAAAATTTTCGACTATTTATACAATGTGCGATAACTTTAACAAAAAAACTAATTTGGATCTTTTTTCTGATAGTTTACAATCATATAAGAAAAATTTACGACGCTAAACCGTTTTGCTAATTTAAATCTTATTCAAATATCAGAATTTGGAAAATAATTACTGTTATTATTAGTTATAAGCTTCTGTTTATGCGTAAAATGTAATTTTTAGTAGGATATGTAGTTTTTCACTGTCTTGTAATTGGGATCATCCTGTAAGACAGGTAACTGTAAATAAATATTTCGTTTTTCTAAATATATCTTCAGTTTGGTTAAGTATAGTTTTATAGCTTATAAACGTAAATTTGAAAATGTGGCATTTTTTGGCAATATATAAAGCAAAAATAAGCGAAATATAACTACCCAGTTTTAGTTTAATTTTGAAACAAAAATATAATAATAAAAGCCACATTTTTTCCTCTCAATTTTTGTTGTCTTAAAATGTCGTAATTTGGCATTCTTACATAGCTATTATTACTGTAATTAAATTTAAATACTTGTTAAAATATGTTTAGTTGGAATTTGGGAAAAAAACCTATTTATTGATTATATTCTGACCTGGATTTCTATTGACTAAAAATGCCATATTCTGGCATTTTAAACAGCTATGTTTACTATAATTTGACTACAATACTTACTAGAATATATCTGGTTATGTTGGGGCAACAAAATTGACAGATATTTCCAGTTTTTGGCCTTCCAATATTACAAAAAAAAGTTGGAGGTTTAATTACCCTATAAAAGATATTTTTTGGCCAAGTAATTATGCTATAGGCTATCTACATTAAAAACTGCTATTTTTGGAGCCAAACAATCTAATTTGAAGCTAGCTTTCATGGCTAAAAACCAAACCAAGAATCATTTGCCAAAATTTGGCAAATCTCTGGTTTTTATGTGTCTTTTATGGCCAACTGTTAGACAAAAAAGCTCATCAGCTAATTTGTGCTATTTGGGCAATCAGATACATTCATTTTAATCTGTCACCATTCCAGCTAGAAACCTGGGGTACTCTATAAAGAATTGTACTGGAAATGTTTTGTCATTTCAAAACTATTATTTTGACTCGTGCGCTCAGTTTACCACCGGTAAAATAAAACTAAGCCTTCGATAGATAGAACTATTACTAACTGACTTTCTGTTTATGTTTATATATCTAGAATATCACTTTCAACATTTAAAATCGCTAAAAATGAAAGAATCTCTCGCTGGATGCAGTGGCGGCTCGTGAGTATATTGAAGGGTGAGGCTACATGAGGTTAATTTTGTTTAAATGTGAATAAATTTCCACGTCACCCATGAGGTATTATTCTGCGACGCGTTGACCTTTTTTTTTAATGGAGGTCATCGCCAATAGCCCTACTAAACCATTAAAAACTAAAAAAATAAACTCTAAAAAAAGTAAATAAAAAGTAAGCAAAACAAGTAAAATATGTACACCTATCACTAAAATATAGCGGTGATTGCGATAATAAAAACATAATTTAGTTTATTAAAACTTAAAATAAATAATAAAAAAACTACTTTTTGTACATTAAATCTATACGTCTGTCTTTTAAGGTTGCAAATTTATCTATAATTTGGTCGTAAAAGTTTTGGTCTTCACTAAGTTCTGACAGTAATTCCTGCTCTATTGACATCATTGCTAAACCCGAAAGCCGTTCTTGTGTCATTGTGTTTCTTAGGTAGGTTTTGATCCATTTAAGACATGAAAAATTTCGTTCGGCCGATACACTTATTGCGGGAATAGTTAAAACTAAATTAAAAAGCTTATATGCTTCCGCAAAAATTGCTTTAAAATCTTTAAATAACAAAGCTAGACTTTTTTCGACATCTAAATTTGAAAATTGTTCATCCCTATACAATACAGAAAGCTCATTCTTTAATCTATCTCTGTCAAAAATGTTTGGATAATTTTTTAAAAAATTATTTAATAAGTCGTCTGGAAAGCATTTAACATATTCCGCATATTTTGTGCAATCGACTAAAGCAAAGAAATTTAAATTATTTAAATTTTCAAACCGCGTCCCTAATTGAAGAATTATACAATCTATTATTTCGAAATATAATATTTTATATTTAGTAAAAATATCAAAGTCGCTAGAACATTGCCCTCGACGTGTGTTGTTAGTTGGCAGAATAGTGGCTTTTTTAGCAATATTGAAAAGTTCTTTGAAATGATCCTCGTTTCTAAATTCAATAATTCGTTGCTTGGCAAGGTTTATTTGCGAAATGCAGTAATTTATATCTAAATGCTTTAACTGTAATATTTGAAACAGTAGATCAGTGCAACTAAAAATTTGTTTATAAATATGCGTTAAAAGGCAAAATTCGAAATCATTAAAATGCTTTAGAAATCCTTTTGCACCATTAATAGATTCTGTTCCAGAACTTAAGTCATTAATAATAGTTTCAAATACTATAATTAAATTGTCCCATTCATTAGCCACTAAGTTTAAAATTTTAGACCGTATATACCATCGCGTTTCTACAGTTCGCGGAATTCTTTTACCTACTATCTGATTAAGCACAAAAGACCGTTTTGGTGATTGGTGGAAATAATTTGGTATTCCTAATAAAGTGGCAAAAAATATACGACTTTGGGTAATCAGTTTTGTTCCCTGTTGAAAAACTAGATTTAATCTGTGGGCGCAACAATGAGTAAACATAGCTAAAGGAGCAATAGATCTAACTTTTGTTTAAAGCCCATTTATTTCACCTGCCATAACACTAGCCCCATCGTAACACTGCGTGACCAATTTATTTTTAAAGTCATAAGGCTCTAAACTGTTTTGTATTAAATGAAAAAGGCTCTCTGCTGTTCTATTATCGCTAACGTCAAAAAATCCTAAAAATCTTTCTTTTAAAGATCCGTTGGTCACATACCTAACTGTTATCGAACACTGTGATTTTTCTGTTATATCAGTACTATCATCCGCAATTACGCCAAAAAAACAACAATCGGTGTCATTGATTTCTTTTTTTATATATTCTTGAATATAGTCATGTATGCAACCAATTAGTTCATTTTGTATAGTCTTAGATTGTCCCGTAAAAATATTACTAAATTTAGCACAATGTTCAGTAAGTTCGGCATTTCTTTTTATTAAGCATGCAAATATTTCCTTAAAATTGTCACGGTTAAAAGAATCTGTTGTTTCATTATGACCTCGAAATGCCAAGTCCTGTTTACCCAAAGTAATAGTAACATCAATTAAATAATTTAATAATAAACTGTTTTTTCGAACATTTTCATTATAAACAATTTTATTAAGACTTGCATTTTCTTGTAGTGCATCCGCAATAGTCGCCCTATTTTGCTCCAGTCTTGTAAGTGCTACCGAATTTTTAATATGCTCTCTTGAACTTTCATGCGATTTTACTGCTCGTGAAAAATTTTTTAAATCCGAATATCCGCCCCCTGAACTCCAATTATTTTTGACGCAACCTAATAAAATACAAGGCCAACAATATAAGCTTTCTTTATAAATACTTCCGCATAGCCACCTATAAGTTTCGTACCAAGATATTTGAAAAGTTCTTGAATATTTTTTACCTTGCCTCTTATCGTTAAATATTGCTAAAATTTTCGGCGTCGGACGGCTACCTAATATCTGTTTCTTTTCAGTTTCGCTTCTTCTTAAAAAAGGCGTTTCGATTAATGAAACAATAATGTCGTGAATAGGATTCATTTCAAAAGCAAAAAGCAAATACAAAAAATGGAACGGTCCAACTTACCAAATCAAAACAAAACAAAAACTTACTCACGCGTATTTATTCACCTTAAAAGACAGAACGCCCTCAATCAGCGATTATCGCAATCTATTTCCTATTTCTTTCTCAGCCGCACGCACCACGTAAAAAGAAGCCGTTGGAATATTTCGCTAGTCATGTGATTTAAATAACCAATAAAATCATATCCAAGCTACAGATTTATCGCCTCAAGAATGCAATAGAAAACGCGTGCATCGGCAATTGCCATTATTTCGCCCGCTCTGTCGTAATCAGGTGACTCGCCGGCATCGGCACCGGCCGTTGATATAATACAAAATACTGGTCAATTAAAAACTTTGAATTTTTTGTGGTTCCATAGAAATGTTATTAGATTTGCTTTTTTAAATTGTTCCGAGCTAAAATTATTTTTTTAAACGTTTTGGTTTTAAAAAGAATAAAAAACTGTCTTATTTGAACTTTTAATTTATCACAAAACAAAACATTCTCGAAACTACTTAAATTACAGGGCCTGCTAGCTCTCTACGGTTCGCATCATTTTACTTCTTTTGGTCTAAAGTTTTTTGTAGTTGGTTGCATTTTTTTTGACATTCATATAGAGCGAGACAAAAAAATGCCGTTTTTCAAAATCGAAATTCTTAACTATACATACTGTACATCACAAAGCCAAAAAAAGAGTCGTGTCTAAGGTATAGCAATATACCGCGGACTTGAAACTGATAATTTTAGCAGTAAAAAATTGAAACAAAAATCTTGTTATATTTATAAACTAATATTTTATTATAGTTTACAAAGAGATTTATTCGGGCCTTTTTGTTATTAAAATATCCACTAATTGAGAGAGAAACCACAACATGATTACGTAATTAAAATCTATCGTGTTTGAGGAAATTATAAGTCAAAACATTCCACAGATGACTATAACATTTTAATGTCGCTGTTCTAAAAAATGATTTAAGATCTAATTGAAAAAGCTTAGACGGTACTGTTTAATAACGAATCAAAATCAATTATAGTTACAAGAAGGAGATTTAGAAATACGTTTCAAAAGCACCCCCCGTCCAAAAACACTATTAAAAACTGGTTGCAGACGATTTCAGAACAGGGCTGTTTGGAGATAAAAAGGTCGAAAAGGAACATATTTGATCCAAATAAAAATTGGAAGTCAATCGGGTAAGTAGTCTATAAGCTACAGAGAGACAATCAGGGGTTCATGACAGACATACTGACAGATGGACCGACGGAATTTATAAAACATATTTTTTTGGCAACTAGAGACACTAAAATGTAAAGACGTATAAAACCTAAAAGGGTGATTTTTCATAATTAAATACTTTTTAATTGGCCGCCTTTTGTTCGGTCACCTTGAATCAATTCCAAAATTTTACTAGGTGATCCATATACCACAATTAGTTATGACACACAATTTGAAATCAAACCATTAAGCAGTTTTTCAGGCTGAATTTTTAAATATTTTATTTTTTCCGCCATTTTGTTCTGCCATCTTGGATTCGTACCAAAATATTACCAGTGGCG
The DNA here is from genome assembly GCA_030620095.1 of Kuschelorhynchus macadamiae. Taxonomy (NCBI): domain Eukaryota; kingdom Metazoa; phylum Arthropoda; class Insecta; order Coleoptera; family Curculionidae; genus Kuschelorhynchus; species Kuschelorhynchus macadamiae. The sequence goes on along the minus strand of JAUTXW010005116.1, from coordinate 787,491 downwards.
GCTATTCAGGTGAAGTAGGTGAAGTGCTACTTCACCAGGAAAAATAAACAAGCAAACATCTAACTATATTTGTTATATATCTCTTAAAATTTAAGTTTTTACGTTCATTTATTCACCTAATTGGCAAAAAATAAACTGTAGTTTCAATCGAACATTATTACAACAACTATAACAGTGGCGCAAACCGCTTCGACTTTGCTGGAGGTGCTATGTTTAGTTTACGATTTTTCTACTACGTTGCCATGACAACGCGTCCTCGATGACTTCGAGCGCATGGAAGATTAATGTTAACCAGCGCCATACAACGCTCTCGGTGAATTGCTAACGCACTACACTACACCCACGTGTGTTCAGTTTGAGGTGATTGTTTACTTTTATTTTCGCGGATTTCGCTGCAACCGGTTAGTTCCTTTGCAGTTTGCTTGACTGTTTTGTCTTATATTTATTTATGGTGTTGTTACAACTGTATTTGGTGTCGGGTTTATTAATTTACATTATTGATGAATCCGATCACGGATGTGGTTTGCATTTTGTTGGAAACTCCATTTAATCGATGGAAGGAACAATATCAGAGTTTTAATCGTCATCTTGGTTTTCGGCGTACAAATGGTTATGTAGTAGTCAAATATTACAAAAATTGTTTTGCTGGCCTTGTTTACTAGTTTCCAATAAATATTCAGTGTGGAATAAGGAAGGATTTGCATGTATGTTAAATATATGAAGGTTTTTACATAAACATAAAGACTCGGCGGAGGATTTAAAAGGCGAATTAATGCTAAAAACATTTGTAAAAAATCAAAGCACTATAGCAGACACTTTAAAAGAAAATGCTAAACTATATAAAATACATTTTAACGAAAACAAGCAAGAGTTAGTCTTTCGCGGCCATGATGAGATCAGCGAGTCAATAAATTGGGGAAATTTTAAAAAGCTTTTAGGTTTATTAATATCGAGAATTTCCCAAGAACTAAAAGATCATCACAAAAAAATGAAAAACGTTTTTACTGATTACTCGAAAACTATTCAAAACGAAATAATTAATTAATAATTAATTGAAAATTGAATGCATTTCTGATTATTTAAATGATCGTGTAAAAAAAGAAATAATTAACACACAGTTTTTTTCTGTGCAAGTGGATGACACGACTGATATTACGCAAACCTCCCAGTGCTCCATAATTTTAAAATAAGTTAATTCATAAGGTTCAGTAGTCGAGAGATTCTTAGGATTTTATAATGTCAGCTCCGATAGAACGCCGGAGAATTTATATTCTTTATTGGATCAAATTTTGGACCAATTTGACTATAAACGTAAATTAATAGGGCAATGTTACGATGGCGCAAGTGTGATGTCTGGCCCTCTAAATGGCCTTCAAAAAGAAAAAGCGCCGCAGGTTGTATTTGTTTTGATGCAGCAAAGTTTAAAAATATTTCTAAATGTCGAATTTTTTGCAAGCCTTAGTGGTATTCCCTCATTTTTTCATCACTCAGCTAAACGAACGTATGCTCTTACATCTGCATCTATGAGGCGTATACTATCAATCACAGAAACTCGTTGGTCTTCAAATTCGAAGTTAGTAAATGTGATTGTTCAAGTTGCATTCTTCAAAAAGAATCCTTTGACATTAATTTTTGCATATCCAATATAAAACGCTGTCGTGAGGCGTTCTGTCAAAAAAGAAATGAACATTTTTTTTTAGTACCATGTTTGATAAAGCAAATTCTACTACAGAAATAAATCATTACAAACGTGAGCTTGCTAAGCTTTCACCTGAAGAAATTAGGGCTAAGCTTTCAAGACTCTAAAAAACTTACATTTTTATGTTTGGCAGATTCTGCTAAATTTTCTGACTGGCTCGTTTGAAAATTTGTCAATGACAGTAATTGAAATATATCGCTGCAAGAGCAAGTGAAAAAAATTAATGAAAATAAAGATATTTTAACCAAAGCATATAAAGTTTTGTTGTTTTGATCCGTTCGAATAGAGACTGAGTCTCTATTCGGGCGCGAGAAAGAAAGCTTCGAAAATGCCAAATGTGATTTTGGCGAAACGTCAGCAAAACTGTTCTTTTCAGAATGACAGTAGTGAGCGGATGTACAGGGTGTCGAATTTTGGTTGTAAATGCAAGGTATCTCCGTTATTTGCAAATATTTAGGGTTGAGGTTTTCGCGACACCTCACTCAAGCTGCCGTAATCAGATTTTCCATAGTCCGCCTCGTTTCGGAGATACAGGGCCAAATTGAAAAAATTGCATTTTGGGACACCCCTCGTATCTCGGTTATCTTTTAACGTATCGAAAAGGTAAAAACTGGCTCTTATAGAGTTTTTTACGCAGAATCCAGTGGCGTGGACAGATTTTTACTCGGGGCCGTCGTTTTTGATACATGACCCAAAGTTACGTTTTTTTTTAAATGGAACACCCTGTATATTTTTACGTAGTCCTATTCGTCTTATTATGAGCTTTTCAAAAATATATAGTTATCTATACTTATTTTAAAAATAAGGCTACAGTTTAAGTTTTTGTGCATTTGAAATGACTACATTGTGTGCTTGTATTTGCAAGAATGCCTGCTCAGTGGTGTTACGCAGGTCTTGAACTGTGTTATGTCGGGTACGAAAAATTAAATTTTTTAGGTGACCCGATAAATAGAAGTCCAATATGGACAGGTCAGGCGACCTAGGAGGCCATCGGACAGGTCCGTGCCCTCCAATCCAGCGGTTCTCTTCTAAATACCGCCTTACAATTTGGGAGTTATGTGCTGGAGCTCCGTTTTATTGGAAATATATTTGATTCACATGTGCTAAAGGGACATCTTCTATGATTTCTGGCAGTATATTTTGCAATATTTCAAGGTAGCGATTAGCAGTGAGACCTCCTTCAAAAATATGAAATTTTATTTTGGTTCCTAGTACGAGACAAGCGACATTAAAGCCAAATCTTCCGTGTTGCTCGCGTGGAAATATCAAATGTTGATTTTCAGATGACCAGTGTCTCGTATTGTGCCTGTTAAATATTCCAGCACTACTTATATACGATTCGTCAGACCATATAACCGCCCTTCCAAAATTTTCGTTAGTATTAATTTTTTTGTAAATACCACTGGCAATATAATCTTTGTTACGACAATGTTTATGTGAAAAATCCTTCTTAAATGCTCTATTAGGAATAATTCTTTCCATCATGTAGTATTTAGGTTCTTCTATTATTTTCCAGATCATTCTATACTTTTCTAAAAACTATATAAGCACGCCGCAAGGCAACCTTTTGATTCAGTTTAGTTCGAGATTTCAAAGTGTTAACAGGTAGAAAGTGATAAGTTTTAGGTTACCATAGTTGCAAGTGTTAGGTATAACCAGTCATTACTGAATTCAGAAACTACGTGTCTGTGTACCGGTCAATCCAGAACGTTTGGTGTCGGAAGCGGGATGAGGATCCATCTGAGTCTGAAGACGAAAAATTAGGAACTGTATTTTTAAACACAGAAATTATAATAATTATAGAAGCAACATTTGGTTCCTTAATGAATGTTATATAATGACAATGCACAATGAAATAAGAACTAAAAAAACTCAGGGGACAGTTAAGAAGACATGACAATAATCTAAGAAGACATGAAGAGATGTGAAGAAGACATGTGGGAAAAATTTAACACACATAATTATACACATATATATATATATATATATATATATATATTTTTTTTTTTTTTTGCTTTGTGTTCTTTGACCTTTTTTTTTCAATATATATTTATCCTAATTTTTCTTGGTTTGAGGTCAATACATTAACAACAAAATTAGTACATATTTTTAAACATATATTTCGTTTCTAAGGTGACGTTTCGACCATAGTTTTGGTCTTTTTCAAACCTAAAATTTGTTTAGCACTATTTTTTTAAGTTTATAAAGTATTAAAAATTTAGGACTTACCATACGTAAAATAGTTGACTAAAAAGTATACATAATCCACATATCTGACATATACTACACATATTTAATTTACATTTTACAAATATTGTGGACGTTTATTACAGACAAATTACAAGCGACTGAGCGAACACTGTTATAGTAAAGATATATACAATTTATTTAGGTTGTTTATGTCTTTTTTGTCATTTATGGCGTTTTGTTTTTTTGAATTTCATATAAAAAATTCTCTTTTTGTATATATATATATATATATATATTGTTCGTAGTTAAAGTATGTTTATACATATATGTGTTAATGCGGTATATATTCTTTATCATATTTATACTTTTCAGTCTATTTTCTAAGTATTGGCTTGTTTGTCCAATATAAACACCGTTACAATTATTGCAAGGGATCTGATAGACTATATTGCTTTTTTTATTAATTGGCGTTTTCGATTTTAAGTTGCTGAAGTTCTTTGATAATAAGTTATAGGCTTTGTGACTTGTCGTGATGTTATATTTTTTAAAAAGGTTTTGAAATTGCTGGGATAAACCATTTATACAATTATAAATACATTTCTCTGCCTTTCATAAATGGTTTATCCCAGCAATTTCAAAACCTTTTTAAAAAATATAACATCACGACAAGTCACAAAGCCTATAACTTATTATCAAAGAACTTCAGCAACTTAAAATCGAAAACGCCAATTAATAAAAAAAGCAATATAGTCTATCAGATCCCTTGCAATAATTGTAACGGTGTTTATATTGGACAAACAAGCCAATACTTAGAAAATAGACTGAAAAGTCACAAATATGATAAAAAGAACAGCACCGCATTAACACACCATGAGATGTCCAAAAAACATACTTTCAACTACGAACAAGTGAAAGTATTAAAATCCGAACCTCAGTTGAAAAAAAGAGAATTTTTTGAGATGGCTGAAATTCAAAAAAACAAAAACGCCATAAATGACAAAAAAGACATAAACAACCTAAATAAATTGTATATATCTTTACTATAACAGTGTTCGCTCAGTCGCTTGTAATTTGTCTGTAATAAACGTCCACAATATTTGTAAAATGTAAATTAAATATGTGTAGTATATGTCAGATATGTGGATTATGTATACTTTTTAGTCAACTATTTTACGTTCTATGGTAAGTCCTAAATTTTTAATACTTTATAAACTTAAAAAAATAGTGCTAAACAAATTTTAGGTTTGAAAAAGACCAAAACTATGGTCGAAACGTCACCTTAGAAACGAAATATATGTTTAAAAATATGTACTAATTTTGTTGTTAATGTATTGACCTCAAACCAAGAAAAATTAGGATATATATATATATATATACATATATATACATATATATACTAAATTGGGTCATAATTCACTGTTTCTAATAAAAGGAAATATTCATAACGAGGGAAGTTCCGGGTAAAGGAAATTTACCGAGTTTTTTAAGTCTGTTTAATTTTTTTCGTATTGAGTAAGTCGGTTGTAGAAAAATTTTATTACATCCGGTTCATTTAGATAAATATCCAATTTTTACGTGGGTAAAATTAATCGCCCACGTACAGAATCAATAAAACTGGTTACTTAGTTAATAGTAAAAGTAACTATACCCGCATTATTATCCTTCGCACCAACCGTTTTAACTGCAACCTACAGATTCTTTTTCTCGGTATCAATAACAAAATAAGATAATGTCATAATATAGCGCGTAACGGTAAATTTATTTAAAAAGGAAGCCACAGTTCAGACGAATTTATGGTCTAATTGTGTAAAAGACTGAGCAAACAATTTCGAGAGCGAGGTTGGCTCTTCTTCTTTATTAGAAATATGTAACGTCGAGTGCATCTTCGTGGCTGTCGGTTGGTTTTCTATAACGTGGCTCATCGAAATCGTGGTTGTTATACGAATATTCTGTGTAGAGACATTAGAATTATTAAAAAATATCATACATGTATGTAATATCAAGAAAAACAGAAGGTACAGAGTTAGTCAGCATACAGTTTGACCAGTGGCGTCTTTAGAATGCCTTCTTAGGGGGGAGGGGGCATGCATGTACAACATTTCGCGAATAAAAAGAAAGGTCCTTGCTTTTTGTTAGCACAACATAAAAAAAATCGGTAAATTTCCTTTGCTGAACGGATTTTGATGCATTTTTTTTCAAAATGTAGATTTGTTTATCGCTAAAAACGCCGACATGTGAGTTTTTATTAAAATTTTAGTTTTGAGCATATACAGGGGTCAACAATGAGAGTAATTTTTCTCCAGAATATTTGAAACACACTGTGGATCGTTCCAGCCGTAACAGCGGGTATACGCTTGATGCAAATTATAGCTCCATGTTTTCTTAACAATTTGGTTTTTGTTTCATGTCAATATCTCTATTTTTAAATGAAATACAGAGCAAAAGATTAAGGGGGAACTGCACGCAGTAATATGGATCATTTGCAAGCCTTCCGCCGCTGCAATATTATGTTAAAACTATAAGAGATATGTATTAGCTTCAATGTGATTTTAATAGGGAAATATGTATAGTTGGGCGCTAAATGCGAATTTTTATGAAAAAATCAAATCTAGAGTTATAAAATAAAAGTAGATTTGTCCATTTTTGACCATTTTTTGACCACTTTTTGACGTATATTCCTTCGCATATAATTTTTTTTCCACAAAATGGCTCTTTACCACCTTACATTGATCCTTTGTCTACGTAACTGCAAAATTTGAAATGGTGAATCGTACTCATGTCTTTGTATTTCTGCAACGCGTGAACCCTTTTGAACCCATTTTTAACCGAAATGTAATTTAAATTACCTATACATAACACATTTTTTTGAGATCGGACATGCAGGAAGTTTTTTTTAATGCATAGGTACCTATCACGACAACGAGACCTTGTCGCTGGTTTTTCACTTTTTGCGTGCAGTTCTCCCTTAAAGCGCACTAGTTATTTTAACAATTCAACATCTTAAAATAGGGTAGGCCATGAAATGAACAAGTTTGACAAACTGTCATGTTTGTTTATTATGTGTCAATTTTATCTCTGAAAGTGTTAAAATTTTTGCTATGGGTCGTCAAACAAGGAATTTGTCTCGTGACGAATGCGTAGCAGCAATTACATTGACCGAGGAAGAATTAAGCTACCGTGCTATAGCTGGGAGACTAGGAGTTTCTCATTCATCAATATCGCGCGTTGTCCACCGTTTTCAGCAAACTAACGATCATAACCGACGCCATGGGCAGGGAAGGCACCGAGGAACAACAGTGAACCAGGTTCGTTTCATTCGGTTACGTGCTTTGAGAGAAACAGCAAGAAATCTTCAGGTACAACTTAACGCTACACATAACGTCCAAATAAGTGCATCCACTGTAAGAAGACGACTTGCAGAACAGAATTTAAGATTCCGAATTCCAGCAAGAGGGCCGCGGTTAAACGCAAACCATCGTAGAGCGAGACTGCAGTTCGCCAGACAGCATGTAAATTGGAATCTTGAGGATTGGGAGCGAGTCTTGTTCACGGACGAGTCGAGGGTTTGTTTGTACAGCTCCAAACGACGCGTATGAGTACTACGCAGGCCAAATGAGCGTTATTCACAGTGTAACATTCGTCAAACCACGCTATTTAATGGAGGGTCTGTAATAGTTTGGGGAGGAATTTCTTTGATTGCCCGAAGAGAACTTATTTCTTTACGTGTTGGTCCATTGAACAGTGAACGGTAAATTACTGACATTTTATCCGAACATATTGTTCCTTTCGCTCCTTACATGGGCCAATATTTCTTGTTAATACACGACAATGCAAGACCCCACGTCGCTCGTATAGTGCAAGAGTATTTACATGAGGTGGGTATTGAGACTCTACACTGGCCTGCAAATAGTCCAGACCTTAACCCTATTGAACATTTGTGGGACATCATAGACAGACAACTTAGAAACCATCAGCCCTTACCAGCCTTTCTTGACGACATTCAAAATTTTGTCACAAATTTATCGAACGACATTGAACAAGAGCAGATGTCTGACGACGCCTTGTGTCTAGTATGAGTCGTCGATGTAAAGCCGTTATTCAGAGCAGAGGCAAAAACACGCGATATTGATATTCTCAATTTTTTTCTAATTTTGTCCTTGCCACCTATATTGTTATTATTGCTATTTTTAAGTTGTTAAATTGTTAAAATAAACTAGTGCGCTTTAATCTTTTACTCTCTATTTCATTTAAAAATAAAGATATTAACATGAAACAAAAACCAAATTGTTAAGAAAACATGGGGCTATAATTTGCATCAAGCGTATACCCGCTGTTACCGCTGAAACGATCCACAGGGTGTTTCAAATATTCTGGAGAAAAATTACTCTCATTGTTGGCCCCTGTATATGCTCAAAACTAAAATTTTAATAAAAACTCACATCACGGCGTTTTTAGCGATAAACAAATCTACATTAGTCCCGATAGGATGAAAGTATTTGTACAACTACTATGTGTCTATAAAAAATTATATAATTTCTTATGCTTGCTTAAATAATATTGTTTATATTATGTATCGAAACATTCCGTAGACAGACTAGTCTACATGTTAAGATATGTAATTCTATTAAATATTTGCTTCAATTAATTTAAAGTTAACTATTTTTATTCAGTTGCGAAAAAGCCAAAAAAGATTTTTGTTTGTTAAATAACTACATGCGTAACTTCCTTGACTTTCCTTGATTGAAAGCTTCGGGGTATAGCCTTTTGGCGGACGAGTTCTTCAGGCTTCCACTTAGAGAGAGAGAGAGATAGAGGACATATTATTATATACACTAAAAAAAATCGAGTGGGAACAGTCGCCGATAAATTCATGCACTCACTTTATTAAGCAGAATCCGACAATAATGTCGAGAAAAACGCACGTGCATATCTGTATGTACAGGGTGTCCCACATAAGATCCTCTATCCCCTTATCTCGAAAGATATACAATTTAGGAAAAAAAGTTATATATAAAGTGTTATTGTTTTTAAGTGAACTTTTATATTATATACCTTTCATGTATACAGGGTGCTCAGTTTTTCCTGGTTAGGAGTCAACTCCTAAAAATTAAACGGGACACCCTGTATATTATCCTGGATATGGATTCCTCATTAAAAATAAGGGTAACTTTCATTAAGATATTGTATACCTATCTCTCGTCGTTTAGGATATAATAGCCGTTTTATTTAATTTTTTGCTAAAAACGTATATATTTAAGGTAGTAGAAAAAAATATAAGTATATAATATTTGGTGAAGCTGCCATTTTTATATTAAAGACAACACCACAATATATAATTTAAATTATTTACTTTGACTACAAATTATACAGGGTGATATCAGAAATTCAATCGATCGGAATATATAAACTTTACTTATAAGTCAATAATCTTAAATGGAACACCCTGTATATTATTGCAGATTTCGATGGTTCACAAAAAATTAAAGTAACTTTGTATATAATAACCTATACCTATCTCTAACCGTTTAGAAAATATTCGCTATTAAACTTTTTTTATGCAATAAAAAATACCTTTGGTTTAAATTTAATGACGAAATACGTCACAAATATTTTTTAACGGGCTGACCATAGTAGATTTTCAACAAAATACTGTATTTTACAATTTTAACTAAGATGTTTGTATTTTCTGAGAAATTAATTCTTTCCAATGATCGATATAATAAAATACCTATGGCCGACATAACAAAAATATTAATCTTTTATTTCAACGAATACGAAATTTTAGCAAATATAGAAAGGTTTTAACATTTAACAATATGTAAATTTTGTGAACTATTAAATAAGTATGTAGTAAGAAGTTAAGTTGATAGAGAACATTTACATAATTACAAATGAATTAATGTGTAAAATCAAAAAAACAATTGCATGTATAACGAAAGGACCAATATACCTAATGCAAAAGGGAAAATTAAAGTAAATTTGCCACATGGCCTCCATTTTGGGCAATACAAGTTGTGTAGATGACTTCCATTTTTCTTAAGGCATCTCTTACTGCAGCACTTTCATTGATATTTTGAATTTCTTCCCTTATTCGATTCTTGAGATCATCAACATCTTGAGGTTTATTTTTGTATACTTTATCCTTTAATGTTCCCCACAGAAAATAGTCCAGGGGCGTCAAATCTGGACTCCGCGGAGACCAACGAATATTTCCATTTGGTCCAACGACCTCTGCATAGTTAACACTTAATAAGTTCTTACTTGAATGGTGTTATGGCAAGGTGCTCCATCCATTTGGTAAATAATATTATTTATGTTACCATTGACCTCTAGTAACGGCCTGATATTGTTAGTCAGTAGCTCTAGGTACCTCGCACCATTTAAATGGTTATCCAGAAATAGAGGATCTATTACTTGATTCCTGTAAATCGCACACCAACAATGAACAATACGACGACCTTGATGTTGAATAGTTTTGATGTTGTGTTTGTTTTTTTCAGACCAATAGTGAGTATTCTTTCTATTAAATATCCCTGAGGTAGTAAATATCGCTTCGTCCGTCCAACAAATTTGGTTAAAAAAATTAGGGTTACGAAAATGTCGATCCATCATTAGGTCACAATATTCCAATCGTAGAATATGATCGGTAGGTTCTAAGTGTTGCAATTTAGCGAACTTAAACGCCCTGTAGTTATTCATTTTCAGCGTCCTATGAATATCAATTCTAGCAATACTTAAGTCTTTTTCTGCATCTCTGATGGAATTTTCTGTAAATTCTTCGAAATATAAGCATATATTTAATTGCGTTTCATAATCCAAGATACTTTTAGGTTTATTTCTTTTTTCATATTTTAAAACACCATGCTGTTCGAGATCTTGATCAATTCGCCCAAACATGGATCTTTCCGGTATTCTTCTCTCCGGATACTTTTCATGATATGCTCTTATAGTCAGTGCAACGCTTTTGTTATTTTGAGGATAACACTGATATAAGTTCAACCTTTCTTCGGCAGTATAAGACATTATAAGATAAAGATGAACTTAACGCACAACAAACCAAAATTTATTATATTATTTGACAAATATTGTTTACGTTGGTTTCCAAAGCACTTTATTTGTTTTCCATGGCAGTTTTGATTTTGCAGCGTTAGTTAATTACATGCAATATTTGGTTTTATTTTATGATTTGTAATGAATTATTTTCTCAGGAAATACAGAATACAGACATCTTAGTTAAAATTGTAAACTACAGTATTTTGTTGAAAATCTACTATGGTCAGCCCGTTAAAAAATATTTGTGACGTATTTCGTCATTAAATTTAAACCAAAGGTATTTTTTATTGCATAAAAAAAGTTTAATAGCGAATATTTTCTAAACGGTTAGAGATAGGTATAGGTTATTATATACAAAGTTACTTTAATTTTTTGTGAACCATCGAAATCTGCAATAATATACAGGGTGTTCCATTTAAGATTATTGACTTATAAGTAATTTTATATATTCCGATCGATTGAATTTCTGATATAACCCTGTATAATTTGTAGTCAAAGTAAACAACTTAAATTATATATTGTGGTGTTGTCTTTAATATAAAAATGGCAGCTTCACCAAATATTATATACTTATATTTTTTTCTACTACCTTAAATATATACGTTTTTAGCAAAAAATTAAATAAAACGGCTATTATATCCTAAACGACGAGAGATAGGTATACAATATCTTAATGAAAGTTACCCTTATTTTTAATCAGGAATCCATATCCAGGATAATATACAGGGTGTCCCATTTAATTTTTAGGAGTTGACTCCTAACCAGGAAAAACTGAGCACCCTGTATACATGAAAGGTATATAATATAAAAGTTCACTTAAAAACAATAACACTTTATATATAACTTTTTTTCCTAGATTGTATATCTTTCGAGATAAGGGGATAGAGGATCTTATGTGGGACACCCTGTACATTACCCGATGCCAATATTTCACTAGACAAAAGCAAGGTTCAAGCTAATTAATATCGCGCGACCAGGAAAAAGAAGAAGAAGAAAAAAGTCAGCCTGCTACAAGAGATTAAATTAAAAGGAAACCGGTGTCAATGGCGCGTTATCGCACGGCCACAAAAGGCCTAATCAGCGCCATAAGTGGGGCCCCGCTAACGACAATTAAGACTGGGCCGGGGCCCCCGGGGAGGTTATTAATCAGATACACCCCCTTACTTATTATTGCAGCGAGCTCGAGCAGCTGCACCGGAGCAGCCCGCGTTGAGGGGTGGCTTTTTAAGTATGCGATGCGATGTTTCGAAGTCTCCATAATTTTGATGAAGTTCGCGAGTGATTTAATTAAACTGGTTGTAATTTTTAGTTAAGTCCGCTTTTCGGCCTTGCCTTATACAGGATATGAAGAAAACAAGGTTCAAAATAAAGATCGCTTGTAGGAAACACAAATGAGAAGCAAGAACTGTTTTTATTTTTTAACATTATCCAGATATGGATACATACCTTTCCAAAAAAAAGTATCCAGAGCTGAGAGTTTTCAAACGAAAACATTTGTACATTCGGTAGCACGTATAAATATGAGCAGCTTTTTTCAATCATGAATATTAATAAAAATAAGCATCGTACTCGGCTTACAGATGTTAATTTAGAAAACACTTTGCTCCCATGTACTAGTGATAAAGTGCGAGAGGTTGGCCAAGAAATTTTTTTAAACCAGTGGTGTCCCGTCGTTCTTAAATAATATGGCACTCCTTTTTGACTACACGCACTTCAGATAATTAAAAAATGTAACTATGCTTAATGAACCTTTATCATTATGTGTCTGTTTTCTTTCGTGTACCGCACTTCTATATCTCTTTTGTGTTGCAAAAACGACGAACTTTCGAATTTTAAAAAGATTTAATTTTGATTTTTCTTGATCGATTTACCTATAAATATATTTTTTCTTAAGTTCTGTCGTTAACGGTTCCCGGGCTACTGCCTACGTCCACTATTATTGGACCACCCAGTATAGTGATACACGATTTACAAGTCCGGATTTTACAAGGGCAGCCAGCATCAGATCCAGTGAACGAGGTTTATCGAAATTTTAATTTATGCAGTTCGAATTTGGGCTACTCGGGTATGCCAAAAGTGGCCGTCTGTCTCTGTTTGTCATATTACATTATACAGGGGCCGTCATTGTGAATTACTATACAGAGCGTAAAAATATTAACTTTTGAGATACAGGATGGTAAAGTTTAAAAAGAAAACATTTTTTTTTCATTCCAATCCTGATGCTATTGTAGATAACTGCATGAAATTTGATACACGTCTTCTATGCATTAAGGAGCATACGGATTTACCCAGGTTAATTACATATGCACGCCACTGGTAGAAATTTCAAAAATTGATTGTTAATAAAAAATACCCTTTTATGCATAAAAGACGTGTATCAAATTTCACACTGTTATTTATCTATAATAGCATCAGAATTAGGATTTAAAAAAAAATGTTTTTTAAAACCCTGTATCTCCAAAGTTAAGACTTTTAGGTTTCATCCCAAATTCATCCCAATTCTGATGCTATTGTAGATAACTGCGTGAAATTTGTCTTCTATGCGCAACACTGGTAGAAATTTCAAAAATTGATTGTTAATAAAAAATACCCTTTTATGCATAAAAGACGTGTATCAAATTTCACACAGTTATTTATCTATAATAGCATCAGAATTGGGATCTCCAAAGTTAAGACTTTTAGGTTCATATTAAACTTTTTTCTTACAAAGGACCAAGAATCACCCCCCTTTAACATTAGCACGTAATTAGGAAACGCCCTGTATAATACTTCACAACGACGCCCCCTGTACAAAGTAATATAACAGACGTAGACAAACAAGTTGTTAGTCCCGAGCGAAAAACTATGGAACAAACACCTGTAACACTTTCACTTTGCCAGCATTTGTTCACTGTCATATCATTATCTACCCAGGTTTCGTCTAGATACCCAATATTGGGTCCTTCTTGCCTATATTGCCTTACAACTGATAATATTTCACCCGCCAGTGAAAAATATTTGGTCTCTCAATGAGCAATTTTCGTTTATTTTAGCACTTGCGCCAAACAAAACCATTTGATCGTAAAAGCCGATTTAAGGTTTTATACCCGTACGGAAAATCTATTTTGTTCTTTACAGCACGAAGTAGGGGTTTGCAGGTCGGAACCTTCTTCAAGTTTATATAAAAATCCTCTATGGTTTGTCGAATTACTTGAAAATCACCATCGTCAATTTTATCTTTGTATAATAATCGGGGTCTTTTTTTACTACGGGATTTTGAAGGTGAAGTAGAACATGAGCGATCATTATGTTCTTTTTGAATTTTTCTTACGCTACTTTCCGAAACACCAGTGTAAAATGCAGCGCGTTCTGTTCGGTTTTGAATTGGAACAGACCTTTATAACGCTCGCAATAACTTCACGTGCACCGCTTCGAATTGTTTTTCCTCTTTTGCTCGCCATCGCTACTTCGAAATAATAATTCAAATTCGACGCAACGCATTTATATAGAAATGAAAACAAATGCTCGAAATGTATAGGCGCCACTGGAAACAGCTAGAATTTTCTAGCGGCAAGTGCATGGAGACTCTAGACACATCCTAATTACAAGCGGACCAGTGCGAAGTTTACTAAATCCCCGATTAATTTTCCGTACCGCTTAGCTGGCGCACTTTATAGGTGAAGCGGCAAACTATTATAAGAAATAAAATAACATACAATTTATTTGCATACACAAATTTTACTTTTACGCTTGCTTAAGACTATGAACCTTTATTTTCAGGACCACCCGGCACTTTATTGGCACCAATATTGATAATATTGTTTCTTAGCTTCAAACTCAAGTCTTTCATTAATTTTTACTTGATTTTTCTATCTGTTTTTGTTAATTTGTTTATTATATGTTTGATTATGCTGTTATAATTAGATATAATTAATAAATAAAAAAATAGTAACTCATTACTAAAAGAATTTTGCATTTTGCATTCCGACATCTAGGATTTTTTCAATATTTCTTTTGTGTTTAGAACAACAAAATACATGGAAGTCGGTTAAAAATAAAACAAACAGCTTTTTTTGTCGCAGACCTGTGTAATTTAAAACATAAAATTGCGAATCACAACAGAGCTGATAGACAAGTTGCAAACCCATCAACAAGAGAAGTGTATCATGAGGTTGAGGACTTTTTCGTCTCATCTTGGCCTACGTCATTATTCATTTCCGATTACCAGACAACAATTTTTATTGCTTGCACAACCCAAAATCCATTTGCAATCATCGGAGGTATCTTTGGCAACCTTTTTTTAATGACAACCTTTCATTAATCCTGCCTCGGAGTATTTACGAGTTAACCGCACGGGCGTGGGTCATGGCCCGATGGTCCCATCGATGGGAACAAAAAAAAAAATGGACCTCTGGTAAAACAAATGCCTTACAAGACATTCCACTTAGTCGCTTGCCCATGGCCGTTCTTGATTTATATAAATATTTGTTAATGGGCCATTTGATACCCCAGAGACAGAGCCGATGATGTTTATTGTCCCGCTGTAGGCCATATAAATTTGTTGTATGCTGCTATAATGTGTTTTTGTGTTCATGGTTTTAAATGCTAGATGATTCGGTGACCATAATTTTTTTTGGAGAAAAATATGCACTAATTTGGTTAATTCGGAAAAAAATTGTCTAGAATAAATGAAACGCCAAATACGAGTCAATAATACCTATTTGATCGCGTAGTACTTGAACATCACAAAAAGTTGAAAAAAAAAACCAAACTTATTTTAAAGTTCTTGAAGAGACAATAATAAATGAACTTATTTCAATGCTATAAGACGTTTCTATTGATGTAAAGGGTGTCCCATGTTGGGTACTTTTGCGAGGTATCTCCGTTATTTTTATAGATAGAGGTTTTCGCGACAGTGTGTTACGTGCTCCTAAAACTAAAGATGCCGTTACAACAGTTTCATGGCCCTTTTAGTTTGTAAGATACACGGCTAAATTGAAAATGTTGCTTTTTTTATATACCCCTCGTATCTCAACTATCAGATAGCTTATCGAAAATGTAAAAACAGTTTCTTATATAACTTTTCCCGTAGAACTCTATTCCGCCTTTGGAATTAGTATACAAGGTCAGGTCAAAAAGTTATCGGGCTTTTTTTTAATGGCTATAAAATTTGTCTTTTTTTTTTTCAAAAATATATAATAGTACGCACTTTTTCTTAGAAACAAGCAAATAAATGACAATTTTCTCACTTTCACAGATTTATATCCCAATTCAAGGTTACTTAAGAGAATTTTAATTATAGTTTCCATATAGGATTTCTGAGGAAAATACAAAACGCAATATTATTAAGAAATCATGGTTCTTGGGATTAGACCGTGTCAAATTGGAATTACTATCCGACGTTTCGCCTTCTATTGCACGAGGCATCTTCGGGGAAAATATCCACCGAATAAAATTATCCGGAGATGAAAATACCAGCCCTTAGGCAAGTAACATCTATCTATCAATCAATAATAAATTATTATTATTTTTTTAGTTTACTACACCAGACAATCCACAATCAGAAAAGGGAACCGTGATAAAAACGACTCATACCCTCATGGTGTGTTGAAATCTAAAAAAAATACTATACTGCGGTGTTTCTAATGCTTCATAATCATCACTGATTTAAAAATATGCCATATCGTGTTACTTCTGCGAGCAAAGAATTAAAACAAAAACTCGCCAAGTCGGTCCGAAAGAACCAAAACGAGGGAACCAATTAAGGTCCTTGATATAAATTGGTACCGACATGTGAAGGAATCGAAATAATCGACACATGTAATCCGGTCAACCGTGATGGGATGCCTAGTAATTTTTTTTTGATATCGGGTTTCTTTCTTTTCGAAGGAAATTCGGTGTTTTGTTCGTTAAATGAGGCATGTTTGCCGCAATTTACGCGGTGTAGTCTGAAATTTATAACGAGAAAAAATACGTTTGGAGAAAAGATATACAAAAAAAATCTGTTTTGGCAAATATAGTAAAGTGCAGGACACGAAAGAAAACCGGGCGGTCCTTAAAATTAAGGATCTTAGTCTTAATAAGCAAGCGGAAAAGTAAAATTTGTGTACGCAAATAAATTTTATGTTATTTTATTTGTTGTAACAGTTTGCCGCTTCACCTATAACGTGCGCCAGCTAAGCGGTACGGAAAATTAATCGAGGATTTAGTAAATTTCGCACTGGTGTGCCAGAGTGCCTAGAGTCTCCATGCACTTGTCGCTAGAAGGTTCTAACTATTTCCAGTGGCGCCTATACATTTCGAGCATTTGAATTATTATTTCGAAGTAACGATGGCGAGCAAAAGAGGAAAAACAATTCAAAGCGGTGCACGTGAAGTTATTGCGAGAGTTATAGAGGCCTGTACTAGAGAAGCTGGAAATAATAGTTTGACTATTCCAATTCAAAATCGAACAGAACGCGCTGCATTTTACACTGGTGTTTCGGAA
Source organism: Kuschelorhynchus macadamiae (assembly GCA_030620095.1). Lineage (NCBI taxonomy): Eukaryota > Metazoa > Arthropoda > Insecta > Coleoptera > Curculionidae > Kuschelorhynchus > Kuschelorhynchus macadamiae. Next base: position 770,083 of record JAUTXW010005116.1, on the reverse strand, counting down.
AGTAGTGTAAGAAAAATTCAAAGAGAACATATTGATCGCTCATGTTCTACTTCACCTTTAAAATCTCCTGGTAAAAAAGACCTGGATTATCATACAAAGATAAAATTGACGATGGTGATTTTCAAGTAATTCAGCGAACAATAGAGGATTTTTATATAATCTTGAAGAAGGTTCCGACCTGCAAACCCCTACTTCGTGCTGTAAAAAAGAAAAATAGATTTTCCGTACAGGTATAAAACCTTAAATCGGCTTTTACGATTAAATGGTTTTGTTCGGCGCAAGTGTCAAAATAAACGAAAATTGCTCATTGAGAGACCAAATATTTTTCACTGGCGGGTGAAATATTATCAACTGTAAGGCAATATAGGCAAAAAGGACGCAATATTGTGTATCTAGACGAAACCTGGGTAGATAATGATTTGACAGTGAACAAATGCTGACAAAGTGAAAGTGTTACAAGTGTTGTTCATGGAATCCGTTCTTGTAGTCGCTTTATTATAGTTCATGCTGGTTCAGAAGCCGGATTTGTTCCAGGTGCTGCTTTAGTTTTTCGCTCGGGACTAACAACTGAAGACTATCATGGATAGATGAATAGAGTTGAAAAGTGGTTGCTCGAGAAGCTTCTACCTAACATTCTTCCCAAATCAGTCGTGGTAATGGATAATGCGTCTTATTATTCTCACGTAGAAGATAAAGTGCCAACTTTTGCCATTTTCAGAGGAAAACAACGATTTAGAAGGAATCGAACCATTTTTTTCGTATATTTTGTAAAATTGTTCATAAAGAAGCTGTCAATAAACTGCTTCAAAATAGTTAATTTTCTGTTCAATACCGGGTGTCAAAAAATATCTAATATTGCAATTAATATTTGAAAAACCACAGAACTCATATTTTTCCAAAATTAACATATCAATGTAGTTACAGTAGGGGAGCCAGCTCTGATTCCAGTGAACAAGATTTATCAAAATTTTGACTTATGCAGTTCGACTTTGGTCTACTCGGGTATGCCAAAAGTGACTGTTTGTCTCCATCTGTCATATTACTTTGTACGCCATTGTGAAGTACTATACAGGGCGTTTCCTAATTGCGTGCTAATGTTAAAGGGGAATGATTCTTGGACCTTTTTAAGGAGAAAGTTTAATATGAACCTGAAAGTCTTAACTTTGGAGATACAGGGTTTTAAAAAAACATTTTTTTTTAAATCCTAAATTTTAATGATGCTATTATAGATAAATAACTGTGTGAAATTTGATACACGTCTTTTATGCATAAAAAAGCATTTTTTATTAACAATCAATTTTTAAAATTTCTACCAGTGGCGTGCATATGTAATTAACCTGGGTAAATCCGTATGCTCCTTAATGCACAGAAGACGTGTATCAAATTTCATGCAGTTATCTACAATAGCATCAGAATTGGGATGAAAAAAGATGTTTTCTTTTTAAACTTTACCATCCTGTATCTCAAAAGTTAAGACTTTTAGCACATAAAAACACTCCCTTTAACATCAGCACGCAATTAGGAAACGCCCTGTATAGTACTTCACAATGACGGCCCTATATAAAGTAATACGACAAACGGGGGCAAACGGCCATTTTTGGCATACCCGAGTAGCCCAAAGTCGAACTGCATAAATTAAAATTTTGATAAATATCGTTCACTGGATCTGATGCTGGCTGCCCTTGTAAAATCTGGACATGTAAATCCTGTACCACTATACTGTGTGGTTCAATAATAGTGGACGTAGGCAGTAGCCCGGGAACCGTTAATGACAGAACTCAAGAAAAAATATATTTATAGGTAAATCGATCAAGAAAAATCAAAATTAAATCATTTTAAAATTCGAAAGTTCGCCGTTTTTGCAACACAAAAGAGATATAGAAGTGCGGTACCCGAAAGAAAACAGACAAATAAAGATAAAGGTTCATTAAGCATAATTACATTTTTTTAAATTATCTGAAGTGCGTATAGTCAAAAAGGAGTGCCAGATTATTTAAAGAACGACGGGACACCACTGGCTTAAAGAGATTTCTTGGTCGACCTTCCCAAACCGATTGACTCCGCCCAGTTTTCTTTTATGTCCCGCGCTTTACTTTCCGGTAATGTATGTATGTCAATGGTATTCTCATGTAAAGGTGTATATTGATTAAAATCATGATTGTAATTAAGCGATTTTTAATTAAAAAAAACAATGTCCTTTCATTAAAATTATCACTTACTGTCTTAAAGCATTTTTTCACCCAAATTCGATAAACATAAGTAAAAATTAAAAACAGTTTCATTTAACAGAAGCAATGGTTTACGAGAATTTTGCATTTGAAATGTAAAAATATGCATTTTTGAAAGCTCGTATCCCTGAAAGCCAATGCAATATTTTGTTAAAATTTGACGTAGAGCGGTTCTTGATGATGCCTCAATAAGAATCTAAGATCAAAAATTCCATACAAAAACGCTAATATTTTTCTCAAACATTTGACTTTGTTGTTCTTTTCCCAGTTCGCACGCCAATGAGCAATGTCAAAGTAGAGCGTCTCAAAACAATCAGATTATAAGAGATGCTGGGATGTACTTACGCAAAAGTGGATCACACTGTAGAAATATAGAAATAAACTGGAGAAGTTGTGGTATTGATTCAAGATGGCGGTACAAAATACTTATTCAATTGATTTTAAATTTTTCAAAAAAATTAAATGTGGTATAGGGATAAACTGATATGAGTTCAACGTGATGTATAAATATGCCCAAAAATCAAATGTGGTATCGGTAAAATATTGGTAGGAATTCAAATGATTGAACGAAATGGCACCCAATAAAAAATTATTTTTAGGAAAAGGGTGTCCTTTTAAAAAGTAACACGCACCTTTAAAATTACAAAAAATAAATAAGAATTTGTTACGTAAAATCTATAAAATTTAAAGAATGACTAAATTTGAAAAATCAAAAATATCAAAACCAAATCAAGGTAGCCGCAAAACAATTGCATGTACAGGGTGGTCGAAATTGGTCTGTTTTAACAGAGAAAACCTATTTCCTGACTAGATAGAGCAAAACTGACTTAGGTGTCATGGGCTCGATTTCTGAGAAATGTTTAATGGCAAAAACCGCCTGCCGATATTTTCACTGCCAACTGAGATATAGGGCGTTTTTCAATTTTCGGCCATTTTGAAAATTGTCCATAACTTTTTTATTTTGCGGAATATTAACATTCTGCAAAGACATTCTAAAGGCACTTTTTTATGTGCAATCCAGTGGCATACTCAGATTTTTTCTATAGTTGTCCGTTTTATCATAAATAGGCAAAACTTTTTTTTTTCAAATAGAAATCATAGTTGGCTATAAATTATAAAAAATGCTCGCGTTTAGCCCTTTTCAGTGATATAAAGTTGTAGGTACTTATTTTCAACAATAACGAAAATATTAGGTGTTTTTGGTTTACATCGAAGTAGGCTTTGATTTGTGATGACAATATCTCAATTATGTATTGTTAAGATTTATAGTTTGTTAGCAACTTAAACACAACTTTAAATAACACTAGCTAACGTTATTTTAATTATTTATTATTAATTTTTTTTATTTTTTTTTGTTTACATAGCAAAGTTGAACAAAATTAACAAACTAAACTACTATTTACAGCTACAAGTGAAAATAAAAAATAATTATGAAAATCTAGGTATTTAGTTAGATAGGTTTCTGATAAATATATTTAGAGAAGTTGTTCAAATTGAGCCCCTCCCTGTTGAATACAAACTAAGCATCTTTTGCGTACCGAGTTGCAACTATTTATTAGTTCAACTGGGCTAATAGATGAAAAAGCTTGCCTAGTGGCCTCTTGCAATTCTTCTTTTGTGTGAAAGGTTCTTCCTTTAAATATCAAGTCCTTCAATCTTCCCCACAAAAAAAAATCTAAGGGAGTTAAGTCACAGGACCTAGCAGGCCAAGGTATGGGGCCCCACGTACCAATCCAATTTTCTCGAAATTCGAAGTTTAAAAGATCAGTTGTGATCCTTGCATTGTGCGGGGGACAACCATCTTGTTGATAGTAGATATTTCTGGCATCAGCTAAAGGTATGTCTTCCAACAAAGGGACAATATATGTGCGCAAAATATTTACATAATCATCTGCAGTTAAATTTCCATCGTAAAAATAAGGTCCCACAAATCTTCCTCGGAATATCCCCACCCATATATTGAATCCACACCGACCTTGCCGGTCTTGTTGCACAACTACGTGTGGATTTTCAGTGGACCAGTGATATGAATTATATCTATTAAATATACCAGAAGTATCTACTCTAGATTCATCACTCCAAATAATATTTAATGGAAAATTCTCATTCTCCATGAATTTTGCTCATACCACTGACAAAATCTCAATCTTCTAGCGGCGTCCCCTTCACGGAGTTGATGAACTCTTCTCGTTCTGTACGGTTTGAATTTATGTTTTTTGAGTATTTTTAAAACGGTGGTCTTTGGAACATTCGTTATATTAGCCAATGTTCGAGAGGAGGTGCCAGGATGATCTAATACCTCACCAATTATATTTAGCTGCTGGATTTCCTTTTCTTCCTTTAGTTCATAATGTCTTGTTCTTAACTTTTTAAAACTTCCGTAATTTACTAAATTACTTTTTAATGTTTGATAAATTCGGTTATCCGGTTGACGTCGCTCGGGAAATGTATTAAAATATAATTCACTAGCTGCTTCAGGAACTTCGTTAGATAATATGTAACATTTTAACATATCATACTTTTCATAATTCTCAAACATATTTTGTCAGCAACTTAACACAACTTTATAAAGATAACACCAAAACGCAATAATTACACCAGACTACAGTAATCTGACAGCAATATATTCAAAATATTGAACGCGCGTCATTATTCCAAGGCCTACTTCGATGTAAACCAAAAACACCTAATATTTTCGTTATTTTTGAAAATAAGTACCTACAACTTTATATCACTGAAAAGGGCTAAACGCGAGCATTTTTTATAATTTATAGCCAACTATGATTTCCATTTGAAAAAAAAAAGTTTTGCCTATTTATGATAAAACAAACAACGCCACTGGATTGCACATAAAAAAGTGCCTTTAGAATGTCTTTGCAGAATGTTAATATTCCGCAAAATAAAAAAGTTATGGACAATTTTCAAAATGGCCGAAAATTGAAAAACGCCCTATATCTCAGTTGGCAGTGAAAATATCGGCAGGCGGTTTTTGCCATTAAACATTTCTCAGAAATCGAGCCCATGACACCTAAGTCAGTTTTGCTCTATCTAGTCAGGAAATAGGTTTTCTCTGTTAAAACAGACCAATTTCGACCACCCGGTACGTCTAAAAAGCGCCACTATGTACGTACAATCACATTCCCCTCATATGTCATCGATTCTTACGTATTAAATCACGAAAATTAACGATTATTATATCCATTAAAATAAACTTAAGCCCCTTTAATCCCCGTCTATTAACCTGATTAGATTCAATCTATTTGTATCTACAATCTGAAACATCTAATAAATTAATATTCTTAACGGGCCCTCATAAATTACGAGTAATATAAAAGCTTTAAAAAACAACAAGGTCAATGTATCCTGTTATATGTTACGGGAAAATAATTAGATCATGAACTTGATATCCATCTTTCGGTCTAAATTTAGACAATGGTAAATAAATATCGGGTATTGTATTGTGTTTGTGTTATAGAGAATCGGATTCCTGTCATTAATTAATTATAGACTTTGATTAAAATGTAGTTTATGCTAGAAACCTAACTGAGGTTGCGTGTTTTAATAATACTGATAATAATAATAATATGTTTATGTACTTACATACAAATATGTTAAGTCCTAAATGAAATAAGGTTGTTATACTAGACAAAACAGACTATTTTGATAGAGTAGACAGTTTGATTCAAACTGGTCCTTACGATTTAATTGAAGAAGTAAAAAGTGCCTTAAAACAGTGTAAAAACCTTGTGTCCGATAAACTAAAATTCAAACTAACACATAGTAACCCACAGTTATCTAAACTGTATTGCCTTCCCAAAATCCATAAACCTGGGAAGTTCATGAGACCTATTGTTTCAGATGTTGGATCACCAACGTACAATATTTCAAAATAGTTAGTAGAAGAATTCAGCAAATTAAATATCTCGTACGATAACTTTGAGGTTACTAACTCGTTAGAATTCTTAGATAAAATTAAGAATGTTCACCTAAAAGAAGGTGTGTGTTTGTTAGTGACCCATACCACTAGCTTTAGAGTACCTAAAGGAACTACTTGAATTCAATAATTTGAAGAAAGAAATTAATTATCGATGAATATTTGCTTCTCCCAAATTTATGTATGAATCAACATTTTTTTCAGTTCCTTGCAAATTTGTTTATAAGTAGATTAGAAACCCAATTCGAAAAAGAATTCAAGTATTTCCCAAGGGTGGGGTATAGATACGTAGACGATATATTTGCTATTTTTGATACTAAAACAGAAAAATTGGACACTTTCTTAGAAACATTAAACAATGAATATCCTTCCATTAATTTTAAGTACGAAAAGGAAAGCAATGGGCAATCCACCTTTTCTCGACACGTTAGTTACTAGAGATAAAAGCAAATTAGAATTTGATATTTATAGAAAATTTACTAATACTGATAGGTGTATAACATCCGACTCATTTCATTGCCTTCAACATAAAATGGCAGCATTTCATTTTTTAACTCATAAGTTAGTCAATTTTTAATTAAGTAAAGAAAGTTTTAATAATGAAATGAATCGGATTAAAAATATAGCTAAAAGTAATGGATATAAGGATAATTTTGTACATAAATTAGTAAACAGACATAAGCATAAGAAAATGTTAAAAGATGCCACTACTCTTCAAGCACCTGAGACTCCCAATAAGTTCATAGTAATCCCATATGATCCCAGATATACGAGAGGTCTAGAAAAAGTATTTAAAAATGTAGGTTTAAGAGTAGCCTACAAAACGAAGAACAGTTTGAAAAATCTCCTTGGAAACCCTAAAGACAAAGTCGACTTGAGGGAGAGGAGTGGCATCTATGAAATTAGCTGTAATGACTGGGATCTAAAATATGTTGGCAAACTAAACTCTCCATAAACATTCGTTTTAAAGAACACATGGCACATTTAAGATACGGAGGAACAGAAAAGTCAAGCGTTACCCAACATGCTTTAGAGGAGTGACATCTATGAAATTAGCTGAAATGACTGCGATCTAAAATATGTTGGGCAAACTAACTCTTCATAAACATTCGTTTTAAAGAACTCATGACACATTTAAGATACGGAAGAACAGAAAAGTCAAGCGTTGCTAAACATGCTTTGGAAAACCATCACCATAAAAATAAAGAATCTTAAGTTAATTAAAAATGTATCTAATAATAGATTATTGGATGCATTTGAGAGTATAGAAATAGTTAAATGTGGTTAGAAAACACTGAATAAAGACAGTGGGCCTATTCCCTATAGTCCCCTCACAGTTAGTAAAAACAGCATTTTCAAGAAAAAAAATATATACTCTCTGAAACTTATTTTTTATTAATTCTGACAACTTAGCAGCTATATTAAATACAAATTTAAAATCCTAACTTCACCTCTTTGCGAATGCAGTGGCGTAACAAAAAATATTTATTTTTTTCTGAAAATACATTGAAAAAAAATGAAAAAATGAATAGCGTGTTAGTATTATTTACATTTTTGGATCCTCTATACAGTAGTTTATGAATATTTTATGAATAAAGTTATATAAACATAATTTTTATTACTATGTTGTCGATATGATAAACAAAAATATAAAATCCTAAGCTTGCCCCTTTTAAAGCACAGCGGCGTAAACATAGGTGGCTTAGGCCATGACAGTTGAGCTTCCTAAACATAACTGGCCATGCATAACTATCATTATAAACAATTATCATTTTGACAGAGCGATTGCGTTTCGCCATTCCGCGTTTTTTTTCGAGTGTATTGCTAAAATTTGACCGTTCTTGTGTGTGTAAAACCTTAAAAAATGCCCCTCGATAGAAGAGCTCATGAAGAGTCACGTTTAGTGGTTTGCTACTGTTGTTTTAACAAAGCTATAAAGCACTTCAAAATATCGGGTAAAGTAGAACAATTAATTAAAAATATGTTTCCTCATTTCGACAAGACTAGCGAGTGTACTCCACTAGTTTTATGCGGTAGTTGCTACATCAAAATAAAGAAGCACACTTTAACCCAAGTGGTGGATTATGAAACTCTCAAAATCAGACTTAAGCGAAATGAAAAAAAGTGTAGCTGTCCAATCTGTGAAGTTGCTCGATCTAACCCCAGACAAAACCTGCCTTTAAAATGTATTATCCAAAAACGTAAAGTGGGTAGACCAGCCATAAACAATGATGCCGATGTTATCAAGCCAAAATCTATCAAGTTGTGTAGTTTGTGTAATTCTAAATTACAAAAGGGTTTAAAACATACTTGTACAACAACTACAAGAGTGGTGAACACGGTCAGACTCGCAAGTGGATGCGAACAACAGGTGGCAAGTAAAATTATTCAAAAAGAGGAATCAGTTCAGTGCAGCTCTTCATTGGTGCTAAACAAAGGTAAAGGTGTTGGTATGAAAATAGGTATCAAGCGTCAAAATGGGACACCAGATCAGCAAAAGGTAACTCTAAATGTTTTTCAAAATATACAGAAAGATTGCAATTTATCATTTAATTCAATGAGAAAAATAAGCGATCACTTGCGAAGTGCAGGTAAAAAACTGGTTGAACCAAATGTTCTTCCTAATATTAAGAAATTATCTCATAAACTTGACGAATACTTTGATTTTGAAATGCTGAATGATGTAACGATTGGAAAAAATGAATTTTCTTCTGCTCCTTTCGTATATTGCAACAATTTGCCGCAGTTGACTGCTTATCTTTTGAATGAAAGAAATGTTGGGGACTCTTTTCATGTAAAAATTGGAATTGATAGCGGAGGTGATTCTCTAAAAGTATGCTTGAATTTGTTGCCATATGATAACACTGAAGTAGACCATAAACATAAAAGTGGTGGTATCAACAAACTTATGATTATTGGATTAGGACCAAAGATGATCGAGTCCTACAGTAATATTGAATTAATATTTAAAACTATCAATTTGAATTCACTTTGCGGACTTTGTGAATACACGTTTGCTGCTGATCTAAAATTAATAATGATGCTGCTGGGACTTCAGGCGAATTCTTCTTCAAATCCCTGTCCATGGTGCGATGTATTTTATAAAGATTTGGAAGGTAAAGGGCAATTAAGAACGATTCACAACATTTCCGAACAAAATATCTTATGGAAGAACACTGGTGGGAGACTTGACAAAGTCAAAGATTTTAGTAAGCTATCAATGCTAATAAAGAGCCTATTAATTATTTCATGAATGTCCTATTTTTTAGAAAACTGTATTAATATTCCATTGATTACCGGATGTGAGCATACCCCAATCATAAAATATATTCCCCCTCCAGAATTGCATTTACTTATGGGTGTTGTGCAAAGGATATTCGATTTTTTGAAACGAGATGTTCCTGAAGCTGCTGACGCATGGATCAAAAGAGCAGGGGTTAAACTCGATCATTATCAAAAACTCAACGGAAATAATGCTAGAAAACTGCTTAAGAAGGTGGATCTGCTAAATAGTATATGCCCAGGTATAAGATAATAATATTTCGTCATATCGTATGGTTATACCTATTTTGTTTTTGTTATGAATTTCATTTCTTTTTTAGGAAACAGATATACGACGGTATTGACAGCCTTTAACAAAGTGGTTTCAAGTTGCTTTGGCTGTAGTCTGGATGCCAACTAGGAAATTTATATAAACTAATTTAAAGAAGAACTTCAAATAGCAAAAATAACATCCAGTCCCAAGATACACGCGGTTATTCATCATGTTCCTGATTTTATCAAAATGACAAATATTGCTTTAGGTTTTTTTTCTGAACAGGCTTCAGAACAATCCCACCATTCCTTATAAACTACATGCAAAAAATTACAATCTTAATATTCAATCTGAAAACTATCCACAAAATTTATTACGCTGTATTTGTTCGTACAATGCTAAAAATATTTAATAACTTGTAGTTAATTATTGTTACTTATTTAAATTTTACTTATATAACTTTATTCATAAAATATTCATAAACTACTGTATAGAGGATCCAAAAATGTAAATAATACTAACACGCTATTCATTTTTTCATTTTTTTTTCAATGAATTTTCAGAAAAAAATAAATATTTTTTGTTACGCCACTGCATTCGCAAAGGGGTGAACTTAGGATTTTAAATTTGTATTTAATATAGCTGCTAAGTTGTCAGAATTAATAAAAAATAAGTTTCAGAGAGTATATATTTTTTTTCTTGAAAATGCTGTTTTTACTAACTGTGCCCTCTATTGCTTACTTGACAACAGTGCAGTCGGGTGCAACCAAGTGTGACCACATTTACCTATCATTTGCCTATAAATAGTCTCGGTTAGCGAAATGCGCTTACAGAACGTAACAAGTTGTGGTGTAGTGTGGTTAGAACTCTTGTATCTTGATGTATTTTGATATACAAATATGTTGACAAAATTTAGAACAAAAAATAAACTAAATAGCCTTATAAATATTCTTCTTGGTAAATTAGCTAAATACATTTGCCGAAACTTCTCTCGTTATGAATCTTTCACTTTATTAGGAGAAGAGAGGTGTGACACACGGTGACGGTGACGGTACATTATACAATATTTCCCTTTTAAGAGGGAAGTAAAAATTCGTAAACTTCCTTTACGTGCCCGGAACTTTCCTCTCTATGAATATGTTTACTTTCCTGTAACTGTGAAAAAATTACCCTCCAAAATGTTTTCAGATCTTTACGTTTAAGGGTCCCTAGATGCCGGAAAAAATGTTTTCTTAATTCCGTCGGTCTGTTGGTCTGTTTGTTTACTACTTACCCGATTGACCTGGTAACATTTTAGTAAAAATCCATTATGGCGAAACAAAATGGATGCCTTGTGGAATTTTAAAGAAATTACTTTCAAAATACTACTTATCCAATTTACCTAAAATTTTGCACAAAAATAATATTGCGTAGCAACGAAATGGTGAAATCGTGGTACAAATTCAAAATAAAATGTTTGTAATCGTGAAAAAAATCACCCTCCCAGGTTTTACATATTTTCACGTTTTAGCATCTTTAGATGCAAAAAAAACATGTGTTCTCAGTTCTGGTCGGTCTGTCGGCCGGTCTGTCTGTCTACCTGCCTGCCAGTTAACGCAATAGCTAAAAGTAGTTACATATTAAAAAATCATAGTTATTAGGTTTAGACCGTGTCAAATTGGAATTACTATACGACGTTTCGCCTTCGACTACACGAGACATCTTCAGGGATCTTCACTCCATAAGGTCAAAACACTCAATTCAGTGTTTCGTTTATTTTATTTTACTGTAAGTATAGAAAGTGGTACATTGATAGTGGATATCTCGAAAAAGAAATGTCTTCGAGAACATGTGACCAGATCTTAATTGCATATTTACGTAACATTACTTTAACTTTCTCGCTCCTGCGAAAAATTTGTCGATTTGTTTTCTTGTCAATACTTTCGACTTTTTCGGTCGATATCCTTCACCCTTTCGCTGCATTAAAAAAGCAACAAGCAGGGGAGTGCGGTGAAATTTTAGGAAAGGGAAGCAATTTTTAGAAATTTACCTATTTGTAGTGTAATTCGATTCTTCGATCATTTTTTGCAAATTCGTCAATGACGCCATGATAAAAACGTCGATGCTCCGACATATTTTGGAGAAGTTTATTTTCAATGGACAACAGCGATGTATGCGAAAGTCTCTCCTGCCCCGTTGAATTTCTCACCAAATTTTTTATACGTTTAAGTGTTGAAAAATTGCGTTCTACTGATGAACTTGTGTCAGGTATTGTCAATACTAATTCACACAATTTCGCATCTTCCAGCTCCTTGTCTTTTAAAAATTGCATTAGTTCCTTAACGTTATTTTTTGCGCTAATGTCATCAGTTTCGTAAATCACTTTTAGTTCAGATCGCAGTAACACTCGGTCGAAGAACTGGCCATAATGAAAAAGAAGATATTTAAATGCATCTTCTGGAAAAGTTTTTCCTTTAAATGTATCAAAATTGCAGAGCTCGAGGAATTGAAAATCATTTAAACCGTTAAATCTGTAGGTTACTTGATGCTGAATTTGATCGGTTATTTCATAAGAGAGGCGTCTGTATGATGTTTGAACATCTCCCACCTTGTATGTTCGAAGACGCTTGGCTTGTGGCTCTACATTTAACGTCATCGTTTTCTCCCAAAAGAGGTCAAATTCATCTCTTTTTTGGCTTAACATGGACTTAAAATCATCCACTTTTTTTTAGGCAAAAAGCAATATCATTTGTTTTAGTTTGTATTATATTAAAGACTATGACATCTTTTTTTGTTGATATTAAAATTAGACCTAAAAAAAAAGATGTATGCCTCAGCTGCTCTTTGTCTTGGTTACTTTTCTTACCCTTTTTCCTTTATGTGTTGTTTGCAGTTACTTGTCAGTTAATCCAAATCACTAAAATGTTATAATTTGGGCGCCATTCATGGTCTATTAAAAAAACTAACTGGATTCAACTGACAACTAAGGTCCCATGAATAACCCTAAATATGATACAGTCTGAAATATTTAATAAAACTCCAAAATCAGATGTTAAAGATGTTTAATATAAAACGATTGCATTCAGATTGACCTGTAAACTTTAATCAAAAGTTAGATAATTGTAAAATACCCTTTTATAATTGTACAATTATTTACTTTGTTCTTTGAGGTCCTTGAACTCTAGCCGGTAAAATGTTTGATTATTAATTTCCAATACTCCATGTATTTCTCCAAACTTGGGTTTCTCGACTAAATAATGCCCTTGCTCAACAAGTAGCTAGCAAGATTAAAATTAGCCCACAAGCGGCTAGTAACTAACAAAATGTTTCTAACACCACATCTAATAATCTAGTTCATAAAACATTAAACTGGCGTTTAATAAAACTGCAGATTAATAAAACTGGGTTGCCTAAAAAGGAGACCAAAAAAAGGACTTTAAAATCAAATACAAATGAAGATGAGGTTATGAAACATGAATTTGTTAAAAATAGAAAAATACCAGTGAAAATGAGAATTTTACTAAAAACTCACCCGAACGATGTTATTTCACTTCATTCCATTTATTTTCATCAAAGGATGATTAAAGATTTCTATAAAAATGGAATGATGGGCTATAGTTGGCGCATTACCTTTCTGGAATGACGTCACGCTGGTTTCAAATAACGTATTTCTTATATTATTTATATTTCAGCGATGATTCCTAACCTAAACGTATGCAGTGATGTAGATAGGAGGGGTGCGTTCAGCACTGGCTAAAGCGAATTTAAAATTGGCATTTTCTGTACAGAAAGCGCTGCAACTTGTCGAAAATGGCTGGCAAAAAATTAACACTCTCATTGCCATAAAAAAACCCTCATTTTGCACACTTAATACAAAAATAACTATTATAACTTCAAAAACTAAAATTATTTTGCAAATAAGACTTTACTAATATAAATTCTTTCATCTTAGTCTTATTCTTTGTTTGCAATGTAATAAATTGACGCCAGTTACCCATTTTCATCAAAATTATTTTAATTCTCAATTACAGACAATACTGAAAAAATATTAAGAAAAGGGGAATAACGAACGATGAATCCTTTACCTCCAGAATGTTTCAAAAACAAAAAGAGATAAAAACAAAAATCACAGATTACTTAAAGAACAAAATAAGAGATATGATCTATTGCGTGTATGCTAAAAATGAATATGTTACAATGCAGACTTTGCTTTAAAAACTAAAAGAGAGAAATTAATGTATAACTAACTTTAAAAATAAAAACTACTCCCCTTCACTGTCTTCAGAATCAGAACTAAATTCTTCATCGTCACTGCTGTCTTCGTCGGTACTAATTACAAGTGGCGCAATGTCTGAAGCATCACATATCTGTATTGTCTTCCAAGCTTCTTGGATTACCCTTTCTGTGTGGCTGACATAATTTTTCCAATGCTCTGAAGATACTTCATTTATCGCTTTTTCCCACATGGCCAAAACTTCCGATGGTGTCCCCTTCAGACTAGCAATGTATTGGTCGTATTTCCTCTTACACTCAGACCATACCATTTCAATAGCATTAAATTGACAATGGTATGGAGGAAGTCTTAGTATTTTGTGGCCCAAAGGTTTCACATATTCGTCAAGGTAGAATGTTTTTTCAATGTTACAATTTTTTTCTACAATGCTCTATATTTCATCCTTCATGGCCCTCTCTGGGAAGTCAATGTTCTTTTCTTTTAACCATCCAATCAATCTCTGCTTTGTCCATGATTTTCTTGGAATATCCTCTAAAAGGCCGGAATGATAGCTTGCGTTGTCCATCACTATCAAACTTTTTGGAGGAAGATTTGGTACCAGCTGATTTTTAAACCAATTTTCAAAATTTTGCTTGTTCATATTGTCATGATAATCTCCGCTTTTTAGTCCACTTTTAAATACACTGCCGGGCATAAAATTAGGGTCACCCTGTACTTTAAAATTAATTTAATAATTTTTATTTTTTGTTGTTGTTTTTTTGTTGTAACATAGTTTCCTAACTTTTTGTGATGATTTTGTCGTGATTGCTTGAATAAAAAAAAATTTTTGTTGTTTTGATAGGCGTTTGGAAAAAAAAATATCCTTGACCGAAATTCATAAAAATCATTAACAGCATACTTTTCGTTTCAGTGGCTTTATCTGTCTATTGCAAATTGTTTGTATAGTATTGCTATTGCAGTAAGCGTATTGAAATGGCCATAAATCCTGTTGTTGCGGCGCGAATTGTCTTTACATTTGCCGAAACTAGTGTGCAACGAGTATTTCAACGGTACGAACAGACTGGTTTCCTCACTCGAAGACCTGGTTCAGGACGAGGAAGGAGTACAACGGCTAGAGATGACCGCTTTGTCATTTCTAATGCTTTGAGAAACCGAACGGTCACGGCAGTTTCCCTTCGAAATCATCTTCAAGAAGTGAGAAATTTAAACATAAGTGAGTGGACGGTTAGGAGGCGACTTCATGCTGCTGGATTATCTTCTCGAACTAGAGCTACTGGCCCGCCGCTTTCTCGTGAACACCGGATTGCAAGATTGAATTTTGCAAGAGAACATTTGGCTTGGACAATAGAGGATTGGAGTCGCGTGTTGTTTTCCGATGAATCGCGATTTTGTCTGACAGGCTCAGCAGACGTGTAAGAGTGTGGCGACGACAAGGCGAGAGATATGCTCAAGCGTGTATTGCCGAGCGACTTCCATTTGGTGGAGGATCAGTTATGGCATGGGGAGGTATATCTTTTGAAGCTCGCACGGAGTTAGTCTTTATCCAGAATGGGACGTTGAACGCACATAGGTACCTGACAGAGGTTTTAGAAGACCACGTTGTACCGTTTATGGTTATTCTTGGTGAAGACGCAACCTTCATGCATGACAATGCACGGCCCCACACTGCTCGGTTAGTTACTTCTTATCTTGACGAGGTTGGAATAACGCGATTTGTTTGGCCTTCTCGCAGCCCAGACTTAAATGCCATTGAGCATGTTTGGGATGAGATGGGGAGACGTTTACGGAGACATGTGCCGGCCCCAGGAAATTCTAGAGAGCTTTGCGACATATTGGTGCAGGAATGGAACAATATTCCGCAGGATGTGATCCAAAATCTAATTCGAAGCATGCCTCGTCGTTTGCAAGCTGTTATCCCTGCCAGAGGAGGAAATACTCGCTACTGAAGTTCTTAAAAAAATTGTAGTTTTCATTTAGAGCACATGAATTGAAATTGTATTTTTTCTTATTTTTTATAAACTTCAAAAAAAAACAACAAAAACTTTTTTTTATTTAAGCAATCACGACAAAATCATCGCACAAGTTAGGAAACTATGTTACAACAAAAAACAACAAAAAATAAAAATTTCTAAATTAATTTGAAAGTACAAGGTGACCCTAATTTTATGCCCGGCAGTGTATTAAACTGGCCCCTGAATAAATCCTTCCTTTGATCCAGCGTGAACTACAATATATCGATGACCTTCACTAGCTTTTTTAGAACTTGTAGACATAGTGTTATCCTGCCAGCTGTTTCTAAACGAACCTTTACTAAAAATCCAAGTCTCATCAATAAATACGGTGGTATAAGCATCTTGTCCTAGATTTTGATTTTTGACATATTCCCTCAAGAAATTGATTCTCTTGTGGACGATGTGAGGCAAATCCATCAGGTATTTTCTATTATTTGATTTCTTCCACTTAAATTCAATACTTTTTACGTATTTTCTTAGCGAGGTGATGGAAAAATTAAAATATTCATTTATCTCTTTTAGTTTTTTAAGCAAAGTCTGCATTGTAACATATTCATTTTTCGCATACATGCAGTAGATCGAATCTCTTATTTTGTTCTTTAAGTAATCTGTAATTTTTGTTTTTACCTCTTTTTGCTTTTGAGACATTCTGGAGGTAAAGGATTCATCGCTCGTTATTCCTCTTTTCTTAATATTTATGATTGTTGTATGGCTAAGTTTTGTTGCATTTGAAGCTCGTTCAATTATATTATCAGTTTGCGGAAGGATTCCATTTTTAGCTTGCTCTTTTTCCAATTGAAAAAAAGCCAAGATATTCAAAACTATTAGCTGTGATTGCTGATTATATCTTCGCGGCATCTTGCAAAAGTTTAAAAAGAATCACAACAAATCAATGTCAATTTTGACGAATATATTCTGAAAGACACATAACCAAAACCGGCATTGACTGTTGTAAAGAAACGACAATGAGTTTTTTCAAAATGTTTTTGTCACTGTCAGTTAACATAAATCAAACAAAAATAACCAAAAATGACGTCATTCCAGAAAGGTAATGCGCCAACTATATAAAAGGTCTACCCAGTGACAAAAGTATATTGGAAGTAACCTAACCCTTCAGTCAGCTGTCTTATCCGCTGAATTTTCAACCGTTCAGGAGTGACATCCAGAATTCTGTATTACCGACTGTATTTTTACTTTGAAACTATAAAAACTAAATCCCCCAATATTCCACTTAAATGAGATTTAGACATAATCAAGAACAACAACCCAAAGTTATGTAATTTATATTTATACCAAAACTTATATGAAAGAACATTACTAGCTACACCCAAAATTAAAGAGGCTTATGAAACTTACGATCTGTAGCATTCACTTATGATTTAGACACAATTGGAATTTTAAAGGAAAACTCGGAGCGCCATCTATGAATCAAAAAAATCCTCTCTAATAGAGATGAGCTATTCTGTAAAAACACGAATTTTAATTTGTAGCATGTTTTCTGATCGGTGCATGAAAAATCAAAAAACGGAACGTTACAAAACATTGTCCGAGAATGGAAATATTTCTGAAAATGTGTCCAAAAACCCCCTCGAACTATTTAATGCTTCTGCATCCCACGTTTCATTATTTTCTGTTATATTCTCAACTAGTTCAATCAGTGATTCACGATTTTGAGATACTGTTAACACAAACCTTCCATTATAGTTCCACCTAGTAGGAGCTACTTTGGACAATCGTTTGTGGACAATGGAGTTCAAAGCTTGTGTACGTTTTGTTGACTTGGAAAAAAAGCAGCCATGCCACTTAAAGTAACGAAAAATACTTTACACTCTTTAATGTGATTGATGAACTGGGATAAAACTAAATTTAATTTGTGAGCAAAACAATGGACAGACACAGCACCTGGGAAAGTTTCTCGAAGTTTAGCTTGCAGACCCCTAATTGTCATGTCATCACTGCAGCTCCATCATAGCTTTGAGCAACTAATTTTTTCTCTGCATTAATTTCTTTTGTAACGTTATAAACTACGGTATATAATGCATCTGCTGTACGATTTTCGGACACATTCTTAAAATCTAAAAATCGCTCTTGAATACTTACGTCTGTTTTAAGGTAGCGTATTACTATAGATAATTGGCTAAAATTAGTGATATCAGTTGTTTCGTCCAGAACAATAGCAATGAACCGCGCCTCGCCAAACTCCTGCTTAATTCTTTTTAGAATAATGGTTGCAACAGCGGAAATTAAATCATTCTGGATTCGATTCGAGGTTCCGCGAAAAACGGTAGACTGCTCTAAATAATTTTTTAAGCAATCATCATATTTCCATTAAACTAAGTAGATCTTGAAAATTTCCTCTATTTAAAGAAACCCTTGTTTCGTCATGACCTCTAAATCCCAATTCGTGCTGTCCGAGAAAACAAACAACATCGGTAAGTCGTCTTAATATTTGCCTGTTTTTATCGACTAGTTCATCGTGTTGGCGGTGACTAATTTCCAACTGTTTATTAAGGGCGTGTCCAATTCTGGTTTTGCCGAAAACTTTTTCTGTTATGACGGCCTGCAAATGCGCTTTGGACATAATGTGTCTTTTTACAGCTTTATGGAAATTGTTTAAATCGGAAAAACCAGTTTTATTCCAGAGACCTTTTTCATTCTCAAAAAGTAAACATGGTCAACACAATAGGAGTCAAGGCCGCATTTATTATGGGCTTGATAATTAAGATAATATTTTATCATTTTTAATATAAACTAAATTAATGGTTTCTTATTTCAAAAATTACATTTTAGAAGAAGTTTTGTAATTTTTTTTGGGGAAGCACTGCTTCCCTTGCTTCCCTGGACTGCACGCCCCTGGCAATAAGCTTGTAATATCTGTTTATGTCCTGATTATTTATGTTCATCGTCGCCTAACAGAATTAGTAATTTGACCAAAGCGTTGACGATTTCCATAGTTCGAACTTTTCTTCAAAGTGTGTAAGAAACACTTTTTCATTGGCCTCCTTGCCACTAACATTTTTGCGATCATACCATTTCAAGAAATTATCATATGAAAACTCGTACTGTTGCTTTGACTTACTAGACAGTAATTCGAAAGTAGCCTTATTGGCAGCTTCTTCGATTTACGCCGGGAGAAATTCATTTTCTTGACTACTTTCCATCGACTAAGAATTCGTGAGTACTTATTTGACGTTATCTAGCAACAAAGACAAATAAACAACTTCCATTATTGAAGTTCGTTGTTTTACCTTAGCAACGTATTTCATGGACAAGTTAGATGAAATTAGGATATTTTATCAATTGGTTAACGTAAAAAAAGTCGTTCATTTGGGCTTTTAATGGTGTTTATAGAAAAAAAAAATAGTGTTTGATATACGTGTTAAAAGTTATTTTATTTTGTTTTTCGACAGTAAATCCAAAACGGTAAATTTAACAGCTGTCAAAAAGTGATATTATTCGGATACTTTTTTAAGAGGAATAAGAAGGCGTGCACGACATGTCTCCATCATTTTTTGTTATGCCGCGACCCGCCTCAACTTACCGTTTAGCGGAGCGTTAAACTTACCGTTTCGGATTTACTGGCGAAAAACCAAACCCGCCATTTTCGGTTTTTCGCCGATATTTTCAAAACCATTTGACCGATCGTACATCTGAAGCCGGATATCGAATGCTCAAAGTTTCCTTTAAAACTCCCCATTTAACCTTTGTTGTAGGTATAATAGGAGCCGAGTTCCCTATATAGAGAAGCGAATCTGGGACACACTGTATAATAAATAACTATTATTTGTGAAAATATTTTCACGCATCGAAATTTTAAACGTAAAAATTCAAATTCTCCACGGGACGTGCCTTTTTAAGTTATTCTAGTCCCTTAAGCTGCTCTCAGGGCCTACCTTGTTTAAGATCCGGCGTGACAGTGCACAAACCAGTCCATTCATAATAGATTAAGTGCGCCAATTAAAAAGTTGCGGAATGACTGGAGCAGTTCACGTTGCGGATGGCCCTCGCGAGGCACACTCGACGGCTGAAAAAGGGTTTTCGCCGGAAAACACACACTAATTAACGAGCCAGCATGTTTCCTCCGCTAATGTTCTTTATTCTCTTGTTCGTGTACTGATATTTGTGTTTAATATTCCGTCAGATTGTACGAGTGGGAATACGTAGTTTGCAGGGGCGTGAGGTCCATGGAAGCAAGGGAAGCAGTGCTTCCCCAAAAAAAATTACAAAACATCTTCTAAAATGTAATTTTTGAAATAAGAAACCATTTATTTAGTTTATATTAAAAATGCTAAAATATTATCTTAATTTTCAAGCCCATAATAAATGCGTCCTTGACTTCGACCCAGCCACAATAGAATATCCAATAGAACCTATGCGGACCGCTAGCTTCTCTGCAGTCAAGGCCAAGTTCGACCGGCTGTTTGCAATTTTTGCATTTCAGTCGCGTGCTTTAAGCGGTGGCGGAAGCTATCGTTGGAGTAGGTTCTTTGTTTGAACGGCTATCCGTGTGTTGTATGATACGTACGTCGCGTCGTGCATGGTGCGATATGGAAGACAATAATACGGACGTGGATATGCAAATATCGTCAACTTCGGTTGTCGGTAATAACGTTGAAAATGTTGGAGAATTTAGTAAGAAGAGTGTGTGTGAATGTGTGGTGTGTGTCTTAATAATAAAGAGATTTTCAACATTAAACTTCGCTGATAAGTTTCCAAAGGAAGGACAAAACGCCTATGAAAAATTTAACCACAAAAATGAAAAACTGTATTAGACATTTTTATCCGGAAAAACAATACGAACAATTTAAATGGCTAACAGGGTGTGAAAATATAAGTAAATTATTTTGTTGGTCATGTTTACTTTTTGAAAATGAAAAAGATCTCTGGAATAAAGCTGGTTTTTCTGATTTCAACAATTTCCAAAAAGCTATAAAAAGACACATTATGTCCCAAGCGCATTTGCAGGCCGTCATAAAAGAAAAAGTCTTCGGCAAAACCAGAATTGAACACGCCCTTAATAAACAGTTGGTAATTAATCACCGCCAACACAATGAACTAGTCGATAAAAATAGGTAAATATTAAGAAGACTTATCGATGTTGTTTGTTTTCTTGGACAGCACGAATTGGGATTTAGAGGTCATGACGAAACAAGGGTTTCTTCAAATAGACGAAATTTTCAAGATTTACTTAGTTTAATGGCTAAATATGATGATTGCTTAAAAAATCATTTAGAGCAGTCGAGCGTTTTTCACGGAACGTCGAATCGAATCCAGAATGATTTAATTTCCGCTGTTGCAACTATTATTCTAAAAAGAATTAAGCAGGAGATTGGCGAGGCGCAGTTCATTGCTATTGTTCTGGACGAAACAACTGATATCATTAATTTTAGCCAATTATCTATAGTAATACGCTACGTTAAAACAGACGGAAGTATTCAAGAGCGATTTTTAGGTTTTAAGAATGTGTCCAGCAGATGCATTATATACCGTAGTTTATAACGTTACTAAAGAAATTAATGGAGAGAAAAAATTAGTTGTTTAAAGCTATGATAGAGCTGCAGTGATGGCACGACAATTAGTGGGTCTGCAAGCCAAAGTTCGAAAAACTTTCCCAAGTGCTGTGTTTGTCCATCGTTTTGCTCATAAATTAAATTTAGTTTTATCCCAGTCCATCAATCACATTAAAAAGTGTAAAGTAATTTTCGTTACTTTAAGTGGCATGGCTGCTTTTTTTTCCAAGTCAACAAAACGTACACAAGCTTTGGACTCCATTGTCCACAAACGATTGCCCAAAGTAGCTCCTACTAGTTGGAACTATAATGGAAGACTTGTGTTAACAGTATCTGAAAATCGTGAATCACTGATTGAACTATTTGGGAATATAATAGAAAATAATGAAACGTGGGACTCAGAAGTAATTGATAGTTCGAGGGGGTTTTTGGACTGTTTGAAACGAGATTTTAATTTTAATATATTACAAACTAAAACAAATGATATTGCTTTTTGCCTAAAAAACTGGATGATTTTAAGTCCATGTTAAGCCAAAAAAGAGATGACTTTGATCTATTTTGGTAGAAAACTATGACGTTAAATGTAGAGCCATAAGCCAAGCGTCTTCGAACAGAAAAGGTCGAAGATGTTCAAATATCATACAGACGCCTCTTTTATGAAGTAATCGATCAAATTCAGCAACAAATAAACTATAGATTTAACGGTTTAAATGATTTTAAATTCCTCGAGCTCTGCAATTTTAATGCATTTAAAGCAAAAACTTTTCCAGACGATGCGTTTAAATCTCTTCTTCTTCATTATGGCCAGTTCTTCGACTGAGTGTTACTGCGATCTGAACTAAAGGAACTAATGCAATTTTTAAAAGACAAGGAGCTGGAAGATGCCTACATCGAAGTGTCGAAATTGTGTGAATTAGTATTGACAATACCTGCCACAAGTTCATCAGTAGAACGCAATTTTTCAACACTTAAACGTATAAAAAATTGCGTGAGAAATTCAACGGAGCGAGAGAGACTTTCGCATACATCGCTGTTGTCGATTGAAAATAAACTTCTCCAAAATATGTCGGAGCATCGACGTTTTTATGATGACGTCATTGACGAATTGAACAATCGAATTACATTACAAATAGGTAAGTTTCTAAAAATTGCTTCCCTTTCTTAAAATTTCACAGTATGCCCCTGGTAGTTTGGGTAAACAACAGCGACGTCCCACAGTTGAACTATCATATGTTAATTCTTGGACATGAAAAAAAATCGATAAATTTCCTTTACCTGGAACTTTTCTTGTTATTTTAATATTACAAAAAAACAAATTTCATTGTCTGGACGCTCGCGCTTCCGATGAGTAATTTATAAATTTCCATATTATAAATGTTATAGATACCATTATAACTAATATTATTACATATATTATTTCCAATTTTGTCTTTATATATTTATATACGCGAGAAAGAAAGCTTCGAAAATGTCAAATGTGATTTTGGCGAAACGTGAGCAAAACTGTTCTTTTCAGAACGACAGTAGTGAACGGATGTAAGGACTAAAAATCAACATATATATATATATATATATATATATATATATATATATATATATATATATATATATATATATATGTTGATTTTTACTCCTTCACGGATGGAAAAATGCGTTTTCATTCCGGGTGTACATCCGTTCACTACTGTCGTTCTGAAAAGAACAGTTTTGCTGACGTTTCGCCAAAATCACATTTGGCATTTTCGAAGCTTTCTTTCTCGCGTCCGAATAGAGACTGAAGTGTTGGTGACTGCGACGCTTCCTTTTATAATTATTAAGGTTATATCTGCGCAGGCGTTGGTCGTTATTTATGTTTTCCGGATGGTGCTGTTGTTGTTGCGCTAATTGCGCTTGAGTTTTTGCGATTTTAGATTTGTCGATTATTGTCTTCCATACTGTTGGTAGTTTTAATGATTCGTCCTTTTTTTTCAAATCACCTTGTTTTTCAATTTCTATGGCTTCTCGGATTATTCTGGTTTTATAATGTTCTATATTGGCAATCTCCCTACACCCATCGAAATTTATTTTATGGCCGGTTTCCTGATGATGTAGGAATAAAGCTGAGGTTGTTTGTCTATTTCTGATGCTGAGTTTGTGCTCTTCCACTCTTGCTGATATTCGCCTGTTAGTTTGCCCTACGTACAACTTATCACAGTCCTGGCACGGAATACTGTACACTCCGTGGTTTTCCAATTTGATTTTATCTTTTGGGTTTCCGAGTAGTTTACCTATAGTTGTTTGTGGCTAGTGTATTGTTTGTATGTTGTGTTTCCTCAGAATTCTTCCGATTCTGTCTGTTGTGCCTTTTACATATGGTAAGACTACTCGTTGCTTTCCCGGTTCATATTTTTTGTTGTTCGTTGTTCGAGAAACCTGTGCATTAATAGCTTTCTCTATGGTGCGATTTGTGTAGCCATTTTTCTTTAAAGCACTAGATATTGCCTTAAGTTCAATTTGTCTCGTCTGTGTTTCAGTTAGTCGCACGGATCTAGATATTAGAGTATTTGCCACAGCTTGAATTTGTGCTGGGTGATGATGTGATTTTGCATTTAAATATCTGTCTGTATGTGTTGGTTTTCTATACACGGTGTATTCGAAATGTCCGTTATGCAGTTTTGTGGCCAAAACATCTAAAAATGGTAGTTTGTTGTTTTCCTTTAACTCTAGAGTAAATTGTATTCTGGGGTGGATTGAATTTACGTGAGTCAGAAATTTTTCGAGCTCTGTATGACCATGTTGCCATATAATAAATATGTCATCCACATAACGAATCCATAATTTGGGTTTTAAACTTGCTTTCTCAAGAGCTTCTTTCTCGAAGTATATCATAAATAAATTAGCGACTACTGGTGATAGCGAGGACCCCATTGGAGCACCATCCGTTTGTTTATACATTTGTTCGTTGAAAGAAAAATAAGTATTTTTGAGGCAATGCTCCGAGAGTTCTATTATATGTGCCTGGAAATCCTCGTTCATAGCAATCTTGTCCAATGCTTCGTCGATGGGAATACTGGGATATAACGATTTGACATCTAGGCTTGCTATGATATCGTTTTTTTCAAGGACGATATCTCGTGTAATTCGAGTGAAATGCTCCGAGTTTTTAACGAATGAATCAGCTTTTTCTACAGTTGGTTGCATAATTTCAGAAAAATGTTTCTTAAGTTTTTGTTGTTTGGCGAATTAACAGCACTAACAATAGGTCTGATAGGCGCCCCTGGTTTGTGTATTTTTGGTAAACCATAGAGTTTAGGACATGTGCTCGACTTTTCCCGTGGTATGATTTTTTGTTGAATTTCGGGGTTTATTGGTGAACTTTTTATTTTATTTTTAGTTGTTTTTTCTAGATACGTTGTCGGGTCCCTTGGAACAGGCCTATAACAATTGTCTTGTAGGATATCCTGCATTTTTTGTACGTAATCTTGAGTATTCATAACCACAGTTGCGTTTCCTTTATCTGCTGGAAGGATTGTGATGTCTTTATTTTTACGAAGGTTTATTAGGGCCTTTTGTTCAGTGGCATTTAGGTTTTGTTTTGGTGTTTTGCTTGATCTTAAAATTCTTGCCACCTCTTGTCGAATCTCCTCTGCTTTTGTTTCTTCAGAGGAGTCAAGGACAAAATTCCACTCCAGCTATTATTTCTTCTTTAGGGATTTCCTTAGGAGATATCGCAAAATTAAAACCCTTACTCAGTACGGATTTTTCACTTTCCGAGAGACTGTAGGATGATATATTATGTACTAATTTATCGACGTCTACTGATGATCTTTGTGGCTGACTCGACTTTCTTAGAAGATTGTCATACTTTTTCGAATCTTCTAAGAAAGTCGAGTCAGCCACAAAGATCATCAGTAGTAGATCATAGTATCATAATAGCGGGAGTGGAAGCTGTCCTTGACTCCTCTGAAGAAACAAAAGCAGAGGAGATTCGACAAGAGGTGGCAAGAATTTTAAGATCAAGCAAAACACCAAAACAAAACCTAAATGCCACTGAACAAAAGGCCCTAATAAACCTTCGAAAAAATAAAGACATCACAATCCTTCCAGCAGATAAAGGAAACGCAACTGTGGTTATGAATACTCAAGATTACGTACAAAAAATGCAGGATATCCTACAAGACAATTGTTATAGGCCTGTTCCAAGGGACCCGACAACGTATCTAGAAAAAACAACTAAAAATAAAATAAAAAGTTCACCAATAAACCCCGAAATTCAACAAAAAATCATACCAAGGGAAAAGTCGAGCAGATGTCCTAAACTCTATGGTTTACCAAAAATACACAAACCAGGGGCGCCTATCAGACCTATTGTTAGTGCTGTTAATTCGCCGCTACAAAAACTGGAGAAATACCTTTCTGAAATTATGCAACCAACTGTAGAAAAAGCTGATTCATTCGTTAAAAACTCGGAGCATTTCACTCGAATTATACGAGATATCGTCCTTGAAAAAAACGATATGCTCCGAGAGCATTGCCTCAAAAATACTTATTTTGCTTTCAACGGGCAAATGTATAAACAAATGGATGGTGCTCCAATGGGGTCCTCGCTATCACCAGTAGTCGCTAATTTATTTATGATATACTTCGAGAAAGAAGCTCTTGAGAAAGCAAGTTTAAAACCCAAATTATGGATTCGTTATGTGATGACATATTTATTATATGGCAACATGGTCATGCAGAGCTCGAAAAATTTCTGACTCACGTAAATTCAATCCACCCCAGAATACAATTCACTCTAGAGTTAGAGGAAAACAACAAACTACCATTTTTAGATGTTTTGGTCACAAAACTACATAACGGACATTTCGAATACACCTTGTATAGAAAACCAACACATATAGACAGATATTTAAATGCAAAATCACATCATCACCCAGCACAAATTCAAGCTGTGGCAAATACTCTAATATCTAGATCCGTGCGACTAACTGAAACACAGACGAGACAAAACGAACTTAAGGCAATATCTAGTGCTTTAAAGAAAAATGGCTACACAAATCGCACCATAGAGAAAGCTATTAATGCACGGGTTTCTCGAACAACGAACAACAAAAAATATGAACCGGGAAAGCAACGAGTAGTCTTACCATATGTAAAAGGCACAACAGACAGAATCGGAAGAATTCTGAGGAAACACAACATACAAACAATACACAAGCCACAAACAACTATAGGTAAACTACTCGGAAACCCAAAAGATAAAATCAAATTGGAAAACCACGGAGTGTACAGTATTCCGTGCCAGGACTGTGAAAAGTTGTACGTAGGGCAAACTAACAGGCGAATATCAGCAAGAGTGGAAGAGCATAAACTCAGCATCAGAAATAGACAAACAACCTCAGCTTTATTCCTACATCATCAAGAAACCGGCCATAAAATAAATTTCGATGGGTGTAGGGAGATTGCCAATATAGAACATTATAAGACCAGAATAATCCGAGAAGCTATAGAAATTGAAAAACAAGGTGATTTGAATAAAAGGGATGAATCATTAAAACTACCAACAGTATGGAAGACAATAATCGACAAATCTAAAATCGCAAAAACTCAAGCGCAATTAGCGCAACAACAACAGCACCATCCGGAAAACATAAATAACGACCAACGCCTGCGCAGATATAACCTTCGGCCCCGAGTGGGGGTACAAAAAGGAATCGTCGCAGTCACCAACACTTCAGTCTCTATTCGGACGCGAGAAAGAAATCTTCGAAAATGCCAAATGTGATTTTGGCGAAACGTCAGCAAAACTGTTCTTTTCAGAACGACAGTAGTGAACGGATGTACACCCGGAATGAAAACACATTATATATATATATATATATATATATATATATATATATATATATATATTTAGCGTTTAAATTTATAATATATCTTTTTTTGATTTGTTTAATATTTTTGTTTAATTTGATAGCTTACAAAAGACTTTCTTTTAAAGAGATAGGATTTAAAAAACTTTAAACCATATGTTCCGCTTTTTGACTTTCAAGACCTGGTCACTTTACACTGATAAATGTTAATTTGAATCGTTCATTATTGAATACTGACGGTACGTACCCGCCTTATTCGGTAACGACGACAAAAAGAAAAAACGACGAAAACATGACAACAGTAATTAATATTTAAGCTGTACCGTCGTTTGATGTACTCCAATTACAAAACGGCACTAACCGGCTTAAGGTGGATTTAAATTTTAATGCCCCGCTTTAATGCGCGTTTTTTTTCGCCATAATTATACTGAAAGCAGCTTTCGACAGTTTTTTGCTCGGTCGGATTGCCTAACTGGATATTTGGCAACTAATTAGGAAATTTTATTGCATATTAATTCGTTCCGAAACGACTTATGCGATTTCCGTTTAAGTGTTTCGCTGAAAAGTGTATACAATGTTGCGAATTGAATAAAAGAAAGTTAACTAAATAGGGTTAAAGAGAATCATGCAGAACTCCACAATAATGTATTTAAAAACAAATGCTTTCTATTGCTGTGCACTGGGGTTCGCTCTATGGGGGGGGGGTCAAGCCGGATGACTGCCCGGGGCGTCATTTTTCAGTAATACTGGAAGGTAGAATAAAATACTAAAAAGTATATTTTAAGAGCAACATAATATAGATTGAAAATTACAAAATATGAGAATGTGGGGCTATACGAATGGTGAAAATAAGACCGAAAAAAAAGTAAAAAAATCGGTAATTTTCCTTTACCCGGAACTTCCCCCGTTTATGAATCTTTCATTTTATTAGGAATATTGAAGTTTGGCCAAATTTAGGATAGTACATAGTCATTATTGGCTTTTCAAACATTTTTATTGGGCTCCATTTTGTTTCATCAAATAGGATTCCTATAGTCAAAAGCAGTATTATCGTGCGGGTCATACGATTTATCAACGACAAAACTTTTTAAGTTTGTTTTTCGTTTATTACGTGTAATCATATCCTCCGCATAAAATCCGGAATTAGATAGATCTATGATATTTTCATATGAAAAAAGAGGATAAACATATAAATACCACCAGTTGCAAAAATCTTTGAGCGATGTCACTTCAAAGTCAGATTGACAAGTCAGTGACAAAATGGGTAATAGAAAACAATTTTTGGGTCTTTTGCATCCACAAGCGAAAAATATGGTATTAAATCTAATAAAATATTACGAAAATGAAAATTCACCGGCCAATATCCAGGAGACTGTAGCAAAAGGTCTGGGAATCGGTATAAGGACAGTGCAGAAAATTGTGCATGAAAAAAAGCATAATTTACTACCGAAGAAGATTAAGAAATGTACACGAAAAAAACCAAAGACAGAAGACTTAAGTGACAATGTAAAAATGCGTGTTCATAATGCAATTTACGATTTATACACATCAAAAACTAATATAACCCTTCAAGTTTTAAAAGAAGCTTTAAAAAATCGATGCATGTAAAATCATTGTCAAAATTAACAAAAATGTTGGGTTTTCGATATAAAAAGGACTGTAATCGAATATTTTTATGCGAGTTGCCACATATAGCAGGTTAGCGTATCCAGTTTTTAAAGAAATACACGGAAAATGTTAATTCCAAATTTAGAAAAGTGGTATTTTTAGACCAGGATATTTTCTAATGGAAGTGGTTCAAAATTTTGGCAGGACGAGTCTGTAAAAAATGTCAAAAAAAAGGGATGTGGGACCGGAAAACGGTTCATCATTTTGCATGCACGTTCTTCAACAGGATTTCTCACAGGTACAAGTTTACTGTTTTCTTCGACACCCAAAAGTATGGACTACCATGATAATATGAACTGTGAACTGTTTGAAAAGTGGTTAAAAGAACAACTGATTCCGAATTTACATGCTCCATCTTTAATCATTCTGAACAATGCATCTTATCATTCAAGAATCTTAAATAAACAAACTACTTCATCCTGGAAGAAAAGTGATATTTATGGCTGGCTAATAAAACAAAAATAAAATCCTTTACCCAATATGCTGAAACTAGAACTTCTTTTAATGGCAAAATCTATTAAAAAACCAACCATATATGCCGTAGATGAAATATTACGGGAAAATGGACATGAGGTTTTACGACTGCCGCCATACCATTGCCAGTTTAACGCAATAGAATTAATATGGGCTGGGGCAAAATCAGATTACGAAAAACACGTGAACGATGGTCTTACATCAAATGAAGTGCAAATTATTTGGCACGATTCATTAAATTATATTCCGCCGAAGTACTGTAACAAATCTGTCGAACATACGGAGAAATTAATATGGGATTGGTGGAATCGAGAACGAGTTCTAGAAGTTGAAATAGCACCAATAATCATTGCGCCATTTGAGGACGACTCAGAAGATGAGGACTTTTTAAGTGATGATGATATTTTTTGGTCTATAATATTAAAAAGTTTCTGAAGGATTATATTAGTCTTTGACGTGTATAAATAATAGATTGCATTATGAATATCCATTTTTGAATTGTAACTTAAGTCTTTTGCCTTTGGATTTTTTCGTGTACATTTCTTAATCTTCTCCGGAAGTAAATTATATGTTTTTTATGCCCAAGTTTCTGTACATTCCTTGTACCGATTCTCAGAGCTTTTGCCACTGGCTCCTGGATATTAGCCAGTGAATTTTAATTTTAAATTTTTTTTATTAGATTTGACACCATTTTTTACTTACTGTTTTAGTACATTTGTAATTTTGTAGGCAATAAATAAATAATTATAGAATACTTTTCCCATTTTGAAGCGTGTTTAAAATAAGTAAACTTTTTTATTAATTATAAGACAAAGATTGAAATTTGAAGAAATCGGATAAGTAGTTTTTTAGCAATGCCGCGAACAGACAGACTGACGGACAGCCATACCTACAGACAGACAGAATTGAGAAAACCTGTTTTTCGGCATCTAGGGACCCTTAAACGTAAAGATCTGAAAAAATCTCACGAGGGAAGTATTTATCTGGTGTTTTTAACAAAAGTGTATAATATTTTTGCAAAATAAAATTTTTTTGTTATCACAATATAAAAAACAAGTTTCCTTTGCACAGGGGTGGCCCGCATTTAAATAAATGACACTGTATAAGTTGTTAGATTTTTAGGTCAAGCGGGGCTCATAATTTTCGGTGATTGATAAAAAAATCTCACTTTCATTAAGTGTCTGTATAAACAGAACATATCCTGATTGTTCCACTGATTCGAACCGCCTTCCGACTTTATTAAGGCGGTTGCCATTTTGTGTATTTTTGTTTTTGCCAACCAAAAAATTTTAACTAACTACATGTTTAGCGAATTTTCTTATTTAGTCCCTCGGCATTTAATATATAAAATAGTATTAAGTGGCTATCTTAATAACATTGCGTAATATAATAAAAAAAACTATTTTCTTTCTCCCTGTATTTTTGTAAATAGCCATCAAGATTTAATATTATTTCTATGCTACACTTGATTCTTCGGCATAATTTAAAATAAATTCAATAATTAAAACCACATTTAATTTTTCTGCAAAATTTAAATTCAATTAAATAGGATTTTTTAGATTAATTTTTTAAAACTTTTATATGGTCGTCATTTTGTTCGGCAAGTTGTACCAGTTAATCTCTATATTACGCTTAATTCTTGCACCAATTTTGAAATTAATCTGATAAGCAGTTTTGTCAGGCGGATTTTTAAATGTTTTATTAGGTCGCCATTTGGTTTTCCTGTTTTATATTCGTACCAAAATGTAACCAGTTGATTCCTATGTAACACGTGATTTTTGTATGAAATTTGGGGTAAATTGGGTAATTAATATTTTTATTTATTTATCTGTGTAATTACGTTACATTTTTTTACATATGTTGCCTAAACATTATCTTATAGAGTCTATAAAATACCATAAAAATAAACATGTAATAACAATTCAGATCTCTAAATCCATCACATTGATACAAAAGAATCACAGATTAAAATGATGCCTA
Organism: Kuschelorhynchus macadamiae; assembly: GCA_030620095.1. Taxonomy (NCBI): domain Eukaryota; kingdom Metazoa; phylum Arthropoda; class Insecta; order Coleoptera; family Curculionidae; genus Kuschelorhynchus; species Kuschelorhynchus macadamiae. The sequence goes on along the minus strand of JAUTXW010005116.1, from coordinate 738,680 downwards.
TTTGTATTTTATAGTAAAATGTTAAAATCGGGAACAGTAACTATATGCCCTAGATCAAAATACAAGAGTTCTAACTACACTACACCACAACTTATTACGTTCTGGACGCGCGTTTCGCTAACCATGTTAGCATCATCAGCAGATGATATAAACTAAAGTAACTTATCCTAACCGAGACTATTTATAAGAAAATGTGGTCACACTTGGTTGCACCCGACTGCACTGGTGTCAAGTAAGCAATAGCGGGGATTATAGGGAACAGGCCCTCTGTCTTTATTTAGTTCTTTCTTACCACATTTAACTATTTCTATACTCTCAAATGCAACCAATAATCTATTATTAGATTCATTTTTAACTAACTTAAGATTGTTTATTCCTATTTGGTGATTGTTTTCCAAAGCATGTTGGGCAACGCTTGACTTTTCTGTTCTTCCGTATCTTAAATGTATCATGTGTTCTTTAAAACGAATGTTTATGGAACGTTTAGTTTGCCCAACATAATTAGATCGCAGTCATTACAGCTAATTTCATAGATGCCACTCCTCTTCTTCAAGTCGACTTTGTCTTTAGGGTTTCCAAGGAGATTTTTCAAACTGTTCTCCGTTTTGTAGGCTACTCTAAAATTATGTTTTTAAATACTTTTTCTAGACCTCTCATATATCTGGGATCATATGGGATTACTATGAACTTATTCGGAGCCTCAGGTGCTTGAAGAGTAGTGGCATCTTTTAACGTTTTCTTATGCAATGTCTATTTACTAATTTATGTACAATGATAATTTTAGCTATATTTTTAATTCGATTCATTTCATTGTTAAAACATTCTATACTTAGTGGAAAATTGACTAACCTGTGAGTTAAGAAATGAAATGCTGCAATGTTGTGTTGACGGCAATGAAATGAGTCGGATGTTATATACCTATCAGTATTAGTAAATTTCCTATAAATATCAAATTCTAATTTATCGTTATTTCTAATAACTAACGTATCGAGAAAAGGTGATTGCCCATTGTTCTCCCTTTCGTACGTAAAATGAATGGAAGGATATTGTTTAATGTTTCTAAGAAAGTGTCCCAATTTTCTGTTTTAGTATCAAAAATAGCAAATATATCGTCTACGTATCTATACCACACCTTTGGGAAATACTTGAGTTCTTTTTTGAATTGAGTTTCTAATCTACCTATAAACAAATTTGCAAGGAACGGAGATAAGCAATTGCCCATCGCAGTTCTCTTAAGTTGTTTATAGTATTTATTGTTGAACTTAAAAAAATGTTGATTCAAACATAATTTTGTGAGAAGCAAATATTCATCAATAATTTCTTTCTTTATTGAATTCAAGTAGTTCCTTTAAATACTTTAAAGCTAGTGGTATGGGTACATTAGGAAACAATGAGCTTATATCAAAAGATATTAAAATTTCAACTTCTTTTAAGTGAACATTCTTAGTTAGTAACCTCAAAGTTATCGTACGAGATATTTAATTTGCTAAATTCTTCTACTAACCATTTTGAAATATTGTACGTTGGTGATCCAACAACTGAAATAACCTGAACTTCCCAGGTTTATGGATTTTGGGTAGGCAATACAGTTTAGATAACTGTGGGTTATTATGTGTTAAATTTGAATTTGAGTTTATCGGACACAAGGTTTTTACACTGTTTTAAGGTACTTTTTGCTTCTGTCTACCTGTCTAGTACGCTTTTAAAAGGCATTGATCGATTTATTTATGAACAAATCTATCATATCCCAATGATCATCATTTTTATTGATTTTACTTATAAACATAAAGGTGGATTTTTAAAAATTCAAAGATAATTTATGTGGGAGGTAGCCATGATAATAATAGATTTAAGTCACAGTTAATTTACTTGTAAATTATAAATGAAGTAGTTCTATCAAAATATATAATCCTAGTATCATCAGCAAACAATTTAATATTACTCTTAAAGTTTAATTTAGATATCGAATTGACTCCACATTTTATTAATAAATTTGAACTTGTAATATTTTTAATTTGTACAAATTGCAATCTGTTTGACAAATAATGTTAAATCCAATTATATGTTAAACCCCTAATTCCCAGCTGATAAATGTGTAATAATATCGTGATTTACAGTGTCAAAAGCTCTTCGTAAATCCAAAGACAATATGCAGCATTCGCAGCCATTATCAGTATTTTGTGTTATATTTGTAACAGTATCAGTAATTCGAAAATTGGAAAAAGTCGTCCATATTTCTCAAAGAGACCTATTTATAATTCTATTAAGTAAAACACAAAGTCTTTGTCTCAGTCAAATATGTTAAAAAACCTAAGGTGACACGTGTTACGTTAGTCATTCCAACCTCTGTATCTTTGATTTTACGAAAACCATATAGTCCTACAAAAAGTAAATTTTGTTTTTCGAAATAATTTGTTATTATTTGAACGTTTTAAACTTCCCAACCGAACCGAAAGAATAATTGATCGAATTCCACTCCATACAGCGAGAGTGTTTATTCAGGGTGGCATCAGAATAACACGGTTGTTGAATCTGGTAATAGATTATCCATCGAGTCAGCTATAATTTTCATGATTAGGGGCAATTATTTCCCTTGGCCAGGCAAACGTAAAAGGCAAATATTGAATTTGAAGCGTGGAATCATCGGCGCCCGAGTTTGACGCCGCTGTTTATAGCTCTGTATTTATTTTAAGCTGGATGACTGATTTAAATCACTAAAATTGTTTGAGCTCGAGTATTTAATTTATTTTTTGTAATTCTAACAATGATTCTATGAAAAATTGCAATGAACCATTCATTTATGAAAGATTAAAAGGAAATATTGAAAACAATATTTGTTGAGTTTATGCATACTATGTTAACAGCGGAATATATTTAGTTCAAACGTTCCCAGAAGAAGAGGAATCATTGAATGGTCTACACGCTTACCAGATTTGTCTCTATTAAATTTTTACTTCCCTCGTAAAAGAAAAGTATTGTAAATCTATTTTTAAATAATCGACGTTTCGCCACTTTATTGTTGCAATCACTCTCCTAGATTTTTTCAGATCTTCACGTTTTAAGGTCCTTAGTTGACGAAAAACATGTTTTCTCAATTCCGTCGCTCTGTCTGTCTGTCTGTATGTTCGCGGCATAGCTACTAAAAAACTACTTATCCGATGGACTTCAAATTTTGGTCAAAAATTAAGGGCCATATGGGCATGACCTGGTAACATTTTGGACATCCTCGTGAATTGTTAAAAAAAATATCATTAAAAAACTACTCGTCCAATTTAACACAAATTTCGCAAAAAACATAAAGTATTATATTGGATTCATTATATTCAAGGTGGCCGAACAAAATGGTGTCCAAATAAAAAGTTTGTAATAGTGAGAAAATCATCCTCTCAGGTTTTACACGTCTTTACATTTTAGCGTCCCTAGATGACAAAAAAAAATGTTTTATCAATTCCCGCGGCCCGTCTGTCGGTATGTCTGTCTGTCTCTCAGTTCGCGGCATACTTTCAAATTTTTATCAAAAATTAAGGGTCATATGGATATGACCTGGTAATATTTTGGTTAAAATCCAATATGGTGAAACAAAATGGCGGCGTAGTGAAATGTTAAAAAAATTATGATAAAAAAACTGCTTATCCAATTTATTTCAAATTTTGCATAAACATCAAGTATTATGTTAGATTCAACTGGTCAAATTTTGGTACGAATCCAAGATGGCTGAAAAAACTACTTTATGGATTGTTTTCAAATTATGTGCCATAACTAATTGTGGTATAGGGCTTAACTAGTAAAACTGTGTTACTAATTCAAGATGGCGGAACAAAATTGCGGCCAAATAAAATTTTTGTAATCGTAAAAAAAATCACCCTCTCAGGATTTACGGAGTTTTCCCGTATATTTTTCCACCCACCTAGAGAGTTTATTTGAATAGATACGGAAATGTCGTAAATAGAAAAGTTGTTGGGTTTTTTATGAAGATTTAGAATATTTTATCACTAGTGCGGAAATATTATTGGAAATGTCAAATTTTGACAGGTTGTCAGTTTTTTTAAATGAAACACCCTGTATATTAAATCATATTCTTGAAGATCTTTTTTTTTTCTAATTTCAGATATATATACTTTTTATATATTCTGTCAATTAGTTTTGGATATATAAGCGTTTAAACATTAAAGAAATGGTAAGGTAATTTGCGCTAAAACGTAGTGAGCCATGGTCAAGACAACTGCAATGAACGACGCCTTTTTGACGTTTACCGGTCAGAGTGGGTTATTTGGAAGAAGAGAAACTCGATATTTATATTCGATAGACCAGATAGACCAACACCGACTCGTAGCATAATATTAAACATCGTTAAACAATTGAATGAAAGAAAAATACTTAAGCGAAAAGTTAGAATAGTGGAAAGAAACAGTACCACAAAAAATCAATAATATAGAGTAGGTAAATAATAATATTAGCTTAAAGAACTAAGTTTTGGTTTTCTATATAGCCTCCTTGGTTTATAACGCATTTCAGAAAATTTCTTCTAAATTTTCTGTGTATGGATGCGTAGATAAAATGACGTGATTGGGTGTTTAAATCGTCGATTGTTTCGACTATATTTTGCTCTAAAGCTTCGATGGTTCTTGGCCTATTGTAGTATATCTTGTTTATCAGATAACCCCACAACAATATGTCCAATGGAGAAAGATCGGGACTGTTTGCTGGCCATCTTAATGGTCCATGTCATCCAAAATGGATACCCGTCATTTAAAAAAATGGTGACCGGCTGGACATTATGAGGAGGGGCACCATCTGGTTGCCATATCAAATTAAGATATGAATTAATCGATAGTTGTTCTAAATGCCCCTTGATTTCGTTTTCTAATAACTCCTGATACCTTTGTGCGGTTAAATTGCCATTTAAAAATATAGGTCCAAAAACATGATGTTAAGAAGGCCACACCAAACATTTTTTATTTTGATCGGTTAATTCTTGAGTAGGTAACTTATATGGCTTATATTTATAATGTTTTAGAACTGAGTGGATTTTATGCCATAATTTGTTAAAAAAAGTGGCTGCATTCTGAATTGAGCGCTCAGGATTTTCTAAAACAAGAATAAATAAAATAAATAAATTATTTTAATACAAAAGTTTCAAAATTACCTTCAAAGTATAATAAAATATTTAAATCTTCTTCAGCGTTTCTTTCCACTATTCTAACTTTTCGCTTAGGTGTTTTTCTTTCATTCAATTGTTTAGCGATATTTAATATTGTCCTACAAGTCGGTGTTGGTCTATCTGGAAACCGTCTATGATATTCGTTACGAGCTATCGATGCATTTTTACCATGTAAATAAAATAATTCTATCATGTCGAGTTTCTCTTCTTCGGAATAACTCATCGTCCAACGTATTAGATATTAAAAATGCTCATAAATAATTACTGCTGACCGGTAAACGTCAAAAAGGCGTCGTTCATTACAATTGTCTTGATCATGGCCCACTACGTTTTAGGGCAAATTACCTTACCATTTCTTTAATATTTAAACGCTTATATATCCAAAACTAATTGACAGAATATATTAAAAGTATATATATTTGAAATTAGAAAAAAAAGATCTTCAAGAATATTATTTAATATACAGGGTGTTTCATTTAAAAAAACTGACAACCTGTCAAAATTTGACATTTCCAATAATATTTTCGCACTTATGATATAATATTCTAAATCTTCATAAAAAACCCAACAATATTCGTATTTACGACATTTCCGTATTTATTCAAACAAACTCTCTAGGTGGGTGGAAAAATATACGGGAAAACCCTGTACATACATATCTTCACGTTTTAGCGTCCCTAGATGCCAAACATATGTTTTATCAATTCAAATCAATCAAAAATTAAGGGTCATATGGGAATGGCCTGATAATATTTTGGTATAAATCCAATTTGGCGCAGCAATGTTAAAAAAATGTTGGTTAGAGTGGTGTATTATTTGGGGTTAAGTAACAAAAAAAACAAGTTTTTTTTTTTTAGATTGTCGACGTTTCCCAATTTAATTGTTGCAACCTCAGGACACATATATAGATATTATATCTTACATAAACCCATATTATCAACACTTTTACTCCGTTGTTCCACATATATTACCCAACAATCCTTTTGTTGTTATGTTGGCGTGGTGTATTATTTGGGGTTAGTAAAAAACCCAAAATACTATTTTCAAATAATCGACGTTTCGCCACTTTATTGGTGCATCTTCAGGACACATGTAGATTCTATATCCAGAATGAAACCCATATTATCAGTCTTTACATATTCCGTTTGTCCGCAGATATTTCCCAGATATCAAGTTTCTAAATGGTTTTCGTTAACGATCCGCTTTTATGTTAGAGTGGTGTATTATTTGGAATTAGGATCCAGTAAAAAAAACAAATGCCTTTTCTTAAATTGTAGACGTTTCGTTACTCTATTCTTGCATCCTATATATATATAATGTGTTTTCATTCCGGGTGTACATCCGTTCACTACTGTCGTTCTGAAAAGAACAGTTTGGCTGACGTTTCGCCAAAATCACATTTGGCATTTTCGAAGCTTTCTTTCTCGCTTCCGATTAGAGTCTGAAGTGTTGGTGACTGCGACGCTTCCCTTTTTACCCCCACTCGGGGCCGAAGGTTATATCTGCGCAGGCGTTGGTCGTTATTTATGTTTTCCGGATGGTGCTGTTGTTGTTGCGCTAATTGCGCTTGAGTTTTTGCGATTTTAGATTTGTCGATTATTGTCTTCCATACTGCTGGTAGTTTTAATGATTCGTCCCTTTTATTCAAATCACCTTGTTTTTCAATTTCCATGGCTTCTCGTTCTATGTCCCTACACCCATCGAAATTTATTTTATGGCCGGTTTCCTGATGATGTAGGAATAAAGCTGAGGTTGTTTGTTTATTCTGATGCTTTTCTTTATGCTCTTCCACTCTTGCTGATATTCGCCTGTTGGTTTGCCCTACGTACAACTTTTCACAGTCCTGGCACGGAATACTGTACACTCCATGGTTTTCCAGTTTGATTTTATCTTTTGGGTTTCCGAGTAGTTTACCTCTAGTTGTTTGTGGTTTGTGTATTGTTTGTATGTTGTGTTTTCGCAGAATTCTTCCGATTCTGTCTGTTGTGCCTTTTATATATGGTAAGACTACTCGTTGCTTTCCCGGTTCATATTTTTTGTCTTTCGTTGTTCGGGAAACCTGTGCATTAATAGCTTTCTCTATGGTGCGATTTGTGTAGCCGTTTTTCTTTAAAGCACTAGATATTACCTTAAGTTCGTTTTGTCTTGTCTGTGTTTCAGTTAGTCGCACGGATCTAGATATTAGAGTGTTTGCGACAGCTTGAATTTGTGCTGGGTGATGATGTGATTTTGCATTTAAATATCTGTCTGTATGTGTTGGTTTTCTATACACGGTGTATTCGAAATGTCCGTTATGTAGTTTTGTGACCAAAACATCTAAAAATGGTAGTTTGTTGTTTTCCTCTAACTCTAGAGTAAATTGTATTCTGGGGTGGATTGAATTTACATGAGTCAGAAATTTTTCGAGCTTTGCATGACCATGTTGCCATATAATAAATATGTCATCTACATAACGAATCCATAATTTGGGTTTTAAACTTGCTTTCTCAAGAGCTTCTTTCTCGAAGTATATCATAAATAAATTCGCGACTACTGGTGATAGCGAGGACCCCATTGGAGCACCATCCATTTGTTTATACATTTGCCCGTTGAAAGCAAAATAAGTATTTTTGAGGCAATGCTCCGAGAGTTCTATTATATGTGCCTGGAAATCCTCGTTCATAGCGATCTTGTCCAATGCTTCGTCGATGGGATTACTGGGATATAACGATTTGACATCTAGGCTTGCTATGATATCGTTTTTTTCAAGGACGATATCTCGTATAATTCTAGTGAAATGCTCCGAGTTTTTTACAAATGAATCAGCTTTTTCTACAGTTGGTTGCATAATTTCAGAAAGGTATTTCTCCAGTTTTTGTAGCGGCGAATTAACAGCACTAACAATAGGTCTGATAGGCGCCCCTGGTTTGTGTATTTTTGGTAAACCATAGAGTTTAGGACATGTGCTCGACTTTTCCCGTGGTATGATTTTTTGTTGAATTTCGGGGTTTATTGTTGAAGTTTTTATTTTATTTTTAGTTTTTTTTCTAGGTACGTTGTCGGGTCCCTTGGAACAGGCCTATAACAATTGTCTTGTAGGGTAGCCTGCATTTTTTGTACGTAATCTTGAGTATTCATAACCACAGTTGCGTTTCCTTTATCTGCTGGAAGGATTGTGATGTCTTTATTTTTTCGAAGGTTTATTAGGGCCCTTTGTTCAGTGGCATTTAGGTTTTGTTTTGGTGTTTTGCTTGATCTTAAAATTCTTGCCACCTCTTGTCGAATCTCCTCTGCTTTTGTTTCTTCAGAGGAGTCAAGGACAGCTTCCACTCCAGCTATTATTTCTTCTTTATATATATATAAAATTAAAACCCTTATATATACTCATATATATAATTTTTCACTTTCTGAGAGACTGTAGGATGATATATTATGTACTAGTTTATCGACGTCTACTGATGATTTTTGTGGCTGACTCGACTTTCTTAGAAGATTATCATACTTTTTCGAAAGTTTATCTGTCTTAACATTCTTATTTGATTCTGTTCGCCAAAAAGCCAAAGTTTCTATGCGATTCCATAATAAAGGGTGAATGATGTTACCTAGTTTAAGGTGTAACTTTAAAAGTTCTTCCTCTGTCTGCGCTAGTTGTTTTTTAGTTTGATGGATTTGTTCTTTTAATAACGCCTTACTAGCATTTTGAAGTATGGTGTTAGTTTTTCCGTGTAGTTAGTATTCCGTGCCAGGACTGTGAAAAGTTCAACACTTCAGTCTCTATTCGGACGCGAGAAAGAAAGCTTCGAAAATGCCAAATGTAATTTTGGCGAAACGTCAGCAAAACTGTTCTTTTCAGAACGACAGTAGTGAACGGATGTACACTCGGAATGAAAACACATTGTATTTTTCCATCCGTGAAGGAGTAAAAATCAACATATATATATATATATAAATTGTCTTTTTAAAATGTAGTATATCATTGTGAATGTCTGATTCTACTCTAAGGTTTAAATTAAAAAATTAAAGCAAAAAAATTATCTTTAAATTCCTCAAAAAACGAACTACGATAAGAACAATTTTTTACCTAAAACTGTGTCATGAGTTGCCTGGCAAACCACTAACTTGCTCCCTATTAATCAAATATAAATAAGTAAACAACATGCATTTTTCGAAGTATATAACCTCATTTTAATAATCTTGTAATAATTTTATGTAAATAGTATAAAATTTTAAATTAGTTGTAAAAAATTGTAGATGTCTTTTTACAATTTGTCTACTAAATGTTTTTTTTAATTATTTGTAGTTTCAAAAGGGCTAGGCTAACAGGTTAACAATTAGAAATCTGATGATAGGAAAGGAAAGCTTTACATATACCCAAAAAAAAAGAATGAGTAATTTTTGAAAAAGCCTACTATGATAGGCAAAACGTCAAGTTAATTCCATTGTTTAATTTTGCAATAATACCCAAGAAAGAAGTCCAGTTAATATATATCGGGTTTAAGAAACAAATTGAATAATATATACATATATATATATATATATATATATATATATATATATATATATATATATATATATAAAAGTAATTTTATTTCTTGAACACCTTAAAGATGCTTTCACAGTTTGTTTGTTCCAAACTAAAATTATGCATGTGTATATATACAAACCAGTTTTCTTCCATTTTACGCCTGTTTAAAAGTCTCATCATATCAATAAGTTTCTTCAACGAAATATTAATTCATATGCTGACGTATACCAATTTATATTCGTGATTCAATCATAAAATGAGTTGTGAACCCTCGGCCCTACAATCCATTTTCTCGGAATTCGACTTTCTTGCCTTTAACTCACCTGGCTTTCCATGATGAATCACGACGTGATTAATGAAAGGAAGTAATATATGTTATAGGCATAATTATATGTTCAGGGTGATCCAAATAACTCTTTAAAAGGAAATATCTCGGTTAACAAAAGTTTTTGATTCGATCTGCTTTTTCATATATTTTAATACACAGGGTTATTCACGCAACCCGTTCATTAAAAGTTTTTTGTTGACGCCATTTAGATAAAAATTTCAAATTTTGAGATTAAGGTAAGGTCAAGGAGTACTTCTTTTTTGAAATATTTTCAACTTCTTGTCACTTCCGGTTTAACCGGAAGTTGGTATCAACTTGCTTGGAACACCCTGTATTTTATGAAATTTTTGGATTCTACGGAGAATTTTAATGCTATTTTATGTAGCATATCCTATACCTAGGTTCAAGTGTTCTTACGATACTTGACCTTGAACTAAAAATGAACCTTCGGGGTACCAAATTTTAAAATCTCATATTTTTGTAAGTTTTGAAAATATAATCTTCATATTTTACAGACGATCGGTAAATAATCTTAGGTTTCTATTTTTTTTATTGAATTTGTCTATTTTTATACAGGGTGTTCTAAATTCAGCGGCAAACATTCACATTTTCAAAGCAGCTAAAGTCCGTTTTTTTAAATAGGACACCCTATAACTTTATGCACTATCAAATGTAGAATTTAATTTTCTATCGAACTGTATTAAGGTTCCCTATACCTATTGGTAACCAGTTTCGAAATAATCAGGTTTTTATTAAACTATCATATGTATTTGCTAAATGCTTACACCTTCCCGTAGTAAGCCATGGAAAAACAATTGTTGTGCTTTTCTATTCAACATGACAGCTGATTTTTGAAACTTTTAAATTAAAATAAAATAACACTCAAAAGCTGATATTCTCAATTTATTTTATATTCGCGGAGAATGTTACAAAATATTGAAGAGAACGTGCCATGTTTTTAATGAAAAACATCCTCATTTATCGCCAATGAACAAGAAAAAATTGAAGAGGATTGAAACGAAATTTTTTCGTTTCGGAGAAGTTAAAATTATAAAAAATATAATAAATTGTTTACATAATTTTTAACCATATCTACTGAGTTCGAGACTGTTCTAAACTTGTTTTAGTGAACTTAAAAATTATAGCAATCTAACAATCAACAATAAATAAATAAAATAATAAAATTGAATTATAACAAATGTTCTTTATGCTGTTCATTCATTTGAAGACACATTTCAATTCTTCTTTGTATAGTTGCTGTGGCCCGTTGAATTTGTCCGTTTTCTAATTCGGCAAAAGCTGTTCGTATCCTGTCCAGTAAATCTTGTTGGTCATTTACTGGGGAAGCATAGACTTCACCTTTGATAAATCCCCATAAATAAAAGTCTAGGGGTGTTAAATCAGGCGATCGCGGGGGCCATATCCAAGGGCCATTGGGACCAATCCAGCGGTCTTCAAAAATTCGAGATAATTGGAGATAAACTGCAGCGGAATTATGTGCTGGGCCCCATCTAATTGATACCAATAATTTTGCAGCTCACCAATAGGAATTTCTTCTATAAATTCAGAAACCGTCCCTCGTAGAATTTCCACATACTTATCACTGTTTAAATTGTCTTCATAAATACAGTACCGCACCTGATCATTTAATACTATACCGAAAACATTGAAGCTAAATCTCTCATTAGAACGGGTTTGGCGTAAAGCGTGCGGATTTTCTGCTGCCCAGAAATGTTCGTTTCTTCTATTTGTTATTCCTTCTCTAGAAAATTTCGCTTCATCGGTCCAAAATATTTTTGAGAGGAATTGAGGGTCCCCTTGAATTTTCAAAAACATGAATTCGCAAAATTCTACTCGTCGGACGTCATCACCAGGTCTCAAGGCTTGCACGTTTTGGAAGGAATAAGGGTGCATATGATATTCGCTCAAGATTCTTTGGACAGATGAAGAAGAAATTCCCAAATCGTTTTCTGCAGACGGTATTGAACTCTGCGGGTTTGCGTGGAAATAAGCTAATGTGTTTATTACGTTATCCTCGGCATTCGTCACTGGTTTTAGAACATTTTTTGTAACTTTAACCTTGCCAAAACGCAAAAAGTTCGTTTCCATCCTCTTGAATTTTGACTTGGTCATTGGCGGCAAATCAGGGTGGCGTTCATTAAACACACGACACGTTCCCTCCAAAATTTTATAACATTCTCCATGAACATAAAATAGATTGAGAATATCAGCGTTTGAGTATTCTTTCATTTCGATTTAGAAGATTTAGTTTATCACTGATAACTTTCGATAAATAACGCATACTAATCATCTGTCATATTAGATATTGGATCTCAATTGTTTTTCCATAGCTCACCATTGAAACATGTAAACATTTAAGCAAATACATACGATATTTTTATAAAACCCAATTATTTTGAAAATGGTTACGAATAGGTATAGGGAACCTTAATACAGTTCGATAGAAAATCAAATTCTACATTTGATAATGCATAAAGTTATAGGGTATCCCATTTAAAAAAAACGGACTTTAGCGGCTTTGAAAATGTGAATGTTTGCCGCTGAATTTAGGACACCCTGTATAAAAGTAGACAAATTCAATAAAAAAAATAGAAACCTAAGATTATTTACCGATCGTCTGCAAAATATGAAGATTATATCTTCAAAACTTACAAAAATATGAGATTTTAAAATTTGGTACCCCGAAGGCTCATTTTCGGTTCAAGGTCAAATATCTTAAGAACGCTTGAACCTAGGTATAGGACATGCATTAAAATTTTCCGTAGAATCCAAAAATATCATAAAATACAGGGTGTTCCATTTAAAATAAGCAAGTTGATACCAACTTTCGGTTAAACGAGAAGTGACAGGAAGTTGAAAATATTTCAAAAAAGAAGTACCCCTTGACCTTACCTTAATCCCAAAATTTGAAATTTTTATCTAAATGGCATCATCAAAAACTTTTAATGAACGGGTTGCGTGAATAACCCTGTATAACAATGTTTAAGAAGGCATATAGACTGCGTTATATTGATCTTATAGGCAAAAGTAAAAACAAAAGATATAGTGTTCCTGCGTGATATGTAATTTTATAATACAGGTATGCTTTCTAAGACGTATTTACAACGCAATACGTTAATAAGAGGTTTGTAAAGTTTAAAAGAAAAATATTAAGAAGTCAAAATTTCCCAAAACCGTTGCAAACAATCTTTTGTAGAAAATATTAAAAAATATTCATATTTGTATTCCAATTTACAATCTGCTATTCCTCACGTCATATTGATGAATAAAGGTTGAATTAAAAAAATAATGCGTGTAAACCTCAGAGATTAAAATTGCGTTAATAATTTAATAGACCACAGGACTCGGAAGCAACAGAAGGGATCGGCAAATTTATTGGCTATTTTATTTGAAGAGACATGGACACTAGGGTGAGGGTGACTGTTGTATTAAATAAGGGATATGTTGGTTCTAAACGAGTTCTCACCAACTAGAGTTGTTAATTTTGTTTTATCTTAAAATGTTTTAAGTGGAAAAATGTATTGAGTGCGAAAAATGTTTTGTGTCAATAATTTATTTTTTTAGCGCTTCTCCATCCTTTCTAAAATTAACATTGTATTATTAGTATCTAGCTATAATTAGGTGTAGCTGGACAAGCAGAGAGGATTTAGAAACTTGATGCTTCTTAGGTTTAATCTGCGTTGATTGTTCTTGCTACCCTCATGTTTTAGGAAGTGGAAGAAGTTATTTTTAAAATGCAATATTTTTATTTTAATTGTTTACTAAATTAAGTTTAATAGTGTACTAATTTAATGCTACTCTCTAGGACTATGTCAGTGTTCTGATCTCCTGAAATAAAGATTCTTGATACATGGAACCAATCGTACATGTACAGGGTGTCCCATTTTGGGTACTTTTGCAGGGTATCTCCGTTATTTTTATAGACAGAAAGTTGCGCTTTTCACGACATGTGCTACTTTTTCGTAAAACTAAAGATGCCGTTAACAAAATTTTAATAGCCCTTTTAGTTTTTAAGATACAGATAAATTGAAAAAGTTACATTTTAGGCACCACTCGTATCTCAACTATCAGATAACTTATCGAAAAGGTGAAAACTGTTTCTTATATAACTTTTCCCGTAAAACTCAATTCCGTCTTCGGAATTAGTATAAGGTCAAAAAGTCATCGGACCCTACTTTATTTTTTTAAATGAAACACCCTGTATACTTCATCATCATCATCATCATCAAACAGCCTGTATCGTCCACTGCTGAACATAGGCCTCCCTCATTAGCATCAATCCATCTCGATCTTGGGCGCTCTGAAGCCAGTTTGTTGTTATGCGCTTTATGTTGTCTGTCCAACGGGTTGGGGGACGCCCTCTGTTTCTGAACGCGTCCTGTCTAGGACGCCATTCCATGACTTTCTGGGTCCATTTTTCGTTAGACATTCTGGCTACGTGTCCAGCCCAATCCCACTTAAAATGAGTTATTCGCCTAACTGCGTCTGTCTCTCTTGTTCTTCGGCGTATTTGCTCATTTGGTACTCTGTCTCTCATCGTGATTCCCAGAAGGGAGCGTTCCATGGCTCGTTGAGCCACTCGAACCTTATTTATTGGCATTTTCGTTAGTGTCAGGGTCTCTCCGCCATACGTCATTACCGGTAGGACGCATTGGTCAAACACTCTACGCTTCAAGCATACAGGGATATCAGTCTTGAAGACATGTTTTAGTTTTCAAAAAGCAGCCCACGTCAATCCAATTCTTCTTTCGATCTCGCAGGTCTGATTATCTCTGCTGATTCTTATTTCATGCCCCAGGTATTTGTAGGATGTGACTTGGGAAATTTGAACTGCGTTTTGGAAGTGTTGATTTTGAGGCCAACCCTGTGTGAAGCCGTTATGAGTTCCCTGAGCTGTATTTCTGCCTTAGACACACTGTCCGAGATCAACACGATATCGTCGGCGACACGTAGGTGGGTGAGGTATTCCCCGTTAATATTAATGCCTGTGCCATCCAGTTCGATGTTTTTGAACATATATTCTACTAGAGTGGTAAATAATTTTGTATCACCTTGACGGACCCCACGTGCTACTCTAAATCTGGTATTGTATACTTATAGACTATAAAATTTGTCTTTTTTGCCTTTTCAAAAATATACAATTGTATGCACTATTTCTCAGAAACACGCAAATAAGTGACAATAGTAAACAATTGAGAGTTACATATTGCTAACGAAGAATTGGATGCCTTGCATATGGGTATCTTTTTATATAAAAATGCCTATAGAATGTTTTAATAACAGTAAGTTTGTAACAACAGTTTTATAGCATAAAGTAGCAATATAACAAACACACAAAAATAACATTATTAAAAAAAAGAAAAAACAAATTTTTAAAGGTGATATTTAAGGATAGGCATTACTTGAATTCGTAGGTTATGGGACTGCAATAAGATCTAAAGTGAAACCACTATTTTCAATTGCAACGTTTCGTGTTACATTAACACTTTTTCAAGCTCTTGAGTTAGTGAGAAAACCTTAATTATGGACATTTACACAATAAATAAATAAAAATATACACATTTTACTGACGTATGAACTACACAAACTTTTAAGACGGACACAGCACGTTTACTTATCAACAACTGAAAGTGTTTGTTTTGGTTTGGGGTTAAGTGTCGCATTCAGCCGTACAGTGGGTCAGAATTGTACTAGATTGTGGTCAAACAAGTACAATTCTGACCCACTGTACGGCTGAATGCGACTGTAATTGTTCTTAACCCCAAACCAAAACAAACACTTTCAGTTGTTGATAAGTAAACGTGCTGTGTCCGTCCTAAAAGTTTGTGTAGTTCCTATGTCAGTAAAATGTGTATATATTTATTTATTTATTGTGTAAATGTCCATAATTAAGGTTTTCCCACTAACTCAAGAGCTTGAAAAAGTGTTAATGTAACACGAAACGTTGCAATTGAAAATAGTGGATTCACTTTAGATCTTATTGCAGTCCCATAACCCACGAATTCAAGTTACGGAGATATTTAAATTGACGAGCATTTTCTCTAATACAAAATTGGCACATTTTTGTAATTCTTTGAATAGCGTTAAAAATGCCTATGCCCTCATATCGTGTTTTATATACTTTATTTTGTATATAGCTCCATAAAAAAAAATCTAAAATTGAGAGACCTGGAGGCCATCTAACAGGTGCGTTGGTACCTGTAAATCTTTAAGCGAAGTTATTATCAAGAAATTCCCTTAATAGCCTAGAGTTGTGACTTGGTGCACCATCTTGCTGTAGGTAAACAGCATTATATTGGGCTAATGGAATATTTTCAAGCAGTTCTGGAATAACTTCCTCAAGGATTTGTAGATATCTACGTGCTGTCAGACCTGCTTCAAAAATCCTAAACTATATGCCTGCCCAAAATAAAACATGACACCACAATTCCGAAAAGTCCTTGGTGTGCCCTTTCAAATATTAAATGCTGATTTTCACTATGCCAGTTCCTGATATTGTGACGATTAAAAATTCCCGCACTTGAAAAAAGGCATTCGTCTGACCAGATAACAAGTCTGCCAAATAAATCTTTAGTATTGATTTTTAACAAATACCACTGGCAAAACAGTGCCCGGCGCTCAGCATAGCCAGCGTGGATATCTAATAAGCAAAAACTTATAATGATAATACAGATTTTCATAGCCATAATAGCTTACTTACCTTTGGAAATATAATTGCGAGGCTTCTTCAGAATTTTCATTACTCTGTATAAAACATACCAGCATATCATATTATTCATAATTTTCATACGCTGCCATTATTCGAAGAAATTGATAAATATCAGTTAAATAAAAATACCAAAAGAACGTTTATAAACTGCTTCATAAATCAAAAGTTGATCCAAAAACCGCTGAGAGACAGATATTTGACATTTATGCTTGTTTGTTGTCATAAAAAATAGCCATAGCCTACCATTAACTTAAGCATTTAATTTCAGAAAATTGTTGTTTATTTGCGTGTTTCTGAAAGAAAGTGCATACTATCATATATTTTTGATAAGATAAAAACAGAAAATTTTATAGTCTATAGATATACAGTGTTAAAATAAAGTAGGGTCCTATAACTTTTTGATCTGACCCGGTATAGTAATTTTAAAAGGTATATAAGAAACAGTTTTCACATTTTGGGTAAGTTATTCAATTTAGCCCTGTATCTTGAAAACTAAAAAGGCTATGATAATTTTGTATTTTACGAAAATGTAATACACTGTCGTGAAAACCGCAACTTTTTATTTATAAAAATAACGGAGATACCCCACAAAAGTACCCAAAATGGGACATCCTGTACAGGGATATTGGCGAGATTTTGACCACCCCTCTAAGTTTTTTATTTTTTAAGCTATAAAGTTAAAATGTTTAAGAAATCGTAAGAAATACAGCATTGAGGTGTGTAATAGATATACAAACCCATTTCATAAAAGATATCTCTTTTGCTGTCCCTTTATGTAATTTTATTTATACAGGGTGATCATGACCTCAAAAACTTAATATTTTATCTGACATTTTCGAAAAATAAACATTCAGTATGAATAAAACGTTATTAACCGGCCATTATAATTTTTAAGCGACTTCAAAAAAGGAGTGAGTGATCAATTTGGTTCAAATTTTTCAAGGGATATTCAGGATATTGCCGGGTCCCTTGGCAAGAATATTAAAAAAATGTTAGAAATGACGGAATGGCCCCATTTTGTTTTTTGCGCCAAGATATATTGCAAGAAGTTTTTTAATGTTCTACTCTCGCGTTTCGATTCTACGCGTTCGCCATTATATCAGGAAAACAATTTTATGCAGTGGACCACTTGTTAAAGCTGATTTTACAATAAAACTCGTATAGGTAAACAATGACGGCCATTTTGTTGTTTTTTTTATGCTTTTACATCCATTACTCCACGATGATTTGACCAATTTGGATGAAATCTTCGGAGGACATTCAGGATGTTACCGGAGTTGTCCCATAGCAAGCATATTTTAAAAATGGCGGAATGACGGTCATTTTGTTGTTTTTGGGTGGATATAGATAGCTGACCTAAATCTCTCCGAGCTCTTTCAGCGTTTCAATTTTGTGAAGTAAGGATCCCTGAGGATGCCTCGTACAATCGAAGGCGAAACGTCGGAAAGTAATTTTATTTTGACACTGTCTAATCCTGATTTCCCAAGTTAAAGTTGCCGGGCTTTTAATTTTTCCTGAGGTTTGATCCCAAGTGGTTGGCCCAAATGTCAGGTTTCGATACCTCTCTCCAAATCTACGAACTCGATGGAAACCATTAACTGATGGTTAACCTTAGAACAACCCGTCAGGGATAGTGTAATTTCTTTGTGTAATACAACATTACCTACTGTGCAAGATGGTATTTATGAACTGATAGGGATCTCTGTGGGGTGATGTGCGTGTTGCAGCTATTTGTGTTATTAATTTTTCCCGTCAGCTACCAGATTAATTGTATCTGCGAGCGGATTGACTGTGGCTTTTTGAGAGACGCATCATAAAGTAAATTGCTTGCACATTTTAATTATTTGAAACAAGAAGTAGATTTCACCTTTACAAATACAATACACAATTAAAATGCATATTTTCAAATTTTATTTCATAAAGCCTCTGGGAATGTTTGTTTTTATAGAATGAACGGCTGCTACAGTGTTGGTCACTAATCAATTATTTAATTTAAAAAACCGTTAATAAGAGAAAACAATAAATAATTGTTTATTTATTATCACTTTATTTCGAAGAGCCGGTGTACATAATTATCGTACACACAACTCAAAGGTTTGTATTTCAATAGGAAGCTAGTTATGTAGATATGTTTTACTCTTTTAAATGAATTAGTAGGTTTTAATGAGTTAATTTATTTTCTTCTTCATTTAAATTATAAAAACCAGTTTAACAGTAATGAAACAAATTCCTTAATACTAAACTAACATTCGTCCACATTCAATCAATTAAAAACTAACATATAGTTAAATGATAAGTGAATGAAATGCAAATACAGGGTGTTTTCTAACTATGGTACGTAACTCCAGGCGGTGATTTCTTACGTTATTTTAAGAAAAAAAGTTCGTATGAACATGTGTCCGGAGTTGTCTCGATTATGAGATACAGGGTGTTAAAGTTAAAAAAAAATCGTTTTTTTGTAAATATCACAAATATCCTTAAGCCGATTTGGTTAAAATTTGGCAGTGTTATTTGTAATACTAAGGCGCTAAAAATATATATATATATATATATATATATATATATATATATATATATATATATATATATATATATATATATATGTGTGTGTTTTTGATTCCGGGTGAACATCCGTTCACTACTGTCGTTCTGAAAAGAACCGTTTTGCTGACGTTTCGCCAAAATCACATTTGGCATTTTCGAAGCTTTCTTTCTCGCGTCCGAATAGAGACTGAAGTGTTGGTGACTGCGACTCTTCCTTTTTATACCCCCACTCGGGGCCCAAGTTTATATCTGCGCAGGCGTTGGTCGTTATTTATGTTTTCCGGATGGTGCTGTTGTTGTTGCGCTAATTGCGCTTGAGTTTTTGCGATTTTAGATTTGTCGATTATTGTCTTCCATACTGTTGGTAGTTTCAATGATCCGTCCCTTTTATTTAAATCACCTTGTTTTTCAATTTCTATGGCTTCTCGGATTATTCTGGTCTTATAATGTTCTATATTGGCAATCTCCCTACACCCATCGAAATTTATTTTATGGCCGGTTTCCTGATGATGTAGGATTAAAGCTGAGGTTGTTTGTTTATTTCTGATGCTGAGTTTATGCTCCTCCACTCTTGCTGATATTCGCCTGTTGGTTTGCCCTACGTACAACTTTTCACAGTCCTGGCACGGAATACTGTACACTCCGTGGTTTTCCAGTTTGATTTTATCTTTTGGGTTTCCAAGTAGTTTACCTATAGTTGTTTGTGGCTTGTATATTGTTTTTATTTTGTGTTTCCTAAGAATTCTTGCGATTCTGTCTATTGTGCCTTTTACATATGATAAGACTACTTGTTGCTTTCCCGGTTCATATTTTTTGTCGTTCGTTGTTCGGGAAACCTGTGCATTAATAGCTTTCTCTATGGTGCGATTTGTGTAGCCATTTTTCTTTAAAGCACTAGATATTACCTTAAGTTCGTTTTGTCTCGTCTGTGTTTCAGTTAGTCGCACGGATCTAGATATTAGAGTGTTTGCCATAGCTTGAATTTGTGCTGGGTGATGATGTGATTTTGCATTTAAATATCTGTCTGTATGTGTTGGTTTTCTATACACAGTGTATTCGAAATGTCCGTTATGTAGTTTTGTGACCAAAACATCTAAAAATGGTAGTTTGTTGTTTTCCTCTAACTCTAGAGTAAATTGTATTCTGGGGTGGATTGAATTTACGTGAGTCAGAAATTTTTCGAGCTCTGCATGATCATGTTGCCATATAATAAATATGTCATCCACATAACGAATCCATAATTTGGGTTTTAAACTTGCTTTCTCAAGAGCTTCTTTCTCGAAGTATATCATAAATAAATTAGCGACTACTGGTGATAGCGAGGACCCCATTGGAGCACCATCCGTTTGTTTATACATTTGTTCGTTGAAAGAAAAATAAGTATTTTTGAGGCAATGCTCCGAGAGTTCTATTATATGTGCCTGGAAATCCTCGTTCATAGCGATCTTGTCCAATGCTTCGTCGATGGGAATACTGGGATATAACGATTTGACATCTAGGCTTGCTATGATGTCGTTTTTTTCAAGGACGATATCTCGTATAATTCGAGTGAAATGCTCCGAGTTTTTTACAAATGAATCAGCTTTTTCTACAGTTGGTTGCATAATTTCAGAAAGGTATTTCTCCAGTTTTTGTAGCGGCGAATTAACAGCACTAACAATAGGTCTGATAGGCGCCCCTGATTTGTGTATTTTTGGTAAACCATAGAGTTTAGGACATCTACTCGACTTTTC
This sequence comes from Kuschelorhynchus macadamiae, assembly GCA_030620095.1. Classification (NCBI taxonomy): domain Eukaryota; kingdom Metazoa; phylum Arthropoda; class Insecta; order Coleoptera; family Curculionidae; genus Kuschelorhynchus; species Kuschelorhynchus macadamiae. The sequence goes on along the minus strand of JAUTXW010005116.1, from coordinate 717,680 downwards.
CCGTGGTATCATTTTTTGTTGAATTTCGGGGTTTATTGGTGAACTTTTTATTTTATTTTTAGTTGTTTTTTCTAGGTACGTTGTCGGGTCCCTTGGAAACAGGCCTATAACAATTGTCTTGTAGGATAGCCTGCATTTTTTGTACGTAATCTTGAGTATTCATAACCACAGTTGGGTTTTCTTTATCTGCTGGAAGGATTTATTTTTTCGAAGGTTTATTAGGGCCCTTTGTTCAGTGGCATTTAGGTTTTGTTTTGGTGTTTTACTTGATCTTAAAATTCTTGCCACCTCTTGTCGAATCTCCTCTGCTTTTGTTTCTTGAGAGGAGTCAAGGACAGCTTCCACTCTAGCTATTATTTCTTCTTTAGGGATTTCCTTAGGAGATATCGCAAAATTAAAACCCTTACTCAGTACGGATTTTTCACTTTCTGAGAGACTGTAGGATGATATATTATGTACTAATTTATCGACGTCTACTGATGATTTTTGTGGCTGACTCGACTTTCGTAGAAGATTGTCATACTTTTTCGAAAGTTTATCTGTCTTAATATTCTTATTTGATTCTGTTCGCCAAAAAGCCAAAGTTTCTATGCGATTCCACAATAAAGGGTGAATGATGTTACTTAGTTTAAGGTGTAACTTTAAAAGTTCTTTCTCTGTCTGCGCTAGTTGTTTTCTAGTTTGATGGATTTGTTCTTTTAAGAACGCCTTACTAGCATTTTGAAGTATGGTGTTAGTTTTTCTAGTTTTAGTATGATAAGACAACCGTGTAAAAGTAGGAAGTAAATCGCTGTCACGACACATAATTTGAAAGGTTAGATCACATAAAAGATTAGTTTTCTTACCTCTCAGTTTCTCATACATCTTGATTGTCTTGAAAATCTCCTCCCCGTAGAGGTGTATTCTGCGGAAACACAACATACAAACAATACACAAACCACAAAACACTATAGGTAAACTACTCGGAATCCCAAAAGATAAAATCAAATTGGAAAACTACGGAGTGTACAGTATTCCGTGCCAGGACTGTGAAAAGTTGTACGTAGGGCAAACCAACAGGCGAATATCAGCAAGAGTAGAAGAGCATAAACTCAGCATCAGAATAATCCGAGAAGCCATAGAAATTGAAAAACAAGGTGATTTGAATAAAAGGGACGAATCATTAAAACTACCAACAGTATGGAAGACAATAATCGACAAATCTAAAATCGCAAAAACTCAAGCGCAATTAGCGCAACAACAACAGCACCATCCGGAAAACATAAATAACAACCAACGCCTGCGCAGATATAACCTTCGGCCCCGAGTGGGGGTATAAAAAGGAAGCGTCGCAGTTACCAACACTTCAGTCTCTATTCGGACGCGAGAAAGAAAGCTTCGAAAATGCCAAATGTGATTTTGGCGAAACGTCAGCAAAACTTTTCAGAACGACAGTAGTGAACGGATGTACACCCGGAATGAAAACACATTGTATTTTTCCATCCGTGAAGAAGTAAAAATCAACATATATATATATATATATATATATATATATATATATATATATATATATATATATATATATATATATTTGTATTTATATTTATATATAACAACGAAAAAATTATTTATACATACCATTATTGTGGTTATTAATAATATCTGAAGTTACAAAAAAGTTATAACAGCTGATATTATTTAGTGAAATTAATATCTTACTATGTAAAATTCCACTTATTTTTGTGAACCCTAATATCTCTCGCAATTTTGTTTTGTTTAAATTAATTAAAAAAAAAGAATTTTTCCACACTTGCGCTGCTGTGCGGTAATTTAAATAAAATATTTATAAAATTGGGAAGCTCTGGAAAGACGAGACTATTGTCACCCTTTTTGGCATTACATACTTATTTCCAAAATACGGTTTCATCCAAAGAAAAGTCAAAGTGTGAATATTTTAATTCCCTAAACTCACTGTCTAAAGTATTGATATCGTTGACTAGATTTGGAAACATTAAGCCCAGAGGTCCGATACTTTCAGTTCTCTGAATATTTGGTGTACTCAATATGGTTAGTAATTGAAAAATTATAATGTAATATTAATAATAATGTGTTTTAGGGGTGCGGTAGTGCAGGTATATCAAAACTTTCATGATTTAAAAATGTATCATCGCAGTATCAAGCAGAATTAACAAATGTACCACTGCGACAACACTGAGGGACTGGTAGTAAACGTCAAAGTCTACCGAATAAAGTATGTAAACTTTCCACCCGTATACAGCATTGGAGTTTGCGAAACATATAACGTTATAGTCTCGTACCAAATATATAAATTAGAGATTTTTTGTATGTTAACATGGCAAAATTTTTAATAATGAAGAATATAGAACATTAAGAAATCATGGTTCTTGGGATTAGACCGTGTCAAATTGGAATTACTATGCGACGTTTCGCCTTCGATTGCATGAGGCATCTTCAGGGATCTTTACTCCACGAGATCTGAGCAGTGAATGAGCTCGAAGAGATTCATGTGACCCTGTGTTAAGATCGGTTTCCACGTGTGATGTAGACCGTAACCCGTATCTCTATTGAAATTTTTTGTGTGTTTAAATATTTTAATAGATTCTCTAACTTTTCGTTTATGAAAACCTGGAACCGATGCTAGAACCTTGGTTTCCTTTACATTTATGAAATGGCCAGTGTTATGCTGGTGTTCAGCTACAGTAGATTGAACAATTTGTTTCTTTTTAATACATCGTTCATGTTCCTTAAGTCTAATTGCAAGGAATTTTATATACTCCTTCTGTTTGGAAAGGTACAAGATCTTTCGGGGATCACAAGCATTGTCCATTCTTCTTATGTGTACTGAAGATTGTACGTATGTTGGACCGCCGAAGTAACGTCCTATTTTGTCTGTAGTGCCATGTATGTAGGCAAGAACAACACTACATAATGGTGGCTCTTTACCATTCTCCTTTCGCGGAGTTGGTTTACTATATCTTTTAACTGAACGCGTAATATCTTCAGTGCAATAGCCATTCCCTCTGAGAGCTTCGATCAGTTTCGATGTTTCCGATGTTAAAGAATCTTGATCAGAAATCGAAATAGCTCTGAATACTAGTGAGTTAATAACCGATTTCTTTTGTGCTAGATGGTGATGAGAATTTGCGTTTAAGTATCTATTTGTATGCGTCGGTTTTCTGTACAAAGAATGTCCTAATGTACCATTTTCCTTCCTTTGAACACATACATCTAAAAAGGGAATTGTTCCATTAGATTCAATTTCCATCGTGAATTTGATATTATGATGTTGCTGATTAAGGTGGTCCAGAAATATGAGGAGATTATCCTGTCCATGAGGCCAAACAACAAAAGTATCATCTACATATCTAAACCAGTGCTTCGGTTTTAGTGGAGCGGATGTTAGAGCAATATCCTCAAAGGCTTCCATAAAGATATTCGTTACCACAAGTGTTATAGGAGATCCCATAGCTGCGCCTGAAGTTTCTTCATAAAAAATTCCTCGAAAAATGAAATAAGTAGATGTAAGACAAGCTTCCACTAAGTCTATTAAGTTCTTATCAAGATTATTGTTATCCAGTATGTCTGATATAACGGAAATTGAGTCGTTCACAGGAACATTTGTGTAAAGTGATTCTATATCGTAACTGACCAAAATATATTCGGGATCCAACTGGATTGTCTTGAGTATTTCCACGAAATGTGCAGAGTTTTTAATAAAAGAATCTGTTTTTCCAGTAAATGGATTAAGAAAATTTGAAAGATATTTACCTAGTTTGTATTTCGGCGAGAACAAGTCGGGTATAAAAGCCCGCCTGAATCTCTTCGAGCTCATTCAGTGTTCAGATCTCGTGGAGTAAAGATCCCTGAAGAGGCCTCGTGCAATCGAAGGCGAAACGTCGGATAGTAATTCCAATTTGACACGGTCTTATCCCAAGAACCATGATTTCTTAATTGATCAAAGCCGTGAAAGCTTCCATTCTATGTTAATATAGAACATAATAAAATCGTGTTTTTTTGTTATTAATATAAATTGAAATTAATAAATAGGTCAGTGTCAAAAAAATCACCAGAAATAAAGCTTTTTAAAAAAGTTTTCACCATATCACTAAATGGGTCGGAAAATCTCCAAATCTGGTGCATTTTCACCAGACCTGGTATTGCTTAACACAAGGTCGTAGTTCGGCGAGCACAAGTCAGGTATAAAAGCCCGGCTAAATCTTTTCAGGCTCATTCAGTGTTCAGATCTCGTGGAGTAAAGATCCCTGAAGATGCCTCGATACAATCGAAGGCGAAACGTCGGATCGTATTTTCAATTTGACGCGGTCGTCGTGAAAGCTTTCTAGAAAGTTATTACCAAATCATTATATGCCTATACAGACTGTTTATAGCAAGTAGTGGAATTCTGTAAAGGTGAATTTACCCATTTTTTTTTTAATTATTGATACACGCCAACCGTCTTATTTTATAGCAATACAGGTGTTGTTTTAATACTTTTATACAATCTTCGAATTAATGTATTTTTATGTAAATATGCACAGAACAAGTATTTTTCATATTCTTTTTTTCCAGGTGAGTACGATTACTGATGGTAATATGATGCATCTAATCACAATTTCAGTAAACTGAAACAATTTTTGAAAGTTGTACGCCAGAGGTTCGGTAAGTATTGTATTTCCATGTTAATTAATTGGGCTCGAAGAATTAATTAAATAATTAATATCTATACTATAAAAAAAATCCGCTAGACTGACTGATTATCGTATGCCTTTAAAGATCAAACGTTTAAAAATGTCTAAATTGTCCATTGAGGGAAGTGTCTTTGGAAGAAGTTGCTGTGATACATACGCAAGTTTCTATTTTTGTTTGGAAGCAAACTAAAAAATCTTGTTAGAGTGAAGTTGTGATATTTAAAAAGGACTTTCTTTTGGGTCTGATACACCAATGTTTTCAGGTGTCCCCAGAAAAAGAAATCCAGACTATTCAGATCTGAAGATCTAGGGGGCCATGGCTGAGGTCCCCCTCGCTCTATCCAACGGTTGTTAAAATTATTATTTAGAAACTACCTCACCTCTATGCTGAAATGTGCTGGTGCACCATCGTGCATGAACCACATTTGATTTCTAAGAAGAATTGGCACGTCTTCTAGCAATACCGGGAGTTCGTCTTCGAGAAATTGACGATAATATCGTCCATTTAGCCTTCCTGGCGGGAAAAATGGACCTATCAAATAATCTCCAATAATGCCGGCCCACACATTTATTAAAAATGTTGCTGGAAATTATTTTCATGTATCGAATGCGGATTCTCTTCTGGCCAAAAATGATTATGAAAATTACGTATGGCATTCCTAGAAAAATTTGCCTCATCGCTAAATAAAATCGTGTTTCCAAATGATAGATTTTGGGCTAGCATTTGTAAGCAAAAATTTAAACGGAGTGGAAAGTCACGTGGGAAAAGAGCTTAATTGCCTTAAGCCTTGGATGTGTTAGGGATACATTAGGTTGTCTAATAAAATTTTCCATACAAGCACAAATGAAATGTTAAGTGTTGCTGCAATTTTCCTCGTGCTGGTAGCAGGATCATTTTCTACTGCATTCAGGACTGCTTCCTCGACTTCAGGATTCCTAACCGTTCTATTTGCTCCTGCTAAATGAGTGGATTTCTAGAATGATCCATTTTCACATAGCCGATTATGTACCTTTGCAAATTTTTGTCTATTGGGCACCATGCGATTTCGATATTTTTGTTGATACAGTCGTCTGGCTTCATAACAATTGCCGTTGGAAAGTCCATAAATGAAATGAATTTCTGCATATTCTCGATTTGTGAATTCAACCATGATGAAACAACTACGGAAACGTCAAACAAAAAAATATTTCTTACAAAATGTCAGATTAAAGAACAGAAGTAACAAATGACTTGCTTCAGCCTACTACCTTTTTTTCCAGATTCATTATTTAGCGTACACTTAATTTGCATCTATGGCAATTATTGCAAATAAGTCGAAAACTGTGATAGATACGAGAATAATACAAATACGAAAGAGCTAAAGAAATGAACAAAGAATTTAAATTTTATATCAGAATTTATACAGGGTGCTGCAAAAAAAAGTTCCGCAAGATAAACTTGTAGGTGGTGCAAAAAAATGTGACACCCTGTATACTACCATCCACGATTTTAATATTTTATCGTAGAGGTGCTTAAAAATAATATATGTTCTAAATTTAAACTAATTGTCTCAGAAGGAACTGGAACAAAACGCAAAAAAACGAGAAAAAAATTGAAACTTTGACACCCTGTATAACGAAAATGGTGCGTTTTTGACCATGTATATATATTGGCATTTTTTTCCTATTTTGTCGAGTGCTATCACCCCCTGAAATATGTCCACGACGTTAATTAACACACTATATATATACTAATACAAAGATAACAATTAAACGAACAAACAAAAACAAAACAAGAACTAGAAATCAATATTTTTACAGCCTATTTACGTGACCCCCTCCATTATCCAAACAATTCTGAAACACTCTTTCCAGTTTCCTAATTGCTTGGGTAATGAAGGTGGAAGATTCTATAATTAAAACCCTACTTGCATACACTATTTTTGTCGCTCGTCAACACTGTCCGCTCTATTATGATAACCTTTATCCTTTAGGTATCCCCACAAAAAATTATCCAAAGGTGTAAGGTCGGGACTGTTCGCGGTCATATTTGCCATTATGGCCATATTTGCAAATCCACAAATTATATCGAGCATTTAAAAAATCTGTGACCAAATTATTTAGTTATAAGTGCTTAAAGGAAACTGTGAATGCTCAATTTCGTTATTTAATAGATTTAAATATCGTTCCCCTGTTAATATACCCTCAATAAATATCGGACCAATAATTTGGTTTCCCAAGATGCCGCACCACACATTGATTGACTTTTTTTATGTCTCTTTCGCTCTTCAATTAAATGTGGATCTCTTGTTGCCCAATGGTGTTTGTTTTTTCTATTAAACAATTTTTAGTTTTTCTTCTTGGGTAAATTGCCTTTTGGATTTTACTAATTTTGTTTTCCGTAAAATCAATAAAATATTTCACTTACGAATAAAAGTAAGTGTTTTGTTTTTGTTGGTGACATTCCATGGGTAAAGCGATTCCTTCATTTTATGGATACCGCGATTTATGTAGTAACTTTAAAGTGGAATAAGTCAAAAACTACTGTTCCGCATATAGACAAATTATATATTTTTGGAAAGGGGAGAATGAGGAGAATCCAAAAATGTCAAAAAAACATAGAGTATCCTATTTAAATAAATAAAGTTGATGGTGATTTAGTGATTTTCCGATCGTCTTTTGTTCTTGAAATTGTAAATCTTTAGTCGTCAGCCTTATGGTTCATTCAACGTTGCGTACTATTTTAAGTATTAGAGATAAAGGGGATATCTCCAAATTTTCGAAGTTATTGGCCTTTTTAAAACAACAAAATCTAGGATATAAATCCAAAAAATCAAGCGCTTTCTCCAGTGAGTATATTGCGACGTTTTTGAAAAATGCACCTGACGATATGCTACCTATAAAGGTTGCGCTCATAATTGGTGTATCAGGAGCATGTCGAAGTGATGAACTGTATAAAACTGAACGTGACTGATGTTAATATCATGGAAAATAAGGTTCACATCGAAATTCCAACATCGAAAACCTACCAGTCGTAGTGAATAATGAAGAATGGGTAATAATAATTAAAAATATGTTGCCCTTCGTAAAATAAAAAAGTTCTTTTTGCAAAATTTGCCAAAAAAAATCCAGTATAAAAAAAACAAACAAAAACTAACTTTTGTAGTTTTCCTGTAGGCTCAGTTGAAATGACAGACGAAAGTAATTTTTCACTTCATCATTGTCACTTTTTCTCCTTTACAAATTGGTGGCGTTAGTTTTTCAAACCGACGTTTCGGATTCGGGCGACCGTCATCAACTTTTTTAATTTAAATACTGACCTGGATTTTTTACTTCATTATTCGATACCTTTTATAACCCTCAATTAAATCATTACGGTACTGCTAATAGCTCTACGTGAAGAGAAAAAAAAAGCTTTTTACGACACCAAGTTCAATTTAATTGGTTCATCCAAAATATAGATATAAACGTTTGAGAAAAAAAAAGTTTGACCATTCTTATTGGATTACCCTGGTATAAGTTCAGTGTGGAAAAGTAAACCTTTCCAAACTAAAATGCAAGTGTTTTTTCGCGCGTTCGTATAAAAAAGCAATTTCGGAAGGGAACGCAGTGAAAGAATTAACGCAAAATTAAGCTATCTTTGTTTTTTTGGTAAAAAATTGTGCTCATGCATGCACTCTGTCTTATATTTTTAATTTGTCTCTGAAATTAAACACATTTTCGGATGTATGGAAGAAAGCTAAAATCATTTCTGTATTTAAAAAAGGGGACGTCAATGTAATATCGAACTACAGACCAGTCTCTTTGCTTCCGATATTTGCTAAGGTCTTCGAAATGTCAATATATGATTGTATTTTCACACAGGTTAGAGGTTTGATATCTCTGAATCAACATGGCTTTGTTAGTAAGCGAAATACAATAAGCAATTTGGCATGTTTCACGCAATTTGCCGGTAATGCCTTGGAAAACCGGATGCAAGTGGATGTGATTTACAGTGATTTGTCCAAAGCCTTTGACAGGGTTGACCATTCCATACTTTTTTTAGGTTCAGCAGTGATCTTGTTTCTTTTTTTGAGTCATACTTAAGCAACCGTTCGCAATATGTTGAAATTCGTCAATCAATCAAAATTTACGGCCACAAGTGGAGCTCCAAGGGAGCAACCTGGCCCCACTTATTATTCTACTTGTTATTAACGATATCAGCGACAATATCGGCAGTAATGTTCTGCTATTTGCCGATGATTTGAAGCCTTTCCGCGTCATAAAAAATTTAAATGATTGTTTTTCCCTGCAGCATGATATAAAAACTATTCAACGCAAATAAAATCCACAGTATCGACTTTCAATTTAATATAGATAATACCAATATTGGGCGTTGTGACACTTTTAAGGACCTGGGAATTATTTTTGATCCTAAGCTCTCTTTTGCCCACCACATTGATGGTATTTGCAATTCACCCTTAAGGACACTGGGTTTTATAATTCGCAGTTCCTCTGGCTTCGAGAACATCTCAACGCTTAAGAATTTATATTCCAGCTATGTGCTCTCAAGACTTGAATTTGGCTTAATTATATGGAATCGAATTTATAATAAATATATCAACCAATTAGAGAGTGTCCAGAGGAATCGTGCTAAGTTTTTGGTGTTTAGGCGGGATAAAGTGTATCCTCCTAAAGGGATTGATGAGATGAGTCACACTTTAATAATTTTATAATTTACTTTTCAAATTAGGAGCAGTTTAAATTATAACAATATTTAATTTTATTGATATTAGCTTATCTAAGTGATAATGTTATTACTTATATTTTGTCTTTTATTTTATGTTCCATTGTCTTATAAATGGTTGTATCTGTTAGATAATTGAATACGAACTGTCAATCGGGTGTGTTGTGTTTTGTTTGCTCTCCAAAGTTGTGTAATTGTCTTTAGTTGTGATGATCGCGTCCTAATACTTGAGTTGTTATAGTGGAGTTTATTGGGGTTTTAATTCGAGTGATTGAAGTTTGTTGATTTCTTGACTGAATTTCTAAAAGAAAATCGATTAGTATCAACACATTGTTCCCGCCAGAAATATGACATTGTGAAGTTTGGTTTGGGTCAGAGTCACAAATTGACAACCTCTCCGTTTTTGCTGGCATTAACTGTCCGCGATTCATCCTCTTTTGGTGTTTGACCAGATCACTATACTAATCTGGCATTAACTGCTTGGGCCTCAGCTACCATTTCTGTACCGGCAATAGGCCAGCTCATTGTACGAGGTTTATTACCTTGAACGTACTTGGAACCATGTCGTCATATCATTGTATAGTTTGCAAAAAGATGGACACAACAGAAACCCATATGATCTTTTGTGACAGCTGCTCTAGACCACTTCACAAGAAAGAGTGTTCTGGCCTTTGCTCCTCTGAGATTAGGGTGATCGAATTGAAGGGTCCTAGACTTCTTCGATATCACTGTGAAGACTGTCGCAAAGGCTTTATGCAGGTCCCGTCACTGATCAAGATGACTGAAGAGCTTAGACGGGAGGTTGATGTACTTAAGCAGCAACCACGAGACACTTCTGATGGACCTGGGAATTCTGCAACAGGATGTTGTAATGACGATGTCTTGAGGGAGTTACAGGACCGTCAGTGGAGATCGAATAATATAATGATGTATAATCTCACTGAAGATAATGAAAACGATGATTTAACCAAAATTCGATCTGTATCTGAATAAGTTAACTAATAATGAACCTGGCATAGTGAAGTTTTCTCGAGTTGGAAAGGGTAACCGCAATAATGCACGACCTTTAAAGATAACTCTACAATCCCCATTTAATGTGTTCACCCTGATTGGGAATCGTCATAAATTGAAGGGAACTAATATATTTGTCGGTCAGGATATAACTTTCAACCAAAGAGAAACGGATAAAAAGGTGCGCGAAGAACTTAAGCGGCGCTTAGCTTCGGGTGAGAAGGATATTCGTCTTTAAAAAACTAAATGCGGGGCTGTACTCTCTCCCAAATATTAATGGGCTGGAGGTATACTACCAAAATGTGAGAGGACTGCGTACAAAGCTTGATTCTCTGGCCAGTGCAGTTGCTGTAAGCTCATTTCAGATCCTCGTGTTCACCGAGACTTGGCTATCGGATCACATTCTTAACTCGGAACTTGGACTATTCAACTACACTGTTTATCGACGAGACCGTTCTCGCCTAACAAGCAGTGCTGAAAGGGGCGGCGGAGTTCTGGTGGCGCGGGCGGTTCAACAAGGTATCAGTTCCACTTTGTGTGAGTCGTCGACGGATATCGAACAATTATTTGTGGCTGTTGGTTCAGGGTCAACGAAACTAATCATTGGTGCCGTCTACCTACCACCGAGATCGCCCGTTGAAAAGTATCTACAATTTTCTGAAAACAAGAATCTCTGAAAAATATAAAGACCATGATGTGTTTTTGCTTGGAGACTTTAACCTACCAAATGCTTCTTGGGAGTCCGATAACATCAGCTCGACCTCCATTCCGAGCCGTGATGCACAATCTCACGAATCTGAAGCTGTACAAACTATCTCCAATATGTGCGCTTTTCACAATTTATTCCAAATCAACACCATTATTAATCATCAGGGCTCAATATTGGATTTGGTTTTCTCACACAGTGCAAATCATGTTGTATTGCATACTGAAGATTCCATCATCCCTCCAGATGTTTTCCACCCTCCATTGACTATTCATATCAAGAACTCATCAGGTCATTTTCATTCCGCTTCATCCCAGCCTGAATTATACTATTACGACTTCAATTCTGCTAACTATAATGCCTTATCCGAATATCTTGGTTTTGTCGATTGGGATCGATTGCTTGACTCCTTACCTGTACAAAATATGATCAATGTTTTCTATGACATACTGTATACTGCAATCGACGCATTGGTTCCAAAAGAAAATATCAAGCAGAAAGTTCCCGAGATGGTTTTCTGCACACTTAAAAAACTTGGTGTTTCAGAAGAAGATGGCACATTGTAGATGGAAGAAAAGCGGTTTACCTACAGATTATATCCAGTTTTCTGAACTCCGAGCTCAATGCAAAAGGGCATCACGTGAATCTTACATGGACTTTGTTCACGAGTCTGAATCATCGCTTTTAACCCATAATAATATCAAAAAATTTTGAAACTTTGTTAATACTAAACGCACGGACAACGAGCTGCCTTCCCAAGTGTCTTATGACGGTAAAATAGCGTACGGAGGTGTAGAGATGGCCATTTTATTTGCCGAGTACTCTCAGACTGTTTATTCTAATGAAACCTGTAATGTTCCACCAATAACATCTCTGAGCAACTTGAATATCCATAATTGCGAAATACCAATTTCCGATATGTTTACGGAATTGAATAGTCTGAACATCTTTAAAGGGCCTGGACCAGATGGCATTCCTCCTCGTCTTCTCCGAAATTGTAGCTTTGTACTATCACGTCCATTGTGTTTCATCTTTGGGGCTTCCCTTCAGACAGGAATTTTTCCAGAATTCTGGCAGGTTAGTTATGTCATACCCATTCATAAAAAGGGCAAAAAGGACGACGTCACCAATTACAGACCCATATGTAACCTGAGTTGTATACCAAAACTGTTTGAATGCCTGGTTATCAGGCATTTGACAGCTCATTTAAATGGTGTTCTAATGAATCAACAGTTTGGCTTCCGTCCTGGTCGTTCGACAGAGCTTAATTTGCTTACTTACAGCGATTATCTCTCTAGCACGATGGAGAGAGGTGGTGTGGTTCATTCAATCTACACCGACTTCTCCAAGGCCTTTGACAGGGTAAATCATCGTGTTTTGGTGAACAAGCTGTACAGTTATGGAATTTGGAATTTGTCTAATCGTATTTGTCCGTTTCCAGTGATTAAGGTAAATAACAATCACTCTATGCAAATCAAAATTCCTTCTGGTGTCCCCAAGGGTCGCATCTGGAACCCCTGCTTTTCAATTTATTTCTAAACGATATTTCAGATTGCTTTTCAAACAGCACCTTTCTTTGTTTTGCCGATGACTTGAAATTTTTTGTCGAGGTATCATCAACAAACCAGTGCCAGGGTTTACAAGCGGATCTTGATAGGCTCATTGGGTGGTGTAGGCTAAATGGCATGGAGCTTAATGCTTCTAAGTGTAAAGTGGTTTGTTTCTCAAGAGTTCACAACCCCATCGGGTATAATTACCATATTGACGAGACATACCTTGAAACGTTGACTGAATTCGGTGATCTGGGTGTCACTTTTGATTCTTCTCTGACATTTATACCACACCTGTCACAGATAGTCCCGAGGTCTGAAAATGCTTGGTTTCATTAAGCGGTGCACTAGGGATTTCAATAATGTTGCCTCAATTAGAATGTTGTACTGTGCATTGGTTAGACCACTTTTGGAGTACTGTTCCTCGGTCTGGAGCCCCCAGTATGCGGTACACATAAAAGCTCTCGAACAGGTGCAACGTAAATTTGTCCGCTATCTTTGCTATAAATCCAACATTCCCCTTTCTGAGAACTACGCTGTTGATTATGATACTTTGTACTCTGTTTTCAATCTTGAGCCACTGTCTGTCAGGCGTGACAAAAGGGACCTTAAAATGTTGTATAAGATTCTTAATTATTATGTGGACTGCAGTCATCTTCTGTCTCGGGTGGGACTTCGTGCCCCCACTAGAGATACCAGATTGACGGCGACGTTTTCAGTAACTCGGAGTAGAACTAACTATGGAACAAATACCTTTTTGTCGCGTGTACCGAGATTGGCAAATGTGAATCCGGAACTAAGTTTTTTTGGTAGTATGTCTCACTTTGAAAGGCAGCTCAAAACTCTTCAAATTAATTAATAACTTTAAGGATGATGTATTAGATGAACATTTAAGATTGTATTTAACGCAACGTATTATATTGTACTTAAATGTTAACTAAATTGGGCAAAGCCCGTAAATAAATAAATAAATAAATAAATAATGAAGATTATTATTATTATTATTATTATTATTATATCGTTCAGCCTCATCGCGGTTTTTTGTTTTTTTTTTTAATAACCGATTTATTTTCGTTTTTAAAAAGTGAGAATATATTTGATTAAGTTCTGTGTGAAGTCCGTCCAAATATCAACTGAAAAGGTCTCGTAGTTTAAATTAAAAGTATTATTTTATTTCCCTAAGAAATTAACTTTATTCGTGACCAAATCATGTATAGTAACCATTAAAAATTATGACGGAAAAAGCATTATTCAGATTATACACGGCAACCAGATAAAGGATATTTATTGCGGTTAGACTAGCGGAGTTTTTTTATTTTATCAGAGCTAATGAGACAGTGAAAGCCATATAAAAAAAGTTATTAAATCTTATTTACATCCATCTTTTGTTAATTAGAATGGAGGAGATTAAAATGTAAATATTAATGAGGATGTAATAGTCATATTTATTCGTTTACATGCATGTATATCGTCTATATAGATTGAGAAATGAGAAAACTTTAGATGTTACATTTCCTTAACATTAATAAGTATAAAACATCTTTATTCTCTTATTCTTGTCTTAATTATTAATAGTAAGTTGTCATTTTAAGCAGAGCTGAAATAATCACTGAAAGAAATATATCTACATACATGATACAAGCCAGTTTTAAAAAGATACGTTTAATCCAAAAGTAACTAGGTTCTTAAAAACTGTAAGTTACTTTTCAAAATTAACCAGTTAATCTAAAGAGATATTTTGTTTTTTGGGTTTAACACAGGTAGTATATCTATTACAAAACGTTATTAGGTATTTATTAAGTATGATGTAATTTAACAACAAAGCAGAACACTCACAAGTACTGACAAAAATTATTTGAAGTACAAATTATAGCCATTTCTGATTCAAATAGTTACATTATTAACCTTAATGTGACTGGATATATTTATTACCTTAACGGCAGTGGCGGCTATTCTGGTGAAATAGGTGAAGTGCTATTTCACCAGGAAAAATAAACAAGCAAACATCTAACTATATTTATTACCTATCTCTTAAAATTTAAGTTTTTACATTCATTTATTCACCTAATTGGCAAAAAATAAACTGTACATCTCGAATAAATATTTTACTTAACCATTGTCGACATGTCTTTTTATAACTTTCAATCGAACTTTATCATAACAACTATAACAGTGACGCAAACCGCTTCGATTTTGTTGGAGGTGCTATGTTTAGTTTACCATTTTTCTACTACGTTGCCATCAGGGCCGTTTTTAGGGGTGGGCACGGTGTGCCGGCACAAAGGCGGCCAAATTCTTGGGGCGGCCGCAGGCCGCCCGCCAAAAACACAAAATTAGCCATTTGATTACAAAAATATACCTATATTTTTGTTTTCAAAATAAAGAAAAATTAAATTACATTTTGTTAGGCTTTTAAGATAAAACATTCATAAGAAATTTATTACCGGTCATTTCTTTTTTTGCTGTGCATGAGTTGCCGAAATTACAATAGAACTATTTATAGCAGCGTTCCTTGGAAAAGCAATAAAAATGATAGATAAGGGCGGTCGCCTTTCAATGCATAAATGTTTGTTTATACTTCATAATTGGTATGTGTACAGTATATAGTTTTATATAGCTCTATATACTGTAGAATGGGGCAGTTTTTAAATGTTTTGTTTTTCTTTTTAGTATTCGATTAACTAGCGAGAGTTTAACAGTGATATAAAGTGATTGTTGTTTAGTTATTTTTTTCTACATTTTGCAAAAGTGAAATTTCAAAAGAAACAAATTTTCGTAATTTAAAAAGGTAAGTTCTTCGGATAGATATTACTTTACTTAATATTACCATCCAAATCCGCATCTTACGTTTTGGATTTAATATTAAACATGTGAAAAAAAAATTTTTTTAGCTTGAGATCAAAAAGTGGTTTATTGTTAATTTTATGTCTAGATTAATTTTCTATATTTCAAGTTTTAAAAAATGTATAAAGTAGTTTTACTAATTTACTTATCTAATAAAAATATAATAATTATATTTATTTTTTGGGTCATTTTAAAAACAAAATCTGATGCTAGATTACAATTTTACTTATTATTTGTAAAAAATTCCATTTGGTGCGAACTTAATTGGGGATACTATAAAATTATATCTTCGCAGATTCAGAACTATTACATAAACTAAATTTTCTAACTTTAATTACCTTTCAATTTTATTTCCAGATGTCCGATAGAAAAACAAAACGTTTATCTGGAGCTCAATATAAAAAAAGAAAATTAGAAAAGGAAAAAAAAAAAATTTAAGTGGATCTTTGCAAAAATATTTAGTTCCATCAACATCGTCACAGGGTACAGATACAATTGAGGATGAAAATGTAAAGGATGCACATAAAGTAAGCGACCCTGAAGAAAAAAAACACCCTGAATCAAATACAGAAATAGATAATGAAGAAAAGATGCTCTTAACCGATGATAATCCTAACTTAAACGAAGTTATCCCTGAAACTAATGATGATTTTGATGTCAGCGACCCATTCACCTGGCCGGATATTTTACAAAATCAAGTTATTGAGCAAATAGTACAAAACGATTTTCAGCATATAGAAAAAAAATTTCCTTCTGATGAATCGGGAAGGAAATTTTCTTCAACTCAATATTTTCGAATTTTGCCAAATGGTGAAAAAATTAAAAGAGCTTGGTTGGTATACTCTTGTAGAGCAAATAGCATTTTTTGTCTTTGTTGTAAAATATTTTGTAAGGAAGTGTTTAAGTTAAATAGCAAAATGGGGTATTCTGATTGGCGACATCTTTCACATATTTTATCCAAGCATGAATCTTCTGTACATCACTTGCAAGCTAATCAAAAATGGGTTGAGTTAAAAATGTCATTAAATAAAAAATTAACTATTGACAAAGAACGGCAAAATTATTTTGAACTTGAAAGGGAACGCTGGCGCTCTATCTTAAAAAGAGTTATTGCAATTATTCAATTTTTAGCTGGACAATCATTGGCATTTCGTGGAAAAAGTTCCGTCTTATACGAACAAAATAATGGCAATTTTTTAAAAGCTGTTGAAATGGTGGCAAAATTTGACCCAGTGTTATCCGATCATCTAAAAAAAATTACAAAGACCCAAGAATCAAAAAGTAAAATAACTCACTATTTGGGAATTCATTTTCAAAACGAAATAATTACTTTGCTAGCAAAAAATATTTGCCATCATTTTACGACACTCTTAAAAAAATCCAAATATTTTTCCATAATTTTAGATTCTACTCCAGATGCAAGTCATACAGAGCAAATTACATTTGTAGTCAGATATGTAACGAAGAAAAAATGTTGTCATAAAAGAGTGTTTTTTGGGTTTTTTTCCTATTTTATATACAACTGGGGAAGGGATTTTTAACCTATTGGTTAATGATATTTTGCCTAAGTTTGAATTAGATATTAGGGATATAAGAGGTCAGGGCTATGATAATGGGGCCAATATGTCCGGAAAACATATCGGACTTCAACAAAGGGTAAAAAATGTTAATTCCAGGGCTATATTTGTTCCTTGCACCGCTCACACACTAAATCTAGTAATAAACGATTCCGCTAAAATCTCCCACGAAACAATAAATTTTTTTAACATCGTGCAGGAACTGTATGTATTATTTTCTTCTTCTCCTTTTCGTTGGGATGTTTAAAAAAAAATGTTAGTAATTTAAATCTTACATCGGTAAGTGACACCCGATGGGAAAGCAGAGTTAAAGCGCTTAGACCACTTCGGAATCAACTAGGAAATATTTGTAAAGCTTTGGTTGAGCTTTCAGAAGATGTTACAAGAGACTCAAAAACAAAACTAAGTGCCAATTCATTATTAGAAAAAATAAAATCATTTACTTTTATCTGTAGCTTAGTCATATGGTACGAGTTATTAGTTAAAATTGACGTAGTCAGTAAATTATTGCAAAAAATTAATATTGATCTGACTCAGTGTGTCACATCATTAAAACATGTACTTAACTTTATTAACGAAATGCGATCGGACCAAAGTTTTAACACTTACATAGAAATTTCATCCAATTTAGCAAATGAAATTGATGTGGAACCAGATTTTCCAGAAGTTCGTATAAGATGGAAAAAATCCCAATTTAGTTATGAAAGTACAGACAATGTATTAACTAACGAACGAGATAAATTTAAAATAAATTTTTATTATACTGTTATTGACCGAGCTAGAATATCAGTAGAAGAAAGGTTTAATTCTCTTTCGTATTGCAGTAATATTTTTAACTTTTTAACACGGTTTCATGATGTGACATCGGATGATTTAAAACAAAAATGCGTTGAACTTGAAATCGCATTAACCGAAGACGAATCGAGGGATATAAGTGGAGAACTATTCGAAGAAATTGTTACATTTAAATCTCTAACAGATCAAATCAAACCTATTGAGATTCTAAAATTTATTTATAGTAATAATTTGGTCTCATCTTTTCCTAATTTATGTATAAGCTTGAGAATTTTTTTAACAATACCAGTAATGGTTGCATCTGGTGAACGGTCATTCTCAAAATTAAAAATAATAAAAAACTATTTAAGATCTTCTATGTCACAGGAAAGGCTTACAAATTTAGGTATAATTGCCATTGAAAATGAAATTTGTGAAAATTTAGACCATAATAAAATAATAGACAAGTTCGCAAGTACAAAAGCCAGAAAAATATTTTTGAAACGAAGAGGTTGTTTTTTATTGGGACTTGCTTAGTTTTATACTTAGATACAATATAAAAGATACCAATTTTTGTTTGTTTGGCTTTTATATTATTTGATATTTAAATAATTAATAGTTTAAACATTTGTATTTTGTTTTATGTTATTTATTGTTTCGTTTAATAGATTATTACCTTATGTTATGATACAATGTTACTTGTTAATGTATACGTAGGAACTTAAATATATTTTTTTGTTCAATAAATATTGTTTTTTTTTTGTTATAAAAGGGCGGCCGTTTTATTTCTGCACAAAGGCGGCCGAGGGGCTAGGAACGGCCCTGGTTGCCATGACAACGCGTTCGCGATGACGTCGACCGCATGGAAGATTAATGTTAACCAGCACCATACCACGCTCTCGGTGAATTGCTAACGCAGTACACCACACCCACGTGTCGTTCAGTTTGGGGTGGTTGTTTACTTTTATTTTCGCGGATTTCGCTGCAACCGGTTTGCAGTTTACTTGACTGTGGAATCCGATCACAGATGTGGTTTGCATTTTGTTGGAAACTCCATTTAATCGATGGAAGGAACAAGATCAAAACAAAAATTGTTCTTCTGGCCTTATTTACTAGTTTCCAATAAATATTCAGTGTGGAATAAGGAAGGATTTGCAGGTATGTTAAATATATGAAGGTCTTTACATAAACATGAAGACTCGGCAGCATTTAAAATAAGAATTATGCTAAAAACATTTGTAAAAAATCAAAGCACTATAGCTGACACTTTAAAAGAAAATGCTAAACTGACTATTTATGTGCTTGGTAATTGATGCAGTTTTGTATCTTGCAAAACAAGAGTTAGGCTTTCGCGGCCATGATGAAGGCAGCAGAAAACTATTCAACACCGAATAATTAATTATTAATTGAATTTAATTGAATACATTTCTGATTATTTAAATGATCATGTAAAAAATGAAATAATGAACACAGAGTTTTTTTTCTGTGCAAATGGATGACACCACTGATATTACGCAAACCTCCCAGTGCTCCATAATTTTAAGGTACGTTAATTCAGAGAGTTCAGTAGTCGAGAAATTCTTAGGATTCTATAATGTTAGCTCCGATAGAACGTCGGAGAATTTATATTCTCGATTGAATCAAATTTTGGACCAATTTGACTATAAACATAAATTAATAGGGCAATGTTACGGTGGCGCAAGTGTGATGTCTGGCCATCTAAATGGCCTGCAAAAAATGAAAAAGCGCCCTAGGCTGTATTTGTCCTGATGCAGCAAAGTTTAAAAATATTTCTAAATGTGGAATTTTTTTGCAATGGTATTCCATCATTTATTCATCACTCAGCCAAACGAACGAATGCCCTTACATCTGCATCTACGAAGCGTATACCAACAATTACAGAAACTCGTTGGTCTTCAAATTCAAGGTCAGTAAATGTGATTGTTCAAGTTGCGTTCCTCAAAAAAAAAATCGTTTGACATTCATTTTTGCATATCCAATATAAAACGCTGTCGTAAGGGGCTCTGTAAAAAAAGAAATGAACATTTTTTTTAATATCATGTTGGATAAATCAAAATACAAAAGTTCTAACCACACTACACCACAGCTTGTTACGTTCTGGACGCGCGTTTCGCTAACCAAGCAGCAGATGATATAAACTGCTGTTTATTGCACTTATGTCATTCTGCTTAATTTCTTGTTTTATGTATATTTGGAAAATAAATGACCAAATACTGGTTTATTTTACTTTTGATTAAACATCTTAGTATTTCCTATCTTATATAACATAATATTTTGATATGTTGGATAATTGAATTATATTGAAATGTTTTTCTGATGTTTAACCTATGATATTTATCGAAATTTAAGATTGAATACTTTCATTACTTGATTGGATAAATTTAAAATTGGTATAGCTAGAACCTTTTTTGTGATTCATTCTGTAATTGTTGGTATTAAATATGTTATTAAATATTGTTGAATTTCGGATAATAAATCTGAGTGTTTTTAAAGTTAGCTTGCTTCTCTTTTGTTTATCTTTTCATGTTTCAGGTTATGTTAGTTAGAGGTTATAATTAAAGCCTAAATTATCCTTGGTTCATAGCACTTCTTTACAGAACACTGTAGTGATCTATTATCTTTTCTTTCCTTCTTTATGTCCAACTACTAAAATTGGTGGCGCCAAAATAAATTAATAATTAATTTTCTAATCTAATAATATCTAACTAAAATAAACTAACAACACTCAATCAATAAATGATAATTTATTATTATTATTATTTTTATTTATTTTTTTAATTTATAACACCACTTCTAATGAAAACGCGACTCCTTAAACGTGCAAATCAGTGGCGGCTCGTAACCTGTTAAAGACGCAACATTAAACACAATTACTTTGGTATTCAGTTTTTACCACTAAACATGAGACTAAACACTTATATTTATTAATTTTTCTTAAAAATCAAGTCAGTGCTTCTGCCCTTTTTCAAAGCAAACGTGTCAATAACTCTTTCATTAAAGTCAGGTATCGACCGAATAAGTGTTTGCTCTATTGATAAACATGCTAAATCATTTAGTCTATCTGGTGACATAGTACTGCTAAAAAATGTTTTAATTCTTTTTAAGGAAGAAAATTTCTTTCTGCCTCTACGGTGGTCATCGGCATTATGACAAGTATTTGTAACAATCTTATTGTTTCAGTAAAAACTTCCTGAAGGTTACTTGTCAATTAAAAAATTAAGAAGCACAGCACGTGAGGAAAAATTACGATATTCCATAGTAAAATATAAAACACTAAGCTCTGTCCTTTAATCTATTTTTTTCCAGCATTGGGTATGACTCAGACTCAATAGTTTTTTTTTTAATATTCATAGGGAAATGAAAGGTGGTACCACTCAAATTTTTGACAAATAAATAAGTTTGCCGCGTTTAACTGATTAGTACATGCGAAACGATCTTCTGCCACGTTGATAATGACATCAATCGCGAATGCTTTCCAAGTGTCTTCATTTAATTTTCTTCTTTTAGCTTCAATAACCTGGACAGTCTTGGTTTCATTGAAAATATCATATATTTTTTGATTCCTAATGTTGCTTATCTTATCTTTAAATTTTTAATAATATAAACATGTATTAATTTCCACAGAATCAATAATGCGCTTTTGAAGTTCATTAAAAAGAATATCAACATGTGGCATTACGTAATGAAAACATGTTAGCCAAAATATAAACGACTTTTCTTGCAGAAGTCTTCGGATTGCTCCAGTCTGTTTTTTTTGTTGTCATATTTACATCTCGAGTTTCCTCGATTTCCTCCATGCACTCTATAAGGTCTTCCGTACACTCAAAAACTACGTTTACCGTTCAACTTTTAAAGTTCCACCTTTTAGGAACAGATCTGGGGAAGAAAAGCAACGCATTGGCTAGAGTTGGAAAAAAATTGAATTTCACTTAGATTTCCAAAGGAATTTAGGAGATTTTCGACCCCCAAGATTGTATGGTCAACAACTGACCTTGGCAAAAGAGTTTAAATACCTGGGGGTCACAGTAGATGCAAAGCTGAGCTGGAAGACTCATGTCGATAGGCAGATAAGGAAGTCAATAGCGACCTTCTGGCAGCTCCGTAGAGCGGTAGGCACAACCTGGGGGCTAAGTCCTAGGGTCATGCACTGGCTGTACTAAGCAGTCATAAGACCCAGGATATCATACGGCTCAATAGTATAGTGGCCCTCGGTGGAGAGGAAGACCATTCGTTCCAGTCTTGCAAAAGTCCAGAGACTGGCTAGCCTAGCGATAACTGGAGCAATGAGGACGACACCGTCAGCAGCATTGGATGTCTTGCTAGGGCTGCCATCATTGTCGACTTTCATTAAGAAAGAGGCTATGGCAGCGCACTTGCGAATGAGAGACGCAGGAGCTTGGCATACCAAAGGTGAGGTTGTTGGTCATGCAAGGATTTCCCACATTGTGGAAAGAGAGATCCCTTTATCTACCTACAGAGTAGCACGACCCTCAGGCAGACTAAGATGGCATAAGGGTTATAGTATATCAATCCCCGAAAGAGAGGACTGGGAGAGAAACAGGCTGGAGTTCTCCAGAGAGGCAATTGTTTGCTATACGGATGGTTCACGTATGACACAGTTGCAATCCTCTGGTACTGGAGTTTATATTGAGGCTACACAAACCGAGTCCAGCTTCCCTCTGGGGAAGTTTTCAACGGTATTTCAGGCTGAGGTATATGCCAATCTAATGGCAATAACGACGAAGGAAGTCATAGAGGGGGCAGAGGGAGAGATCGTCATATGCTCAGACAGTCAAGCAGCACTTAAGGCGCTCGACTCACCTATGGCGGGATCAGTTTTGGTTCAGGAATGCGGTGACAGGCTAGAGCAGTTGGCGCGACGTAAAACAGTGAAGTTGGTTTGGGTGCCAGGACACTGTGGGATTGAGAGCAACGAGAGGGCAGATGAGTTTGCAAGACTCGGCGCCACCAGCCCGTATGTAGGACCAGAACCAGCTTTAGGCATCACTAGGCAGCAGATAAGGACAGCACTCGACGAATGGGCACAATATGAACTTCAACGTGAATGGGACCAGTCCGGGGGCGGAAGGCAAGCTATAGACTTCATTGTGAAGCCCGGTAAGGGCCGAACAGAGTGGTTACTAGCCCGAGACAGGAAAGCTCTAAATTCCAGCGTAAGAATAGTAACGGGGCACTTTCGATTGAGGTGACACCTCTTTATGTTAGGCAATGAGGAAGATTCTATCTGCACGGAGTATCAGGAAGAGGAGGATACTCCGCTTTACTTCCTGTGCAGATGTGAAGCGCGAGCGAGACTGCGACGAGATATTTTCGGCACTACGGTCTTGCATAGGGACGAAGTTAAGGATCTTGCATGGAAGGATATGCAGACTTACATATTAAGGACAGGCAGATTCAAGGATGTACACCTGGTGGCGGGTGGTGGTTGAGGGAGGAGCTGGGGTAGACTGAAAGGGCCTTATAGGCCTACCAGTCAGGTCTCTAGACCTCCCCCTAACTACTGCTACTACTACTAGATTTCCAAAACATAAATGGACATCATTATTTTGCGAAGACGCTTAACTCATTATTAAATTTAATTGATGACCCCTCAAAGCCGACTGTTATTCATAACGCATCGCTCGAAGCGCTTCAAGGTCATCGGACAGCTTCTGAGTGTATTACTTCAAAGTTGCCTTAAAAAAAACTTGTGATCTACTTATTATGAGTGGCAACAGATTATTTGCAAAAAATATGTGTGAGAGATCTTAAAAGACAACATAAGTAAAATTCACAAATCGATCATTGACTCTTCCGCTACCGACCTCCATAATTTACGAAATGTTTCCAATGACATCTGTGGGCAATGGGTAATTTAATGGGAATCAAAAACATAAAAGAGCGCGGCCTGCCTGCCTGCCTGCCGCACCAATAAATCTAGTTTGTGATAGCTCCTTGTATCCAGAGGGGTTTTTGTGTTTAGTGGGTCGAACATGGCCGCTGCCGAAAGGCACTTGCGACTCGATAACATGCGAACAATGAGGAGAAGAAAGGTATACAAGGTGGAATATGATGGCGATAGATTGACTGCACCAATAAGCACGCACATCATATTTAACTCGGAATTTGTGATGCTTAAAATGTTTGAAGCGAAATTTTTTAATGTTATTACATTTTACAAGATTTTTGTAAAGGTTATTTAGTACCAAAGTGTTTATTAGAGCGTTATCGTTAAAATGTAAAAAATCTTATAATTTTGAATAATATAGTTATTTACCTAACTAGTGGGGAAAGTGATACTTTTCCGCACGCGACTGAGTTTTCCTATGAGCGTGCATAAATTACGTACCTATGTATTAGCAAATTCAGTTTAGTGAGTGGCTAGAGTGATTCACGAATCATAATGGCCGAATTGCACTCACGGCCACTCACGGCTATCTAGACCCGATAAACTAAGTTAAGCACCTCAAAAGAAGAAAATGACAATGAGCATCTAAAAATTTAAAAATATACAGGGTGTTCCATTAAAAATAACAAAGTTCATGGTGATTTCTTTATTTTCCGATAGTCATTTGTTTTTGATTTTAGCGCTATGTAAATCTTCAGATGAAATTCTACAACTTTCGTATTAACCACTTTTTTGTATCTTTTGAAATAAAAGATTTAAAGGGATGGCAAATTATAAGGAAAAACCCTGTATGTACAGGGTGTCCAATTGTGGTTGTGAATGCAAGGTATCTCCGTTATTTGAAAATATTTAGGGTTGAGGTTTTGCGACACCGAGCCAGTTTTTTGTCGAACTCAAGCTGCCGTAATCAGATTTTCCATAGCCCGCCTCGTTTCGGAGATACAGGGCCAAATTGGAAAAGTTGCATTTTGGGACACCCATCGTATCTCGGTTATCTTTTAACGTATCGAAAAGGTAAAAACTGGCACTTATAGAATTTTTTACGTAGAATCCAGTGGCGTGGACAGATTTTTAGTCGGGGCCGTCGTTTTTGATACATGACCCAAAGTCACGTTTTTTTAAATGGGACACCCTGTATATTTTTACGAAGTCCTATTCGTCTTATTATGAGCTTTTCAAAAATATATAGTTATCTATACCTATTTTAAAAATAAGGCTACAGTTTAAGTTTTTAAGAATATATTAAGTATATCTATCTTTCGTAATTAGCCATGTTCAAAAGAACTGCTCAAACTCATGATTTCCATTTTCTCTTAGACATCTCTCACACACTCTTGCAATTTTACCCAGCGCATTTGAAATGACTACATTGCGTGCTTGTATTTGCAAAAATGCCTGCTCAGTGGTGTTACGCAGGTCTTGAACTGTGTTATGTCGGGTACGAAAAATTAAATTTTTAGGTGACCTCATAAAAAGAAGTCCAATATGGTCAGGTCAGGCGACCTAGGAGGCCATCGGACAGGTCCGTGCGTTCCAATCCAACGTTCGGGAAAATTTTCTTCTAAATACCGCCTCACAATTTGGGAGTTATGTGCTGGAGCTCCGTCTTGTTGGAAATATATTTGACTCGCATGTGCTAAAGGGACATTCTTGTATGATTTCTGGCAATATATTTTGCAATATTTCAAGGTAGCGATTAGCAGTGAGACCTCCTTCAAAAATATGAAATTTTATTTTGGTTCCTAGTACGAAACAAGCGACATTAAAGCCAAATTTTCCTTGTTGCTCGCGTGGAAATATCAAATGTTGATTTTCAGGTGACCAGTGTCTCGTATTGTGCCTATTAAATATTCCAGCACTACTTATATACGATTCGTCGGACCATATAACCGCCCTTCCAAAATTTTGGTTAGTAGTAATTTTTTGTAAATACCTTTGGCAAAAATCAATACGTCGTTCTGCATCTCCAGCATGTAGATTTTGCACAACTCTGACCTTATAAGGTTTATACTTATGTTTCTTTAAAATCGTTTGAACCCGAGACTTGATTACACCCACTTCATTCTCTATTTTTCTACAGGACGTTACAGGCGTTACATTTACACTTGCTAAGACGTTAATTTCATCAGCCTCACGATTCTCTTTGTTATATTTCTTTGATCTAGGCTTTTTGAAAGAGCCAAAATGTATTAAATTCGATTTCAGCCTATAGAATATTAATTTATCTGGCTGCCTCCCTTCCGGATATCTATATAATAAAAGTTTAAGTTTTAAAAAAGATTGCAATAATAATTATGAAAATAAAACATTACCTAATGAAATAAAGCTCAGAAGCAGCGTTTTTTCATGACTCTCTATGAAACAGGTTAGCATATCATATTGCTCAAAGTTTTCAAATAATTGATTTGCAGCCATTTGTTAAAAAGCAATAATCAGAGCGACTAATTTAACACGTCTATTAGTATTAACATCAAAACTTCATTTACTTTATGACAAAGCAGTAACAAAGCCATTTTTGACAATCAGTCCATGGCTTGGGGGTGTCCCATTTAAAAAAACGTGACTTTGGGTCATGTATCAAAAACAACGGCCCCGAGTAAAAATCTGTCCACTGGATTCTACGTAAAAAACTCTATAAGAGCCAGTTTTTACCTTTTCGATACGTTAAAAGATAACCGAGATACGAGGGGTGTCCCAAAATGCAACTTTTTCAATTTGGCCCTGTATCTCCAAAACGAGGAGGGCTATGGAAAATCTGATTACGGCAGCTTGTGTTTGACAAAAAAGTGGCACGGTGTCGCGAAAACCTCAACCCTAAATAATCGCAAATAACGGAGATACCTTGCAGTTACAACCAAAATTGGACACCCTGTACATACAAAAGTTACAGTTAATAATCTTCTACTTTTTTGAGGTCGGTTGAAAAGTGAAAACTGTTGCTTTCAATTTGACGAAATCGCATCGCTCGTTGGCGCGGATTGTCCACCACCGCTTAAGATGCAATAGCCCGGGGTTAATGAGATATTTTCAGGCAGTCGGCTTCACTTAAATCCGCCAGCCGTTAATTATAACGGGGGGTTGAACGGGCCCGAGGAGGAGGGGCTCTTACAACTTTTTAAGAAGACAATCGAGCCTCGTTTGTGCCTCATTTTTTAAAAGAGAATCTTTAATAATGCTGACGGCCGTCGAAGGGATTTTTTTTTAAGACTTAAATACAATAAAATATATAAATGAGTCTATTTCTAGGTTAAGAAGATCTAAAATCGCTTCTGTTGTAGGTATATAAAGTTTTCAAAAGTTTTGAATGTTTACCCGTAGGAGGTACTTTAAATTCATTTTTGGAAAATTGAATGTGCGGTCTTTATTTCTTTTTCATTTTACAAAATACAAGGATGGCGCATCGAAAACGAAAGAGAGGCATTTACGGCCAGCTCATTATTTTTTTTGAAAAACGCTTGGACCCGTCGATTTTGTTTTTGAGGGGGACACTGAATTATCATAAAATCGCGTTCTTGCCCGCAGCCGCCTAGGCGGGGGTGGCACCACCCCTAAAATCTTAAATGAAAAAGGGGTTGAGTAAAACCTCATTTTGAAGGTCTTTCTTGAATTACACTGAAAAGTATTATCTTTTTAATTTATGCATTTTTATCTGTTACGACTATTTAAGGATGCCAAATAGAAAGCCCAAAAATAAATAAAACTGGATTGGTTTGATTATGACATCTTCAACGCATTTTTGTTAATACGTATTGACGGTAACTTATGTATAAACAAACTAGTTTGTTTTACTGTTGAAAGTAGCGATTTGAGCGTTGTTGTGGCAAAGTTGCTATTGTGTTAAATTCTTTTTTGAAAAAAAAAAAAGGAAAACGGACACGAAAGAAAACCGGGTGGTCCTTAAAATAAAGGTTCATAGTCTTAAGCGGGCGGAAAGGCAAAATTTGTGTACGCAAATAAATTTTATGTTATTTTATTTGTTGAAATAGTTTGCCGCTTCACCTATAAATTGCGCCAGATAAGCGGTACGGAAAATTAATGGAGGATCTAGTAAATTTCTCACTGGTCCACTTGTAATTGGGATGTGCCTAGAGTCTCCATGCACTTGCCCATAGAAGGTTCTAGCTATTTCCAGTGGCGCTTATACATTTCGAGCATTTGTTTTCATTTCTATATAAAATATATAATATTGCGTTGAATTTGAATTATTATTTCGAAATAAAGAAGAACATAATGATCGCTCATGTTCTACTTCACTTTTAAAATCTCCTGGTAAAAAAAGACGCCGATTATCACACAAAGATAAAATTGACGATGGTGATTTTCAAGTAATTTGACGAACAGAGGATTTTTATATACACTTGAAGAAGGTTCCGACCTGCAAACCCCTACTTCAGGCTGTAAAGAACAAAATAGATTTTCCGTACGGGTATAAAACCTTAAATCGGCTTTTACGATCAAATGGTTTTGTTTGGTGCAAGTGCCAAAATAAACGAAAATTGCTCATTGAGAGACCAAATATTTTTCACTGGCGGGTGAAATATCTATCAACTGTAAGGCAATATAAGCAAGAAGGACGCAATATTGTGTATCTAGACGAAACTTGGGTAGATAATGATATGAGAGTGAACAAATGCTGGCAAAGTGAAAGTGTTACAGGTGTTGTTCATTATAGTTCATGCTGGTTCAGAAGCCGGATTTGTTCCAAGTGCTGCTTTAATTTTTCGCTCGGGACTAACAAC
The DNA here is from genome assembly GCA_030620095.1 of Kuschelorhynchus macadamiae. Taxonomy (NCBI): domain Eukaryota; kingdom Metazoa; phylum Arthropoda; class Insecta; order Coleoptera; family Curculionidae; genus Kuschelorhynchus; species Kuschelorhynchus macadamiae. Next base: position 689,157 of record JAUTXW010005116.1, on the reverse strand, counting down.
TGGAAACCATCATGGACAAATGAATAGAGATAATTTTGAAAACTGGTTGCTCGAGAAGCTTCTACCTAACATTCCTCCCAAATCAGTCGTGGTAATGGATAATGCGTCTTATCATTTTCACGTAGAAGATAAAGTGTCAACTAAATACTCTACAAACGCTCATATGATATCGTGGCTTAAATCGAACAATCTTGTATGAGATCCAACATGGAGAAAATATCAATTACATGTAGTAATATCAGCCAACAAGCCAGGAGAAAAAAAGTATAAAATTGACGGTCTTTTACGTAACCTCGGTCATACACCTTTAAGGCTGCCTCCATATATGTGCGATCTCAACCCTATTGAGATTGCATGGGCAGGAGTAAAAACGCGGTGAGCTTTCAATTAAAGATTTAAATAAAATAACGTTAGAAGCGATTGCCTCAATATCGGCTGAAAATTGGAAATCGTATGTTAAACATGTTCGTTCTATTGAAGATAAATACCGGGAAGTTCAAGTAGTGACGACGAAACCTCATCATTTTCAAAGGGAGACAACGATTTAGAAGGAATCGAACCATTAGAATCACAGCCGTCAACCTCAAAAATGGCTTAGTTTTTTCAATAGTCAATAAACTGCTTCAAAATAACTAATTTTCGGTTTAATACCGGATGTCATAATATATCTAATATTGCAATTAATATTCGAAATAGTTCAGAACTCATATTTTTCCAAAATTAACACATCAATGTAGTTATAGTAGGGGAGCCAGCACTGATTCCAGTACACAAGATTTATCAAAACTGTAACTCATGCAGTTCGACTTTGGGATATTCGGGTACGCCAAAAGTGGCCGTTTGTCTCCGTCTGTCATATTACTTTGTACAGGGGGCGTCATTGTGAAGTACTATACAGGGCGTTTCCTAATTGCCTGCTAATGTTAAAGGGGGGTGATTCTTGGTTCTTTTTAAGAAAAAAGTTTAATATGAACCTAAAAGTCTTAACTTTGGAGATACAGGGTTTTAAAAAAACATTCTTTTTAAACTTTACCATTCTGTATCTCAAAAGTTAAGACTTTTAGGACATAAAAACACCCCCTTTAACATCAGCACACAATAAGGAAACGCCCTGTATAATACTTCACAATGACGGCCCCTGTATAAAGTAACATGACAAACGGAGACAGACGGCCACTTTTGCATACCCGAGTAGCCCAAAGTCGAACTGCATAAATTAAAATTTTCAAAAATTTCGTTCACTGGATCTGATACTGGCTGCCATTGTGAAATCTGGACTTTTAAATCGTGTATTACTATACTGAGTGGTCCAATAATAGTGGACGTAGGCAGTAACGCGGAACCCGTTAATGACAGAACTCAAGAAAAAATATATTTATAGGTAAATCTATCAAGAAAAATCAAAATTAAATCATTTTAAAATTCGAAAGTTCGCCGTTTTTGCAACACAAAAGAGATATAGAAGTGCGGTACACGAAAGAAAACAGACGAATATAGATAAAGGTTTATTAAGGATAGTTACATTTTTTAATTATCTGAAGTGCGTATAGTCAAAAAGGAGTGCCAGATTATTTAAAGAACGATGGGACACCACTGGTTTAAAAAGATTTCTTAGCCGGCCTTCTTAAACCGATTGACTCCGCCCGTTTTTCTTTCGTGTCACGCACTTTACCTTTTAAGGCATTTTAAATTAACCTTGGTACACAGCACGCAGAAAGGATTGAAATAATCGAAATATTTATCGGAAATAATTAGAATATCACAAATACTTTATGAGCGACATGAGAACAGCAACGTGCATCGAAAATATGTTCTAGAACTTGTAGCTAAATTTCAGGTAACTGGATCAGTGGCCAAGAAAAAACGCAACATTCAAAATCCCATAAGGAACGAAGGAACGGAAGCGATGGTTTTAGGGCAAGTTTATCTAGATCCTACGTTAAGTACCTGCCAATTGGAAACTATGTTTGCTGTTAGTCGACGTAGTATCCAAAGGATTTTTAAAGCCCACAGTATCTGTCCGTACAAAATACACCTTGAGCAAGAACTTAATCAAGACGATTTTGATCGCCGATTACAATATTGTAAAGTTATGAGTGAACGAATTATAAACGATGAAAACATTCTATTCAACACTTGTTTCGCTGATGAATGTCTTTTTTTCTCAAAACGATATGGTAAATCGTCATAACTGCCAATATTGGTCCGATTCTAATCCCAGAATTTATCATGAGATACACACCCAACAGCCACAAAAATTAAATGTTTGGGCTGGTATTTTTGGCGATCATATAGTTGGTCCACTTTTCTTGCCTGGAAATTTGATAGGTGAAATGTATTTACAATTATTACAAGATGCCATAGAGCTAGTGTTAACAACAATAATTAAAAATCAGAATGATCGGCGATACGAAAGCGTAGAAGGGCCACAATTTTTTTATTTTTATTTTTGTAACTCGGAATTTCGACTTCTACTAGTATTTTCACATAAATGTTCCAATTTTTGCTTTGGATGCGTTGTCCAGTGACTGCACATTTAATAATTATCCTTGTGATAAAGACATTTATGACTTGTGTAAAATATTAATTGCTGAAAATGCCTAGAAATAGTATCTAGTATGATAAAATCTAACCCCTGAAAGTGTAGAAGACAAAGAAATTTTAATAAATGGGGAAAAAATTAATAAATTGTTAAATTTGTTATTTAAATAGATTTTAATAAATAAGAAAAAAAGTATATTTTACCCCAAGTAGACTCCCTCGGATGGTAGTGCAAGCCAAAATATTTATAGGGATGTCTGGAAATAATATATATTATGAATTAATATAGCAGCGGGTTTCGGAAAGGGTAGAAAATTCAAATTAATTTTAAGTAGACCCCGGCCTGCCGAGTTATTCCAATATATTAATGATGTGTCTATTACAAACTTTTATGACAAGTAGAAGAAGATCCAAAACGGGTAATGAAACTTAATAAATTATAAAAAATGTAAATGACTGGGAATGTTAGTCAAAGAGTCTATAATCAGTAATCAAGTCTACTGTATTAGATATTTTGTCAGCAAACCACGCATATCGAGGTACACATTTTGTAATTTTGGACAACCTAAAAGAAATACCTATTCCTTTTGTTGGCTGTGATCAACACGAAAAAAATTTGCAACTACGATCATTGAGCTGTACCTTGTCAGTAGAATGGGCTTTATTTATAAAGAGGTTTACCGAATAGATAAAGCTAAAAGAAAGAAAATAAGGTGCTTGAAGAAACAATCAAAATTATAATTAACTTTTCACTGTGTTCCTGTAGTCTGTTTTGACAGATTGATGTCCTTCCACAAAGTTAGAAATAAGACCTACAACGAAAACTTGATTTATGAGGATGTGATTTGCTAACAATTGTTTTTTGCTGAAATCATGTTACAGATTTTTGTTTTCAAACTTCATAACATATCAATGTCTTCATTTGTGGAGGAATTCGAATAAATTATAGTTTAAAGAACTGAAAAACACGCTTTAATAGTAAACTGAACTAAAAAAAACCCTTTGGACGAGAATAAAGTGATTAACAAGAAAATTAATGTCATTGTGAAAACAGCGTGGGTCTGATATCAGTTATTATAAATATTTTATCGGTATAATTTCTGAAAGTAAAGTCAGTATGAATATATGGCATAAAGGCACCGTACGCTTTTTTACAAAAGTAATTTTTTTCTTTTTAGTTCAATTCACTATTAAAGCGTGTTTTTTAGTTTTGTCAAACTATAATTTATTCTTCTTCGCTACCTCCCCGTGCCGAAAATAGGTAATTTGCGCGCCTGCTGCGTTCCTTTTATATGGTAGCCATTTCCCAGGGTCCCTATCCGAGATGAAATTTTTTTATCCTGACGATCCTGTTCAGGATAATGGGACAAACTTATCAAATCATTGCATGGTCATCGATTGTAATCTGGCCTTATAAAGTGGGTGAGAACTGATGAAACTAATAAAAGCGTTTTAAAACAAGTAAATTTACTCGAGTATTATTTTAATTAACAGGTATCAGGGAAATTTGGTTTTTCTGACTTTATTTTAGTTATGATGTTTTGTATCATACATAGAATGTAACTGATCAGTTATGTTCCTGTCCTTACTTGAAAAAGTCAACCTAAAATCTCTTATACTTTGATAAAATTTAATCTGAATGAATAATAACAGAATTGAAAAATAAAGATTAATGAATAATCGTTTAACGAAATATAAGTTACTTTAATAGAGCATGCATAAACCTTTCATAGGTGCTAGTTATTTACTCAAAAAAAGATATTTTTATAAACAAATATATTTCTTTTCTCCTAAAAGAAAAACAATAATAATTATATTTAAATTTTATGTATAGTAGTAAATAGTTGGTAAATTGAGAAAAGAAAAGTACAATACTTGGGAGTAAATGACGATAAGCCTTGATGAAGAGCGAGGTGACATATGTCCCCACACTACATTTTGCGTCAAAATATGAATTCCTCAATCATTTTTACGTGAAAAAAGTCTTTTTATTAGAAGTCGCTAGGAGCAACCGTTGTCGAGGTATTTGGATTTGAAATAATCGATGCATGTGACATTGAATGGCAAAATGTAGGATTTTTGTTCTAAATCTAAATCTAAAGAATTATTTCTCAAGATATCCATAATGCATTATAAAAATAGTAAGATTGAATTCAAACTAAATCAAGTAAACCGTGAGTAGGATATTTCACAAAGGACATGGCACAAATTAAACGTAACTGGCTCCCGTTAAGCCTTCTGTAATTTTTTAATATGTTGTTGAGGAAGGTATATAGAAACTTTGTTCTTATTGCACTATACCTCGCAATGTACATGGTATAAATGTTTGAAGGTACTTGGGACGAAATTTTTCGAAATCTGTGGATAGGTCGACAAATTCCCATTGAATGGCCACCAAGGTCTCCGGACCTTACGCCATTGGATTTCTTTCTATGGAGATATCAAAAGGAGATAGTGTTTAAAAATAGACCAATTTTAATTAAAAAACTTATGTGGACTCATTTTAATGTAACGAAATGAACAGATTCCTAATTTGTTGCTAGTATAGGATTCAGTTTTAGACCTAGGAAAAGTACTACTTTCCGCACTTTTAGAGAATATATTATATAAGTAATTTAAACTAAAACTTGTGGTAAAGTAAGACATCTAGATTAAGCTATAATTAATTAAGCCTTTCAAGTACTGATGATAATAGTAACTAGTCAAGCAACGCAGAGTACTCGGTAAAATCAAATATTTCATAAAAATTGGTTCTGTATTAATAATCGAAATATTTTTTAATGCTCAACTGACTAGAAAAATAATAAAATTAAGAGAAAGTAACTTTCAACCGTATTAATGATTCGTAGAATTAATGAGGAGAGTGTAGTCTAGAAAATATTAAGGAGTTATTTTTTAGTATTAATTAATTATAGCGTTTATTACCTTATTTGCATTTATAAGATATTTTTTCGAATTATTGTTTGTTTGGAACAGCTTCAATTACAAATTTCCTGTTTCGTGTAAAGGCGTGACACCACTCGTCCTATCTTAAACAGGTGCAGAGACAATCAACTTAAGACGAGCATGGAAGCTGGAAAATGTATCCGATATATCTACGTCTATTCATCCTGCATAATTTACTGTATCTTGGTCCTTGGCTCTCAGCAGGTTTTCCACTTCAATTTGCAAGTAGGTCAGATGACATTGCCAACCCTTAACTTAACCAATTTAATTACGTTATTCGACGGCGCTATCTGCATTCACTTGCAGTGGAGATAGAGTGAGAACGCGAAGTAACTATCTCTCTCGTATGATTTATTTGCAGTGACTTGCGCATCTCAATTTAATTGTCTCTGGCAAGTGTCCCATTTGCAACATTTTTAGTGACATTTTAAAGTTACGCATTCCAACGTGACAAGCTGTATTCAGTGCGTGAATTTCTAATAATGCAACCAATGTCTCCCTTATTATTTATAAAACGAAAGATATAATGGTCTGCGAAAATTTAAATGAACAAGGTTAGCTGAAGATTGGAATAATTATAAACAGTGGCAGAAACGTTGGTTAGACATGAAAGATCTATGGAGTCAGAAAATGTAATACACATCGAGAAGAAACGAGAAAACGTGTTTCCAAATTGTGTTAATAATGTGAATAATTGTAATAATTGTACCATTAATATTCATTTCAATTAATATCACCGGATTTTTGTAATATGTTGATGAAATCAAAAATTAAAGCTACTTATAATAATTTTAGATTATTATTTCCCTAGGGATGTAAGTTGACTTACATCCTGTCGTTAAGGGCAACCAATATCTTGTTGAGTAACTTTCACTTACGTCTGTCAAAGCAGTGTCAAAATAAGTTGCTTACAATAAAGGGGGGGGGGGATTTTTTTTAAAACACGTTTTCATATGTTTTACTATTTTGTTGAAAATTATAGCAGGATTCTAGCAAATGTATGTTCTTAAATGATTTTGCTAACTATCAGCGTATCAATATATTTTTAAATATTTAAAATCAGCAAGTATATTTCAAAAAAATGGGGTTATTTACTTTTCCGCAATTTATTGGCCGTATTGAAAATATGAAAAATGGAAGAGGTCTTAAAATTTAAAAACAATCTCCTTTTTTCAGATGCCCACTCCGATACCCAACCCATCCTTCCAACATTATAAAAAAATAGTAATCCTGTTAGTATTCTAGAGTTGTCCATTCCATTATATGCCAACCCAATGTAGTTTAGCTTTAACATTATCAGCATGTACCAAGTAGTTTTTCTTTTTTTTAAGAGGTCGACTGACCAACTTCAAAGACCTGATTATGCTATTAGCCAATAGCTTCCACCGATGTAATAAAATGCTTGCCAAGCGTGTAATTAACGTCACTTAGGATCAGAGTCATTTTAACTAAAGTTCAGTGGTGCCTTTTTGTTCGATTATCGTCATATCTCGATTTATGGCCGGTAATTAGATGGTAGGTTTCATTATTAGTTAAGCTCTAATAACGGAGAGGTATTTTTTGGGTTTATATATTTTTTTTTTCGTAGATGGAAATAAATTATGTTTAGTATATATAGTTTATTGAAAATCAAATTAAAATGTGTATGATTATAGCATACAATTATTTGTAATTTCTAAAGCACACTATTTTAACATAGAAGAAATCATGGTTCTTGGGATTAGACCGTGTCAAATTGGAATTACTATCCAACGTTTCGCCTTCGATTGCACGAGGCATCTTCAGGGATCCTTACTCCACGAGATCTGAACACTTAATGAGCTCGAAGAGATTCAGGTGGGCTTTTATAAATAAATAAATATAAATAAATAAATGCTTTATTGTCAAAAAAAATTTTACAATTTTGTGGACAAAGCTGTTGTAAAAAAAATAGTTTACAAACATCAAAATTAGCAAACAAAACAAAACAAAAACACATCATAAATATTATAGAAAAATAATATTTAAATCAAGAATTTAGAATATTAATATTATAGAATCCTAAAAGAAGTACATTAGAAATGTACTTTGTCAGTCGTACTATGTTATAAACATTTTCATAAATATAATGTAAAAAAAATAAAAAAGCAAAGTAAAAAATAAAAAAGTACGAAACAATTAAAAAAATACATATACAAAATTCGGTAAAAATGGTTGGTAATGGCAACTATCACACTAGGGGTTCATAAGGATAAATTTATGTGTTGTAAAACTCGTTCACGGTGTAGAAGACACTTTCCAGTAAGAATGATTTCAAAGCCTTGCGAAATGAAGTCAGAGATATTATGGATTTGATGTTAAATGGCAGGTGATTATGCATTTTTTTTGCATTGTAGATTACTGATCTTTTAATTAACTCTGAGTGTGGGGTTGGAAGATAGAGATCCTGCTCAGTATTTCTGAGAGGGTAGTTGTGAGAAGGTCTCTCCAATAGAGCAGGTGCATGCTTACGAATTAAGCAAACCGATTCCAAAATGAATAAGCAAGGAAGGGTTAGTATTTTATATCTTTTAAAGAAATCTCGGCAGTGAGTTCTACTGTTAAGTCTCAGTAGGTAACGAACAGCTCTTTTTTGTAGTATAAAAATTCGATCAAATTGAGTCGCACAACATGTACCCCAGAATGGAATAGCATATCTGAGGTGCGACTCAACAAGAGCAAAATAAACAGTTCTAGAGGTAGAAAAGCTAAGCTCCTCGGAAACAGATCTTAACGCAAAGCAAGCAGAACCCAACTTCCTTGATAAAGCGTCGATATGTGGATCCCATTTTAAAGAATCATCTACAAGAAGCCCTAGAAATTTTACAGAGTTTACGACATCAATAGTGGTGCCATTAAGGTCAAAAGGTTGCAGCGTGTTTTTATAAGACAAGACTTTCGTTTTAGAGATGTTCAAACATAGGAGATTAGAATCGCACCAGGATTTAATGGTGATTAGGTCATTAGATACAATCCTATGTAGGTCCGTGACATCTGGGTGGCCCCACGTAAAGCTGGTATCGTCCGCAAAGAGACATATTTTTCCACTAATGTTTAAATTAGCCATGTCGTTTATGAACAGAAGAAACAAGATAGGGCCTAGTACCGAGCCTTGAGGCACTCCATATTCCATTGGCCTACAAGAAGACATCCTGTTGTCAACTTTCACAACTTGATTTCTGTTGCTAAGATATGACTTAAACCAATCGAGAGGAGCCCCTCTAAATCCATAGTACTGCAGCTTGTTAGTTAATATATTATGATTCACACAATCGAAAGCTTTGGAAAAATCACAGAAAATTGTTGCCGTAGCGTGATGGTTGTTTAGGCTGGAGTAAACTCTATTAAGAAGGGAAAACATGGCATCGCTTGTGCATTTGTTACTTAAAAATCCAAATTGATGTTTTGTAAGTATTTCATATCTAGACAGAAATGATAAAAGCCTTTTTTTAACCAGTCTTTCGATGATCTTAGATAGCGTAGGGAGAAGTGCAATTGGGCGATAGTTCGAAGCTTCTTCTGAAACACCTCCTTTGTGAAGAGGTATGATTATTGCAGTTTTAAGGCAGCTTGGAAAAGTACCATTTTGGAAAGACATATTTATCAAAGCAGTCAGATGCTCTAGTGTGCACTCCGGCAGACGAATACATTTTTAAAGTAAGCCCATCAGTTCCCGAGGAAGATTTATTTTTGATATCATTAATTGTATTACGAAGTTCTGATAAAACTACTGGTGAAAAGAAGAAACTGTGCAGGTTTACCCTATAATTAGAGAGATATGAAATTGGGTCATTAGATTGAGATACGGATTTAGTCAAATCTTTGGCTACATTTACAAAATAATTGTTTAGGTCCTCAGGAGAGGTAAGGATAGTGTTGGATAAAGGAGTTTTGTTTCTTAAATCATTTACGATAGACCAGGTTTCTTTAGCTACATTTTTGGCGTTAGAAAGTCTATTATTGTAATAAATATCTTTGGCGGCTTTAATAGTCTTATGATAAATTTTTCTGTATGATTTTACATAATTATGAAAAAAGACACTGTCCGAAAATTTCTTCAAATGAGATAGTGACCGCATGTTCTTAGAAGATATACGTAAACCTTTAGTGGACCAGGGTTTACTTCTTTTATTTTTGATAGGCCTAAGAGGAAAAGATTCAGAGGCTATATTAGTTAGAGTTTTTATAAAACGAGAAAATTCAGTGTCGACATCATAAGTGTGAGAGTCCCAATCAGTTATTTGACATAGGTGTTTGAAATTAATGAAATTTCTAACCGAAAAAATACGGCCTACTTGTCTAGAGGAATTTTTGGCTTTGGATGTAATTGAAAATTTTGTGAAAATTGCTTCATGATCGGAGACCCGACTTGTGTTCGCCGAACCGTGACCCTGTGTTAAGATCGGTTTCCAGGTGTGATGTAGACAGTAACCCGTGTCTCTATTGACATTTTTTGTATGTTTAAATATTTCAATAGATAGACTTTTCGTTTATAAAAACCTGGAAGCGATGCTAGAACCTTGGTTTCCTTTGCATTTATGAAATGGCCAGTGCTGGTGTTCAGCTACAGCAGATTGAACAATTTGTTTCTTTCTAATACATCGTTCATGTTCCTTAAAATTAGTTAATATTGAGCGTCCTGTTTCTCCCACATACACTTCTCCACAGGAGCAAGGAATTTTATATACTCCTTCTGTTTGGAAAGGTACAAGATCACTTTACACAAATGTTCCTGTCAACGACTCAATTTCCATTATATCAAACATACTGGGTAATAATAATCTTGATAAGAACTTAATAGACCTAGTGGAAGCTTGTCTTACATCTACTTATTTCATTTTTCAAGGAACTTTTTATGAGCAAACTTCAGAGGCAGCTATGGGATCTCCTCTATCACCTGTGGTAGCAATATCTTTATAGAAGCCTTTGAGGATATTGCTCTAACATCCGCTCCACTAAAACCGAAGCACTGGTTTAGATATGTAGATGATACTTTTGTTGTTTGGCCTCATGAACAGGATAATCTCCTCATATTTCTGGACCACCTTAATCAGCAACATCATAATATCAAATTCACGATGGAAATTGAATCTAATGGAACAATTCCCTTTCTAGATGTATGTGTTCAAAGGAAGGAAAATGGTACATTAGGACATTCTGTGTATAGAAAACCGACGCATACAAATAGATATTTAAACGCAAATTCTCATCACCATCCAGCACAAAAGAAATCGGTTATTAACTCACTAGTATTCAGAGCTATTTCGATTTCTGATCAAGATTCTTTAACATCGGAAACATCGAAACTGACTGAAGCTCTCAGAGGGAATGGCTATTGCACTGAAGATATTGCGCGTTCAATTAAAAGACATAGTAAACCAACTCCGCCAAAGGAGAATGATAAAGAGCCACCATTCGGTAGTATTGTTCTTCGCTACATACATGGCACTACAGACAAAATAGGACGTTACATCGGCGGTCCAACATACGTACAATCTTCAATACACATAAGAAGATTGGACAATGCTTGCGATCCCCGAAAGATCTTGTACCTTTCCAAACAGAAGGAGTATATAAAATTCCTTGTTCCTGTGGAGAAGTGTATGTGGGAGAAACAGGACGCTCAATATCAACTAGACTTAAGGAACACGAACGATGTATTAAAAAGAAACAAATTGTTTAATCTGCTGTAGCTGAACACCAGCATAATACTGACCATTTCATAAATGTAAAGGAAACCAAGGTTCTAGCATCGGTTCCAGGTTTTTATAAACGAAAAGTTAGAGAATCTATTGAAATATTTAAACATACAAAAAATTTCAATAGAGACACGGGTTACGGTCAGTGTCAGTGTTCAGATCTCGTAGAGTAAAGATCCCTGAAGATGCCTCGTGCTATCGAAGGCGAAACGTCGGATAGTAATTCCAATTTGACACGGTCTAATCCCAAGAACCATGATTTTTTAGCACACTATTTTAGTTAAAATAAGTCATTCGTAATCAAATTTCCACTTTCAAAACCGAAAAAAAAATAGTTTAAGGCTGATTTCAAATCGTAAAATTTTCAAAGTGAAATAAAATATGTTTACCTTTAAATTACGATACTACTCTTATATAATGGAATTATTGTACTGTCCCTAACCGTGAAATTATATTAATCTATTCATTACATATATTGTATTAAGAGTAGAGATGCGAGTCGCGAATATTTCCATCCGAACATTGGCGAATTTTGCGAATCTTTCGGAAATATTCGCAATTTTATAGCGAATAGGGATAGGAAAGTTCGCAATTTTATAGCGAATATTCGCAACTTTACCAAAACATCAAGTTTATCGATACTTTTGCCATGACATGCCTATACGCCGAATTAAATGTTTTTAGAATTGATGTATTCCTTCCCGATGATCGTATTGTCATTGGATGATAGCGATGGCCCGTATGCGGGTAACCGTTGAAAACAGCCTAGCGTTCGTTATGTTTAGTATAAAAATGCACAACTTTGCCCCCATTTAAACATTTTCGTATCTCTCTTACCGTTTCCGAGATCCCAAGGGTACGTCTTAAATTTGTAACTATTTAGGAATTCATGTTAATTTGTTTTTTATTTGTTTTTGTTTAATGTTCAGAGTTATTTAATTTGTTTGTATGTTCATAGTTGTAACTATTTATTTCATTTATATATCTATAACACTTAAACATATTTATTTTATGTTTGAGGTTAATATTAAACTATAGTAAGTACTTAAAAGTGCTGTTAATCGATAATATGGAAACAAACAATGTTGATTTTTATATAATTTGTCCTTTTTTATATATGTATATTATTTAATATACAAAATTTTTACATAATCTATCCCAAATTACAAAGTTTCCGAATGTTTCCATATATTTCCATAAATTACCGAAAGTTTCGAAAATATTCGCAACATTCGAAAGTTTCCGAAATTTTACATCTCTGATTAAGGGTACTTTTTATGGAAGTTTTGTGTTGTTTTACAAAAACTGATCGTTTAACTGAAACCCAAAGTATTAAAATTTTGCTTATATTGTGTTATGGGGATGGAATGCGAAACCTGCAAGATTGTTGTAAAAATTTTCTGAAACTGGAAAGCTAAAAGATGCTGTGCGTTCTGGCAGACCTAAAAGCGTAAGAGATGGTGATAAGGCTATGAATGTTTTAATAAGTTTACAACAATCCGCGAGCCACCGTCCACAGATGTTCTAATATATTTATTATAGACGGTGGCTTACATGCTAGACTTCATCTACTAATTCACGCGGACGTAGTACGTTCGCATACATCCCCATGCTATAACCCCGGCTATAACGGTCGTCGTAGCTTATACCACCCAACACCGGCGCGGTCTCGATGTGGCCGTATCCCCGGAATTTTACCCAATTAAATACTACCATTTTACAGGATGAACTGTAATTACTTTAATATTATATCGCCTATCCCCAAAACGACATGGCTTTTTCAAAGGAAGATCTACTGCCACCAACCTGAGTGTCTTTCAGGAATACTTAGTAACGAACATCGAGGGAGGTTCACAAGTGGATGTGGTCTATACCGATCTTGCAAAAGCGTTTGATCGGGTATGCCCTGAACTACTTATAGCAAAGCTTTCTGCTATGGGCGTAACTGGATCATACATTCAGTGGATAGACTCATACCTCAGGAATCGCAAACAGTGTGTAATACTTGGCAGTGTAGCATCCCTGGAGGTAAACGTGACGTCGCGTCGGGAGTGCCCCCGGGGATCCCATTTAGACCCAGTTTTGTTTTTACTGTTTATAAATGACATTACATCTGTCCTTGAGAAGTGTGAGTATCTTTTATATGCCGACGACGTAAAGTTGTTTTACGCTGTGAGAAGCTTTGAGGACTGTGTGGCTGTTCAGAATGACGTCAATAATTTAGCTAAATGGTGTGACTTAAATTTTTTACAAATTAGTGTGTCTAAGTGTAAGATTATGCGTTTTTACTAGTGTAAATGTCCATTAGAATATCTATATTCCATTAGAAATACTCTCTCTTGGAGTCTGTACATAGTTATAACGATTTGGGTGTTACTTTTAATAGGGATCTTAGCTTTAACCAACACAGTGACACAATTGTAATGAAAGCTTCTAGTATGTTAGGTTTTGTTCGTCGCACATGTTTCAGGATCTGTGATGTTAGGGCCATTAAGTCATTGTATAATTGTTTGGTGCGAAGTATTTTAGAGTATAACAGTGTTATTTGGTGTCCTAGTTATAACTGTCACATACAGCGATTGGAAATGCTCCAAAATAAATATGTTAAGTTTCTTTTATTTAAGTTAAGATTTCCATGCAACACGCATTCAACTTGCTGGAATTGAAAGCCTACAAAAACGAAGGCATAATGCTTTAGCATGCTTCTTGCATAAGCTTCTAAATGGTAAAATTGATTGCAGCCATCTACTGTCTAAAATATATTTTCGCATACCTCAAAGGCGAACAGGATCTAGGAACCTCTTTCAAAATATGTATCATCGAACTAATTATGGCATGCACCATTGCCTTACTGATAGGCTTATGAGTAACTATAACGATAATTTTAGAGAACTAGATCTTTTTAAGTTCCGCTTTGAGGTATTTAAATGTAGAATTAAAGATCAGCATTAGTTAGAAGCACCAAGGATTGATTTTGATTATCTTTAGTTAAAACTTTTTTTGTATGTACAATTTGGAGTTATTGGTATTATGTATTGTGTGAATAAATAAATAAATTATACTACTTATTTTTAAATTAATTTGTTAATTCTTTAAATTAGTCTATTTTATTTCCCTCTTGAGGCAAAATACATTAAAATATCAAAAACATAAATTGACTGACTAGAACGTTTTACTAACATTTTTTCCAATACAATATTATCGCTACATATAGATTAGTGCCTACCTAACAAATATTGAAGAAATAAACGGAAAAAAATTAAAGACTAGAAGGTGGACCTTTCTGGGGGGGGGAGGTTAATTAAAAAAGAAGGTTGTTAATATATTCTATTATAAATGGATATGCAAGGGACCCAATCCAACAGGTCGCTCTTGTGCTATAGTGTTTCCTAGCCAAGTTTCGTAATCGTAATTTTCACGTAAAAATATGTAAATTACACAAAATGTTTGACTGGTCTGGGGGAGAGGGGGAGGGTAATTATCTCATTACCCCCTCACCGTAAAACTTCCCTCGATTGGCCTTGAGCCTCGACCGACCCTAAGTTTTAGAGTACAAGCCGTCACTGGGTCTCACACATGTTTGTAAACCGACTTCTAAAAACCGAAAAGTTTCAACCATACAAAATAACTTTGGTGCAAGAACTCCCTGAGGATGATCACGATAGGCGCTTGGAATTGTGTCAAATCATGATGGAACCTTGCAATACGAATCTAAATTTTATCAACCAAAATATTTTTTCTGACGAAGCAACTTTTTTTTTAATGGGGCAGTTAACAGGCCTAATTGTTGATATTGGGCCAGGAAAAATCCACACTGGATACTTGAAAATCATACATACTTACTTTACCTGCTGTACTAGTAAGTATTTAAACTTGGTTTTTTTAGGTAATGGTGCAGCAAATGATGAAAAATCCACCGCATTTTGTTTTGGAATATTTAGATAATGTTTTTCTGAAAGATGGATTGGACATAGGGGTACAATAGAGTGGTCACTTGGGTCTCTCTATTGTACCCCTTGACGGGCGGAATTGAGAAATCATGTGTTTTGGCATCTGGGGACTATAAAACGTGTAGATCTGTAAAAATGTATACAAGACTTCCCTTTTACAAGTAAAAAAAGAGAGATAAAAAAACTAATTTTTCGTCAAATCGCTTATTGAGATAAAGCTTTTACTTATCATTGTTTTAGTACATGATTAAGGATGCCTGACTATCAAAAGATGACTAATTAGAAAAAATATCAAAATACCTAGACCAAAATTTATTATAATTAAAGTCTCATAAAAAAACGTCAATAAATAACGGGACGTCAGCATATTTAAAATTCTATCGTCTGGAAGCAGGAACTGTTTAAAAACAGGAGCGATAAATCAGTTCTCCCTCGTTTATTTAGATACTGGGAACTTATTAATGTTATTTTGACGTGCTCTAACCGCCTATGACTTATTACCACTTACTTACCAGATTTATGTCCGTTCGCCTTTTGTTTTGATGCCTTTTTGTTTTGTTACGGCCGTGTTTTTTCTAAATATTTTTCTCTGGTAATCGGAATCTGCAATAAAATACCCACCATGCATTTACGCAATTTTCCGTTTGGTAGAATATGTCTAAAATTAAAAATGGTTGCTGGGGGTCAAATATTTTTTTATGTAACTGTAAGACGATTACAATATCTTAATATCTATAAAGTACAGCAGAGAGACAGAGAAAGAAAGAGAGAGTGAGAGAGTGACATTATACAAACTTTACTTCAAACTGTTGAAATTGTATAACCCAAAATGCTGTTTGTTGTTGCGCCACTGTACTTTATATAGGCGATATTATTTTAACACATCAGTAGAAATGCTTATTGATAATTTTCTCTTATATAGTTATTAATAAAATTAGTCTGAGCTGGAAATTCGACAAGCGTGTTTCATTTTTAATAGGTTATGGGCCCAGGCCGTCGCGAAGCCCATTGATAACCTCCGCGAAATTTGATATCGTGTTTTGTTAGTTTAATTTCCGAGTAATCGCACAAGAATGGCTGGTAATTATATAGTTAATGTTCCAAGATTGAAAGGACGAGAGAACTATGGGGATTGGGCGTTTGCTGTGGAGAACTATCTGGTTTCAGAGGGTCTATCTAAATGCATATCAGAAGTTGTAGCTGACGATGACGCCAGGGCCAAAGCAAAACTTATCTTAACAATTGACACGTCACTTTATGTTCATATTAAAGATGCAAAAACGACTTTAGAATTATGGAATAAATTGAAGACGTTGTTTGACGATAAGGGTTTTGCAAGAAAGATTAATTTGTTAAGATGTTTAATTTCCTTACGTTTGGAAAATTGTGATTCTATGACAAATTATATCAATCAAGTTGTCGAAACAGGCCAGAAACTACGAGGTACAGGTTTCGATTTTAATGATGAATGGATTGGTTCACTTTTGTTAGCCGGATTGCCAGATAAGTTTCAACCCATGATTATGGCAATTGAACACTCAGGGATTGCCATTACAACGGATTCGATTAGAACCAAACTATTGGATATGGAAATAGATGTCAGTAGCAGTGGAAGTGCGTTTGCCAGTAAACAGGATTAGCGTGACAACCGAAACGCTAATAAAAATCTGAAATCGGGCGCGAATGTCAATAAACAGATAAAATGTTATAAATGTAAACAAATTGGACACTTTCAGAATAAATGCCCGAATAAGGATAATAAAGATACTGGTAAACAGAAGACTTCAAACGCTTTTAGTGTAGTTTTTTTGAACGGATCATTCAATGAATTCGATTGGTACTGGTGCTAGTGTACATCTGACTGCAAATAAAGAGTGGCTAGAGAATATAGAAAGCTCAGCGAATATATCGCAAATTATGGTGGCTAATAAGACAAATGTTCCTGTTATTTGTTCGGGTGATGTAAATTTAACGACTGTTATTGTACATGATAGTTACGAAATAACTGTTAAAAATGTGTTGTGTGTTCACCAATTGGCAACGAATTTATTATCGGTAAGTCAACTGATAAGAAATGGTAACACTGTTAAGTTTATGAATAATCGCTGTCAGATTTTCAATAACCAAAATAATTTAGTTGGAACAGCTGATTTAAAGGATGGGGTATATAAGCTAAACACATTGACTGTTGATACGTGTTTATTATCGACGAAATCGGTTATTTCAGGAGAAGTTTGGCATCGTCGTTTTGGGCACCTTAATAGTGCTTACGTGAATAAAATGAAGGATGGTATTGTCGAGGGACTTAATTATCCAGGTGTTCTAGATATAGGGCAAAAAAATTGTGAAATATGCTGCGAGGGTAAACAACCTAGATTACCATTTAAGAATAAGGGTCACAGGGCTAAAGATATTTTGGAAATAGTACATACAGATGTATGTGGTCCAATAAACACTGTGTCTCTTGGAGGATCAAAATATTTCATAATTTTTGAGGATGACTTTAGCCGTATGGTTTTTGTTTATTTTGTAAAGACAAAAGACCAAGTGTTTGATTGTTTCAAAAATTTTAAAAACGTGGTCGAAAATCAACAAGGCAAAAAGATTAAGATCTTGAGATCAGACAATGGGGGAGAGTTTTGTAACAGGGAGTTAGACAAATTTTTCAAAACCTGTGGAATTATCCATCAAAAAACAAACCCATATACGCCTGAACAAAACGGAATGGCAGAACGGATAAATAGGACTGTAGTTGAAAAATCTAAGTGTATGCTGTTTGATGCGAACCTTGAACAGAAATTTTGGGCAGAAGCAGTTCACACTGCAGTCTATTTACGAAATCGGTCATTAGCTTCTGGAATTGATAAAACTCCATTCGAACTGTGGACAGGCAGGGTGCCTGATGTGAAAAATCTCAGAATTTTTGGCAGCACAGTAATGGTACATGTTCCCAAAGAATAACGCTTAAAATGGGACAAGAAGGCTGTTAAATGTATTTTAGTAGGGTACGATGATGAAATTAAAGGTTATGGAGTATATAATCCTACGAAAAATACAATATTTACGAGTCAAGATATGACCATAATGGAAAATATCAAAGATAAAGAGAACATCATGGTGAACAGTATAGCAAACACAGAAGCAGATAATAATGACCTAATATCAGTTCCAGTGGGAGATCATGTTACAAATGGAATAATTGAGAATGACTTACTCTCTAATAGCTCAGGTGAACTTTGGGAGAATGCTGTCAGTAATGACAGTGATGATTCGTCTCCTGATGAAGAGGCTCCTATTGTATTAAGAAGATCTGAGAGAGTGCGAAAACCAAGAAATTTTGAAAATGGTTTTAGTTGCATTTACTCAGAAAATTCTGATGTGAACACTGATCCGGAAACTGTTAAGGAGGCTTTATCACAACCTGATGGTGACCAGTGGAGAAGGGCAATCTTTCGAGGAAACCAAGCATAGGAGCTGGTTGACATTCCTCAAGAACAGACAATTGTGCAGTGCAAGTGGGTGTTTAAAAAGAAAATTGATTGTGAAAACAAAGTGCGGTACCGTGCTAGGTTAGTTGCGAAGGGTTTTTCCCAAAAACCAGGTATCGATTTTGATGAAACCTTTTCACCTGTTGTAAGACATTCCACCCTTAGATTGTTAATAGCCTTATCTGTGAATTTAGAATTAGATATCATACATTTAGATGTTACCACCGCTTTTTTGAATGGCATTCTAGAAGAAAATGTTTTTATGATGTTACCAGAAGTTGTTAATTGTATTAGAATATTCAATGACAATCAGAGCGCAATTAAATTGTCTGCTAATTCAATGTACCATAAGAGGACAAAACACATTGACACGCGTCATCATTTTATTCGGGATGCAATTTCTGATAACTTAGTAGAAGTTAAGTATTTAGATACAGCGAACATGCCAGCCGATATTCTTACAAAGGGTTTGGCATCAGTTAAACATTATAAGTTTTTGGATTTGTTGGGTATAACACACCCATTAAAGTAAATTTTTGATCATCATTTTGTGTTAGTGGGAGTGTTGAAATTGTATAACCCAAAATGCTGTTTGTTGCTGCGCCACTGTACTTTATATAGGCGATATTATTTTAACACATCGGCAGAAATGCTTATTGATAATTTTCTCTTATATAGTTATTAATAAAATTAGTCTGTGCTGGAAATTCAACAAGCGTGTTTCATTTTTAATACAAACAAATAAAATTATTGATTTAGTTACACTGGGGAATTAATTTCAACTTTTTTTTGTTTCTTAAACAAAACCTATTTCTTTTTTATTCAACTACACCCAAGTAACCAAAAAATACCTATTAAAGAATTTAGTTTACTCGCAAAAAAATCTTGTGATTTTTTTAAAATTGCCAATTACGTTTGATTAAATCATGTACTTTCAAATTGCATTGGCGAAAAACTTTTTCGATTATCATTGGCAAAAATTAACAACTTTTCAAATATTTGTCTATGAATATGACATTGCTGTACCTATTTTGGCGATTTTTTTTAGAAGACCTTGCATTCCGATAAAAACACTCTGCATGTTTAACTGTTAATATATCTTATAAAAAAGGGAAAACTCTCAAAATAATTCTTGAAGAAATATTGGCTATCTACGGAGATTATTCTCTTTCGAAGCCAGCTATTTGTGAATGGTCAAAACTGTCAATATGACCGAGAGTCATTGTCTAATTATCCCTGCGTAGGCCGCCCTACTGAAATGATTACTTCTAAAGTCGTTGAAAAAACAAAATGTTTAATGTTCAATGATGCAAAACTGAAGAAGCGACAAAATATTACCATCAGCATAAAAGTTTCAGAATCCTACATGATTGTCTTGGCATGACAAAGGTTAGTGCAATTCAAATGCGTTCATTTGGAACTGAGTGAACACTTTTTGGCGTTATATAGAGATAAACCAGATTTAACTATCAGTCGATTGGTGACTGGAGATGAGACCTGGGTCCATCATTATGATCCTGAATCCAAGTAAAAGTCGACGCACTGACATATTAAGGGGTCGAAACACCCTCCAAAAAGTTTAAAGTTACTGGAAAAGGGTCAGACAGTATTACGCAAGCATACTATAAAGAAATTGAACGCCCACCTTATGGACCAGACCAGAAAATTTCACGAGGGAGAAACCAGGCAGTCTCCAATTTGGAATGTATTCACATCACCATGTCCAAATTTATTCAGACTATACAGATAGATATAGACAGAGACTATAATTATGACATTACCAATAAAACTAGTTTTTTAAATAAAATTTTCCCTAGAAGGTCACAGTCTTTTAAAAAGTTTATTAAATTGTTTATACTAAATTTACTGTTTAGAGTTTCGGAGATAATGATTTTAATACCGTGTTGATGTCTTCTATATTCGTACTTTGGATAATCTATAAGAATGCGTTTAAATGAAATTGGATCATGGTACATATCACATATGGGTTGATGATTCGTTTTTAAAATTAAGTATTCATTTGTCAGTCTTGTGCGTCCTATTCTCAACCGACTCAGTGTAACTTGGCTTTTCCGGATGAATAGTTTGACAAATGGTTTTATTTCGGACAGTTTTGATCGCGAATTAACCCATTCACGTTGCCATCCACTCAGCACTTTAGTTTTAACGCAAGATTTAAAGTCACAATTCACTCTGTTCTGGAAAACCATTGAATTAATGTCTGTGACTGATGATTGTGCTGCTGCACATGCCTTTTCATTCCCCGAGATTCCAATATGGGATGATACCCATATAAATACAACCTTTCTCCCACTAGCTTGTATTTTATGTAGGACTTGCTGAATAAGATGTACGATAAGAATAGAATATAGCACTAAGAGAGTCAAGGATAATAGCTGAGTGTGGGGTGTTACTATGATTAATATAGTTTAGAGCTTGGAATAGGGCATATAGCTCCGCAGTGTAGACTGGTGTAGTCAGACATCTTATATTTAAGGACTGAGCTGGCGGTTACGACGGCCGCACACGTGGAGGCGTCTGTATAGAGTATATCACCACTTGGTAAGTTATTGAGGAGGCTTTGAAATTTAGTTTTAATAAGAGAGGGATTACATTCATTTTTGCTAAAACAGCTAAGGTTTGTATTACAGAAAGGCCTGTCAATTATCCATGGAGGAGTAGTTTCTAGATTATGTGGAAAGCATTTGGGAAATATCAGTTGTAAACTAGCTTGATAACGATTACTTAATCCATTCATAAAATGCTGGTCTGGCACTTGCTTTTAGTTCAAACGACGAACTATACCTATTTGAAAATACGTTATTAAATACGGTATTATTTAGATTCGGTGTCATTCTATCGGATTAGAGACCTATAAATGTTTAGAAGTGTAGTGACATCAGCGCCCCAGGATGTATTCGATAATATCTTTAGTAAATTAATTTGGCACGTGGCAATAAGGTATTTAATGTGAGGCATCCAAGTAAGTTTTCTATCGAAAATCATCCCTAGGAACCTAATTTTTTCCACGAATTCTAGATTCTTTCCATATAAGTATATTGAGGGTGTAGATAGTTCTATTTTTTACGAAAACGGGACACATTTGGTTTTTTCGGTTGAAAATCTGAATCCGGAGCTTCTGGACCAGTTTTTCCCTTTGATAATACGTACAAGATCGTCGGCGAATAATCTGCATTTAACTGGTGTTCTCTGATCACCGAGCCTTGGTGTGTACCATTCTCTTCTGCAGTGTCCGCAGATAGTGCTCTGTTAACTCTAACTTTTTCTAAAAAATTCCTTAGCATATCCCCTTTGATTCCCCATTGTGAACGTTGTTGTAGTATTTTATATCTTCATGCTGTGTCAAAGGCTCTCCTGATGTCAAAAAATACAGCAATGTTTAAAAAGACTTCGTGGATGTCGGATTTCAGGTCTATAATGTTGTCATTAGTGCAACGATTCTTGCAAAAACAACTTTGCTCAGAAGCCAGAGGGCTTTGTTCTTCGAGGTATCAACTTAATCGCGTGTCTGCAATTTTTTCTAATATCTTGCACATAACGCAGGGTAAAGATATCGGTCTGTAGGCTTCGGGTTTCGATGTATGCATATTTTGTTTAGGAATAGGAATTACAATTGCCTTAGCCCATATTGAAGGAAAAGTGTTTTGTGTCCAGACACGGTTATAGAGGCGTAAGAGAAATGTTTTAGTACTTTCTGGTAAATTAACTAAGAATGCTGCTGGGATGTTATCAGGGCCAGGACTACAGCGTTTTAAGCCACTAAGTACTTCGTTTAGTTCTGCTTTTGTTATAGGCCAGTTAAGTGGGGAGTTGTCATCATTGATGGTCGTTTTCCTGTTCCTCCTTAAGAGAAATAAAAAAGGCGTTAGCTATAGTGTAGTTTTCTGTTAAGATTTGGTCTTTATGTGTTAAGCAGCGGATTGGGAAATACGTATTTTTCCCGGATATTCTTTTAACCTTGTTCCATACTTCCGAAGAAGGAGTTTTTGAAGTTGAAGTTGAGATATATTTGGACCATGATTCATTTGTCATGTTTTCGAGTGTTTTATATCTTTTGTATGTATTGAATGAGTGTTTACTTAATCTGATTGCCGTTTTGCAATCTTCGTCTCACAATGGGACTGGGTTGCGTTTGCATAATAGTCCCTAATTATGTAATGTACTATTTAGTTACTGCTCTAGGTTTTTATATCCATGCTCAGACCGGTATTTTAAAACGACCCTCGTAGCTGAACAATAATACATTTATACTTATTATTACTACTACATGAAAACTGCATATTAATATTTTTAAGCAAGCTCTGTCTGTAAAATCTTATTAACCCGTTCCTTTTCTTCATTCTCCGGGCCATAACGAGATGATTGACGTCTCCTCTGCGTAGAATGAAAGGAGCACAAAGGACCCATCAAGTTGGTTGCCTTCCAGATATGCCCGAACCATTCACGTAATATTCACATAATTAGAAAATATTATATTGCCGCGGAAGTGACGTATTCATATTTTTTACACGGGTGTGTGTGCACATGTGGAAGTATTTCCTGATATTCAATTTCATCGTAATTATGTAGTAAAATAGATCAATACGAAAATTTATAATTTGATTGATTTATATAGATAAATATTAGTTGCAGGCGCCGAGTATAGGTTTGCTCTGCAATCCATGACCACCTCAGTGGTGTATTTAAAGAAGGGGCCCGAGAGCCACTTTTATTCAAGCTAAAATGATACAAATAGTATAAGGACCTTTTTTTTTGAGATTGGCAGTTAACCCCCACCCCCAAGTTAGTTTTACATATAACTAAAATATTTGTTCCTATTATTTACGTTTAATAGTTCAAAACGTCCACTTATCTACGAGTGATCGTTTTTAACTTCCTGGACTCAGGATAGAAATTATATTACTAGAGTAGTAATATAAGTCCCTTGCTTTTGAATGCAGATAAAGTGCGGGACACGAAAGAAAACCGTGCGGAGTCAATCGGTTTAGGAAGGTCGACCAAGAAATCTTTTTAAACCAGTGGTGTCCCGTCGTTCTTTAAATAATATGGCACTCCTTTTTGACTATACGCACTTGAGATAATTAAAAAATGTAACTATGCTTAAAGAACATTTATCTACTGGGTGGTGCAACCAAGATGGGGTGGACGATTGTGGGCAAACGGAGAGGAATTTGAAAAAAAAATTGGGATATGATTGATAGTCAAGAACGCTGTGTTTTAAAATTATACCCATTATACAGGGTGGTCTGAAAAGTTCGTGGTGAACCAAACTTGTGTTTTTTTAAAATGGGATACCCGGTATATTATTATTTTAGTTGATTCTCCTATTCGTTGCGATCATTTTGATATAAGGTTAGTTGGGTCTAAAATTTATACCAAGGGAATGGGACGAGGTTAAAGTGGAAAAAAGGGTTACACTCCGTCCATTTTTTGAAAACAATTGAAGCAGGTAGGGAAAAAGCAAATATTTTATAAAATGTATTGTATCTAGGACTACAATAATCGCTTGTAAGTCGTTCAAAATTATTCACTGTTATACAGGGTGGTCAAGTTTTGCAAATTTACCTTGGATTGAATTTTTTTAAATGGAACACCCTGTATATTTTACTTTCATGTTAAAGTTAACATTACTAGCTTTCAGAAAATACCATATTTGATACCTTTCTGACCAACAGTTTTTCAGTAAATTAGCTGTGAAATCAAAATGTCTTCAATTTAACACGAATTACTCTGAATTCACGTTGTTAAAATTGACAATTTAATATTAGGAGGCCATGATATCATCATAAATTGAACAAAAGATTGACAACAAAGTGTCAGAATATTGTCATCAGTAAATAAATAAATATTGTTCTTTAATGATGCGATGCCGAAATAAAAACAAGATAGAAGCTTTTGCAAGTTTATCATAGAGATTTCAAGAAACAGGAAATGTTGCTTTCAAAAAAACGTAAAGTAATTAATAAACCAGTTACCAATGAAGATAATGCTTTGACAGTATTAATAACAGATCTTTTTTTACAAAAAAAAATAA
Source organism: Kuschelorhynchus macadamiae (assembly GCA_030620095.1). Taxonomy (NCBI): domain Eukaryota; kingdom Metazoa; phylum Arthropoda; class Insecta; order Coleoptera; family Curculionidae; genus Kuschelorhynchus; species Kuschelorhynchus macadamiae. Next base: position 664,460 of record JAUTXW010005116.1, on the reverse strand, counting down.
ATTTAATATAAATCAACAAAAACAATGTAATTAAAACTTATAAGAGATGTTCAACTAAACCACGGTTGTGCTGAAGGCATATTTCGAGTCTATTCATAAATGAAAGTTTCACTTTTCTCAAACTCAGGTCTCAAATGTTGCGAAAACTGCTTATTATTCTCAACTTCATATCTTCCACTGTGGTTGGAACCTCTTTATAAACTTCTTCTTTAACATGTCCCCATAAAAAGAAATCTAGTGGCGTTAAATCGGGTGACCTCGCAGGCCACTTAACTGGTCCACCTCGCCCAATCCAATGCTCTCCTTTCCAATTATTGAGAAAATGTCTTACATGCCTATGGTAATGCGGGGGTGCTCCATCATGTTGGAACCATAAGGAATATCTTAACATTAAAGGTAAGTCTTCGAGCAGTACGGGCAACTCATTTCTCAAAAAAATTAAATAGACTTCTCCCGTTAAATGTTCTTCAAAGAAATATGGTCCTATAACATGAGAGCCAATTATACCTCCCCAAACATTAATTGGCCATTTATTTTGATGGTCCACCTGACGAATCCAATGTGGATTTTCGGTTGAATAATAGTGCATATTATGTTTGTTAACCAAGCCGTTGCTTTTAAAAGTTGCTTCATCTGAAAACAGCACCCTATCTACAAAACCTGGATTATCCCAAATTGTATTTAAAAACCAAATTGAAAACTCTTGTCGTTGGACGTAATCGCGATCATACAGTTCTTGGTGTAATTCAATGTGGTAGGCATGATATTTATGTTGTTTCAGAATCCGTAATTGTGTGTGGATTTTCTTGCACTGTTAATAACACTGTCAAAGCATTATCTTCATTGGTAATATATAACATAACATATAACAGTGAATAATTTTGAACGACTTACAAGCGATTATTGTAATCCTAGATACAATACATTTTATAGAATATTTGGTTTTTCCATACCTGCTTCAATTGTTTTCAAAAAATGCCCGGAGTATAACCCTTTTTTCCACTTTAACCTCGTCCCATTCCCTTGGTATAAATTTTAGACCCAACAAACCTCATATCAAAATGATCGTAACGAATAGGAGAATCAACTAAAATAATAATATACCGGGTGTCCCATTTAAAAAAACACAAGTTTTGTTCACCACGAACTTTTCAGACCACCCTGTATAATGGGTATAATTTTAAAACACAGCGTTCTTGGCTATCAATCATATCCCAAAAATGTTTTTTCAAATTCCTCTCCGTTTGCCCACAATCGTCCACCCTATCTTGGTTGCACCACCCTGTATATTTGTCTGTTTTCTTTCGTGTACCGCACCTCTATATCTCTTTTGTGTTGCAAAAACGTCGAACTTTCGAATTTTAAAATCATTTAATTTTGATATTTCTTGATCGATTTACCTATAAATATATTTTTTCTTGAGTTCTGTCATTAACGGTTCCCGGACGACTACCTCTGTCCACTACCACCCAGTATAGTGATACACGATTTATGTGGTGTGGTGGTGGTGGCCTTATCTTATAAGGGGACTTTACAACCACTTCAACTACTTAACAGCAATATTAAATACGCTGAGTCGGTTAAATTCATGGGTTTGAATATAAATAACAACCTAAAATGGTCTAAGCATATTGACACCTTAACTAAAAAACTTTCTACCGCCTGCTTCGCCATTCGATCAGTTTCAAAAGAACTAGACGTTCCTTCTGCCAGACTTACTTATTTCTCTTTATTTGAATCCCACCTCCGCTATGGCCTTCCCTTTTGGGGCTGCTGTACCACCGAGCAATTTCTTCGTATTTATAGGCTTCAAAAGAGAGCAATCCGCTATTTGTTTGGTCTAAATAATAAAGCGCACTGTCAATACTATTTCAAAAAACATGAAATATTAACACTTTCTGCAGTATTTATCTTAGAAACCATCTGTTTGATAAGTGAACATACAAGCACATTCACGGAAAGGCCACAACACGTACATCCTACCAGAAACCCTAGGCATGATATATACCTTTCCATTTCTTCCACATAATTAATAAAAAAATCAATTATTTACAACGCCATACAACTTTACAATCATCTTCCAGAACATTTAAAAACAATCCCTATGTTTGTACACAAAAAAACCAATGCGAACCTCATTGATAGCCCTTTTAACTGCGTTATTGATTTTTATAATGAATAAATCTCATTGAAATGTTTTTAATTTGCTTGTTTACTTAAATCTCTTTGGGTGTCATGTTGCATTTGAAAATATTTTATAAGGAATGAACTGTCTAATAATCCGTTAACATTAATTAATTTTATTACATATTAGATTAAAGTTACACATTTTTTTTAGAATACACTTTAATTACTATATTAGTTCAGTACAATTTTTGTTTAAATTCACTTATTTTGCTTGTATAATGATACCAAAATAGCGTTTAAGTTCGCGTGATTTTAATTTCAATGTCATCGAAATTATTCACCTAGCATATTTATTGTTTATTTCCTTTTGATAGGTCATTTCATTAACCGCTTTACGGCAATGTTACGAATATAACGAATATAAAATTAATGTTATATTTACATATTAAGTTTTTGCATATCTATCGAAAAATACGATTTTTTTCGATCAATATTTCGTTTTTTCATTGTTTTTGTTTTTTGTTTTAAGGTAAATTTCGCTTTGTCACATAACATTGTAATAATATTCCTGCGACAATAAAGCATACTTTTGTTTGTTTGAACAAAAAAGCATAGTTCTAGTTTTTACATTATTATCCAAGAATCGTTAAGAAATTTTTCATTTGTTTCATTTTCCCTGGAAGAAAAAGGTATTACCTACCTACGAAAAAAAAAATTGTTCAAAAGTCATCCACTGGTTTAGAAGATATAAGACGACTTGGGTCAAAAATCAAGTGCGTCACTTTTTTTGGAACTGAGTGTATATATATATATATATATATATATATATATATATATATATATATATATATATATATATATATATATATATATATATATATATATATATATATATTATATATATATATATATATATATATATATATATATATATATATATATATATATATATATTATATTATATATATATATATATATATATATACAGGGTGTCCCATTTTCGTAGGTTTTACGTGGGTTCCAGATTATGAGTAGAGATAGAGAGATGCGGTTTTCGCGACACCGTGCTACTTTTCGATGAAACTAAAGAGGCCACAAACAGATTTGCCCTAACCATTTTAGTTTCCGTGCTACAGGGTGATTTTGAAAATTTGTCATTTTCGGACACCCCCTGTAACTCAGCTATTGTAAAATATATTTAAAATGTTTCAACTGGTATTTATAGATTTTTTCATGTAGAATTCAGTGGCATACTCAGATTTTTGCTGAGAGTCATAGTTTTTGACATATTGGCATAACCTACTATTTTTTAAATGGGAGACCCTATATATTATTTTTTCATCTTATTCTTCGTGTCGAGAGCTTTTCAAAAACATAACATAAGTCATATTTATTTTCATAAATAACATGAAAAAATGCATTTTTCTTTAAACGGATTTATGGCATAGCAGATCAATCGAAATAAGAGAAGGTGGCTGTGGTAGCCATGGCAACGCCAACAAAAATATGATCAGGCAGCCATTACTGCTGTCATTTTTGGCATTATTGCGTTTAAATTTTTCTTGACGTCTATTATAATTATTGTTTTTAATATGGCTCAGAATCAAAAATTTGAATATTTTGAGAAATATGATATGAACGCGTGTTTTATATTGTCTAATGAAGATGCAGATCAGGCGGCAGAGCTTTATCTGAACAGGTTAGTTCTTTTTTATCTTCCTGCATTTTGACTTTATTGGTTCGCTTTATTTTATCTTAGATATCCCGAGAGAAGACAACCAGAAAAAAGAATTTTTCAAAAAATTAAAAATAATCTTTGCCAATATGGATCTTTTAACAAGCCTCGATCGCGAACTTACAATAAAGACAACGAAGAATCTGAGGTCAACGTTTTAGCCCTCGTTCAGACAGCTCCTGAAACATCTTGCAGGAAAATAGACGAAGAGGCGGGTGTACCGAAAACCAAAGTGCAGAAAATTTTGAAAAAGCACAAATTCAAACCCTATAAATACAAACTTGTGCATCATCTGCATCCTGGTGATGCAGAGCACAGATTGGAGTTCTGCAATTGGTTTATAAATATGAAGGCAGAAGATATCGATTTTGAAAAAAAGATTGTTTGGTCAGACGAGCCACATTTTACTAGTTCAGGGATTTTAAATAGACACAACACGCGATTTTGGAGTCAAGAAAACAACCATGTTATTTTTCCTAGGGAGCGTCAGGGCAGATTTGGATTCAATGTCTCCTGTTTTATTTTCAACCGAAAAATAGTTTACCAAATATATGAAGGAAATCTGAATTCGATTGGTTACGTGCGAATCCTAGAAGACGCATTAGGAATTTTGGATGATGTTCCCTTGGCTCAACTAAATAGGATTTATTTCCAGCAAGACGGAGCTCCAGCCCACAATGCCAGAATAAGTCAAAACTGGCTTAACGACCATTTTCCTGGAAGATGGATAGGAACACACGGACCTGTTCGATGGCCACCACGATCCCCTGACCTCTCAGTTTTAGATTTCTTTTTGTGGGGTTATTTAGAAAACAAGGTTTATGTAAGGCGATACGAAAACTTAGAACAACTAAGAATGGCCACCGAAAACGCTTTTGCAGAGTTACAAAGACAGTCATTTACAATAGAAAATGCATTAAAAAGAATTTTTAAAGTTTGTCACACTTGTAGGACAAATAATGGTCTACAATTTGAACAATATTTGTAGTTTTAATGAAATTATAATTATTACCTTTTACCTACTTTAATTTTTTCTGATGCTGTTACTTTGTTATTTCGTTAATAAATATTTGTTAACTTTTTCCATGGCCCCACAGCCACCTTCTCTTATTTCGATTGATCTGCTATGCCATAAATCCGTTTAAAGAAAAATGCATTTTTTCATGTTATTTATGAAAATAAATATGACTATGGTATATATATATATATATATATAAAAAATATATATATATATATATATATATATCTATAAATACCAGTTGAAACATTTTAAATATATTTTATATATATATATATATATATATATGGTTAGGGCAAATCTGTTTGCGGCCTCTTTAGTTTCATCGAAATATATATCTCTCTATCTCTATATATAAACCCCGTAAAACCTACGAAAATGGGACACCCTGTACAGTGTGTCTACTTAAGTCCTCTACATATATGAAACTTTTTTATTAGTAGTTTTACGGAAAAAAGTTACTCCTTATAAAAAGTTCTGCTTTCTGCCAAAAGGATATTAAAACATTCAAACTTGAGATTGCATATACAGGGTGGTCAAAAATTCCAAAAAATCGAAATTGATTCAAGAGAAGAGTACCTTTAATTTTTATTTTATAGCAAAATGTAATACAAAATCTTACTTAGAATAAAGAAACATATCTAGCCCCAGATTCTTTGCTTCCTATCTGAAATCACTTCTTAAGGAACGTAAAACTTTGGCTTCTTACTGGCAAGTCCAGTTTCTTACTTTTGTTCCTACCTACATACCAGCAAAATTTCCTTATTTATCGATTGTTGATAATGGCATTATCACTGCCATTGTCAACCACAATATTGTATTACTTTATTGAAACATCAGTTTGAATATTATAGTAAAAAGAAATGCCGCTGAAATTAAGCAAAGAAGATAAAATTGAAATAATTTTAATTGTCGGAGAAAAATATAAAACATTTCGAGAAGCTGCAGATATTTTTAACAACAGACACCCCGATAAAATTATACATTTCACAACAGTGGGGAATATTCTAACTAAATTCAAGACTTTTGGAAATGTAGAAAAGAACTTCACTAATTTTAATTCTAATAAACATTACAGGTAAATAACTTAATTAACAATAAAAACTAACTGTTCCGTCACTGCACATTTGCCTCAACATATCCACCATCTCTTTCCATATAGGTAACCGTTCTTACAGAAAATTCTCTTAAAACGTTTCTAATCATGGCAGGCGTTACGGCCTGTATCTCTTCCCTAATTACCCTCTCCAAATGATCAACATTCTGAAATGGCCTCTTTAGATACACTTTCTATTTTAAGTAGCCCCAAAAGAACTAATCAAGAGGGTTCAAGTCCGGAGATCAAGCTGGCCAGAAAATATCAGAATACTTGTCGATTACTCGTCCATTAAAATTTAAGTATTGTCTTACATCCCTTGCTCCGTGGCATGGTGAGCCATCCTGCTAGTACCATATTTGGAACCTCTCACTCATGGGTAGTTCATGAATAAAATCGTACAAGTAAGTATTTAGAAAATCCAAGTAGCGTTGACTATTTAAATTATGTCGAAAAAAAACTGGTCCAATTACTCTATCTTTATAAATTCCGCACCACACATTGGTTTTGAATGAATACGAAAGATGACTGGCTACCATTCGCTTGTGTTGGTAAGTTCATAGGGACGTTACGCAATAACAGGCATTATCCCACATATTTGCCGTTTCCTATACTAATTATTTAAATATATTTTAGCAATTTTAGAGACTTAAAATTTTTATCGTGCAGCTTATAAATTACGTATTTGTTTTATCTCCTCCTTTCTTTTATATTTAAACGTAAAGCAGCGAGCATCATAAACTACAGTTCACTAAAGAGGTTTCTGTCATCGAACTAGATAAGAAACAACGGATCAATAACGGGCTTGTAAAAAAACGATCCTGACAAACCGATTTAACAGCCGCATAAAAAATGCCAGTAAACTACCTCATTTGCGGGAGTAATCCACAAAAGTACATTTTTGCGACCATTCTCTTATAAACCAGGTATAAAAAACACCTAAAATTCGTCTTTAACGTAGCGATTTCGGCTGAAATTCCATCACCGTAACCGAAAATAACTATAAAACCGAAGTTTACATTCGGTAGTTAATATTTGCATCAAATGAACATTGTTGAGGTTTTACGGGCCAATAAATTTTTATCTCTCCGGTTTCGCATTCGGCACTCGCCTAGGCTTTTTTACGATTCCATAAAGTCGGGACTCATTAGCTGTTTTGTAACAAAACGATTTGTTGTAAAGCATTTTAGAAGCCATTTTTATTAGCATTTTTTAATAATCCCTTGCATTAAACCACTATTTGTTCCTGCAGTAATCTATGCTAATATATAAAAGACTCAGATGACTTAGATGAGTGAGTCATCATCACGCTCCAGCTCAAACCGCTCGAGGTAAAAGGCTGTTGATTTTAGGGTGTAGAGCAGGGGTGCTCAAACTTGAACTGCTAGCGATCTACCTCAAAATTCTTAGACTACTTAGGATCGACTCTGAAAGGCTGCAAGTATGTGTGATGCAGGGTTGTCGTACGTACACGATACATACACCCTACCTACCTACCTAGGTAGGGTGTACCGTAGCATATATAGATATTAGCTTTCCGCACAATATACATTATTTTAGTCAAGGTTTAGGTTAAGTTTAGTTAGGTTCTTCTCTACAATATCAATGAAAAAACTCATAGTTATTCAAAATTGCGAGTTTATTGGTTGTTACAAAACAAAAGAGTTACATATGGTGTTAAACTTAACTAAAGAGTGACTTTGGATGTTGAAGCGTGGCAATGCATGTCCTCAGCATACTTTTCATAAGATGGTACGTAACCACTGAGTGCTAATCGCAAGCATGATGACATATGATCGTCAGTTAGGCGATTGCGATATTTTGACTTAATTATCTTCATTTCAGAAAATGCAGACTCGCACAAGTAGGTTGACCCAAACATTGCTGTCAGTTGAAGGGCGATTTGCCTTAGATTCGGATATTTATCTAATATAATCTGCACCAACTCATTTTCAACAGAACATGAGTTCATATTAAACTGACTTGCTATCTCAGTAGCTAATTCCTCAATGTTTTTACATGAAAAAGGATAACTCATAAATGATGCTACATTTGCCAATTTACTACAATCATAAAACGCATTTCGAATTGAGGAATCCTTACTTTCATAGACGGAAAATGTTTCAGATCCTTTCTTTTCAGTTGATCTATCATAAGTTGCAATTTACTTTTGAATGCGTTTACTGCGCTAATCATCTCAATAATAGTTTTTCCTTTACCTTGAAGCTCCAAGTTAATGGTGTTTAAGTGCATTGTAATGTCAGTCAAAAATGCCAAATCAGTCAGCCATTTTTCGTTTTTCAACATCTGAGTGTCATCACCTCTTTCGTCTAGAAAAGCTGTTATTTCGGGCAATAATTCTTAACTCAACCATCTGACGTCCGTGTGAAGAACTAAATCAGTGTGTTCAGCTGACTCCCTATCTTCCAACTGCAACTTAAAGATCCGCAGTTGCAAGCTACGTGCACGGATGGAATTCACAATTTTTGTTGCAATGTCCATAATTTCCTCTGTATTTAAAACTTTTGAACACAAAACTTGTTGATGTATAATGCAATGGATTGAAAAAAATGAAGGGAAATCTTCATTAGCTCGACACAATGCCACAAAACCGTTTTTGTTTCCAGTCATTGCTGGTGCTCCATCGGTTGTAATGCACACTAATTTATATATTGGTAGCTTGTAGTTTTTTACAAAATTGAAGAAAACGTCATATATATCTTCGCCACGGGTCTTCCCCTTCAGAGGAATGATTGTCAAAAATTCTTCCTTAGCCAACATGTCATTGAATACCATCCGAATAAAAATACATAGCTGGGCAGTGTCTGTCATATCGGTGGATTCGTCGAACTGTAAAGAAAAGTATGTACATTCCATGATTTTTTAGTTTATCTGCCATGTCCTGACTCATGACTTCAATACGCCTTGTGACAGTCGGACGAGATAACTGAAGTTCTCTAATAGCAGACATGATTTCTGTTTTATTTTTAAAATCTCCAGATAAAGTCTCACCCGCTTCAATAAATGCTTCCTTCACAACCGATCCATCTTCGAATGGTTTCTTGTGTTTCGCCAATATATGAGATATTTTAAATGACGCGATCGTAGCAGCTTTTGATTGTTTGGCTGGTCATGTGAACATGGTTTGTTCTTTTTTGAAACAAGATATCAAATCACGTACTTTTCGTTTTCTTAATTCACTCATTTTATTATAAACTAGACGTTCGAATATTTTTGAAAATACACTAAGTAAGGATATTGGACGGAAATTCTCAATGTTATCACTAGCACTTTTCTTATGAATAGGTACTACATTCGCAGTTTTAAGTACTTTAGGAAAAACACCTTCAGAAAGGCTATGGTTAATCAGGAAAGTGAGGGGTTGCAAAATATGATTTATAATATTTTTAATTATTTTTACGTTAAGATCGTCAAAACCTGCAGAGTTCTTGTTTTTTAACTGTTTGACAATCTGGACAATTTCACCACTGCTTACAGGACTAACCACTATACTATTAAAAACAAATGGTGGAATTGTACAGTGATAGTGATGATAGTGATAACATCCATACCGCTCTTGAAGTTTTTTGGCAGACACAGCACTGAAGTATGCTACAAACTCATTCGCCACGTCCTTAGAATCCGAAACAGTCTCATTGTTGATAAAGAATTTAATTTTACTTTGTTTATTGTTATGTTTATTTAATTTATCATTGACAATAGTCCATATAGTTTTAGTTCTATTAGCAGAATTGTTTATTTTGGTTTTAAAAAATTGCTGTTTGCAAGTCTTGATTTGTTTTTTGTACAGTTTCTTAAGGTTTAGATATTCTATGTAGACGTTATTGTCTTTACTATCGCGATATATCCAGAATAGTCTATCTAAATTATTTTTTATGTTTGATAAATCTTCATTATACCGACCCTCATTACGCTGATTTCTTTTAATTTTACGATATTTATGTAGACAGCAAACATTTAGACAGTATATGATATCTTCCATAAACTGCATCCATAGATCATCACAACTCGTAAAAGGAGTCAGCGTATGGCACCAATTTAAGGACACTTTAAAAGAAAATGCTAAACTATATAAAACACATTTTAACGAAAACGTCCGATTAAGTAGACTATTTATGTGCTTGGTAATTGACGCAGTTTTGTACCTTGCAAAACAAGAGTCAGTCTTTCTGGGTCATGACGAGAGCAGCGAGTCAATAAATAGGGGGAATTTTAAAAAGCTTTTAGGTTTATTAATATCGAGAAGTTCCCAAGAACTAAAAGATCATCACAAAATAATTAAAAATGTTTTTACTGGTGACTCGAAAACTATTCAAAACGTAATAATTAATTATTAATTGAATTTAATTGAATGCATTTCTGATTATTTAAATGATTATGTAAAAAATGAAATAATCATCACACAGCTTTTTCAGTGCAAGTAGATGACACCACTGATATTACGTAAACCTCCCAGTGTTCCATAATTTTAAGATACGTTAATTCAGAAGGTTCAGTAGTCGAGAGATTCTTAGGATTTTATAATGTCAGCTCCGATAGAACGTCGGAGAATTTATATTCTCTATTGGATCAAATTTTGGACCAATTTGACTTTAAACATAAATTAATAGGGCAATGTTACGATGGCACAAGTGTGATGTCTGGCCATCTAAATGGCCTTCAAAAAAATGATGCAGCACAGTTTAAAAATATTTCTAAATGTCGAATTTTTTTTGCTAGCCTTAGTGGTATTCCCTCACTTTTTCATCACTCAGCCAAACGAACGTATGCTCTTACGTCTGTATCTACGAGGCGTATACCAACAATTACAGAAACTCGTTGGTCTTCAAATTAGAAGTTAGTAAATATGGTTGTTCAAGTTGCGTTCTTCAAAAAAATCCTTTGACATTCATTTTCATGAACATTTTTTTAATACCATGTTTGATAAAGCAAATTCTATTACAGAAATAAATCATTACAAACGTGAGCTTGCAAAGCTTTCACCTGAAGAAATTAGGGCTAAGTATAGAACCCTTTTTTATAAAATATTGGACCATATTTTAATGGAAATGACACTAAGCTTTCAAGACTGTGAAAAACTTAAATTTTTATGTTTGGCAGATTCTGCTAAATTTTCCGAATATAGTTTAAATTACAGTTATATAGGGAAATATTCATTCAAAAAGTCAACGTCTTAAAAATGAGCTTGGTCTTATTTTTGCCAATGACAGTAATTGGAATATATCGCTGCAAGAGCAAGTGAAAAAAATTAATGAAAATAAAGATATTTTAACGAAAGCATAAAAACTGTTTTCCCTTATTTTGGCAATACCGTTGACAAGTGCTTCAGTGGAAAGAAGTTTTTCTTGCTTCAAACGTGTAAAAACTTATTTAAGAAATACAACACAATATCTCAGAAAAGACTTACTTCTCTAGGCAATATTTCAATTCAAAAGGAATGTCTGGAGGAGATTAAGGCAACTGATCCATTTTATGAGGATGTTATAAATAAATTTGCTGCTATGAAGGATAGGAGAATTGATTTAGTATACAAAATTTAGGTAAGTCGTAAAAAAATATTCTACCCCTTCCACATATAAAAAAAATTCTGGAAAAAAAACTATTGCGATATTTTCTTGCTTCATTTGCACTTCACTTACTTTTTCACCCGCGAGCCGCCACTGACGTTAGTACTGTAATAAGCTATATACCGAACAGTATGAAATAAAACTTATTACTCTACGCCGATTATGTTATACCAGAGACTAAAAATGTGATTACTGATTTAATAAAAGCCAGTCGCTCGATCTCTGACAATTGCCAACGCAAAAGAATAAATCGCCTTGAGAGCGAACTTCAATCAACGGATAAGCTTTGGCACGTTAACAAACAAATTAACGTTCCTGAGAGGATGAGTGATGGTCAAATAAATGGCGCGGCAAAGGAAAAATTATCGTTGAAACAACAATTATTTTATATATCCACAAGCAAAAGTCGGCGTAGAAAATAAACGGGTTGCGGGAATTTACTGTCGAATAATGGCTTACGCTGAAACGGAACCACCTTTGCGAACCGATGTGAAAGAACTCATCCAGCGATTGCTGCATTGTCTTAGATATTTTTAGTACGAATCAGCGACAAGAAGTCAGATTTCTAGTCTGTGAAATATTACCGAAATAGTATTTTGATTATTTATTCCTTTTCCTAATTTTGATTTGATATGTAAAGTGTCAATTTATATTTCCTAGACATTTACACCCTATACAGGGTGATTCATGAGGAATTGTCAGTACTTCAGGTACGTAGTCAGGAACCAAAAATAAACAAAAGTCTATACCGGGTGTCCGGGAAAATGTGGGAGATCTCTCGGACTCAGATAGAACATTAAAAAATAAGATGACAAGTTCCCATAAATTTTTTTCCTAGCGGCCCTCCCTAGGGAGATACGGCCCCCTAAAAACCCCACTGGAAATCGGTTTTTCTAGAATAACTTTTAAACGACTCAATATAATTTAACGAAAATTTAATATGATAGACAGTAATAAGGACCTCTCAAAATACTCCCTTAAAACATAATTAGCTTGTTTAGTTTACCAGGGACGGACTAGATTGTACATTTTAACGCTCAAATTTTTAACACCCTGTATGATAAGGAGTTAAAAAAAATAAATTTGGATACCTTGAACATTAAGCTAAAGAAAAGGTACTCTTGTTCATTGTCGATAAAATGAACCGTTTTCGAGAAAAAAAATAATAAAAGTATTAATGTTTTATTATTGTTTATTTATCAGTATTAAAGAATGCACTTTTTTACAAACGTTACTATGGTACGAAATAAATAATCTCGCATTGACGTGTGCATTTGAAATCTTCTTGACACGTTGATCTTTTTGTACCTACTTCGATATTAATTTATTAAATTTTGAATACCTTGGTAAATTTAATTCGATAATGGGATACACATTTAGTGAGTATGCAGATATGCATCTTATGTACGGACTTGCATCTTGCAATGCTTATGAAGCAAGAAGGTTGTATGGAGAAAGATATCCTAATCGCAATATTCCAAATGAGAAAACATTTCAGCGAATTGACCAACGTCTAAGAGAAACTGGTGGGCAATTCTCAATTAATAAGGTAACATTATTGACGTTCATTAATTATTTTTAGGAAGTTTTGGGAAAAGGAGTACTGATGCTGGTGTGAGGAGAACAGTACGTACGGTGCAATTGGAGGAAGATATTTTGGATACTGTAGCTGATACTCCCTCAATAAGCACTCGAATATTAGCCGCGCAGCTTCATGTGTCAAAAAGTACAGTTGCTGAAGTACTTAAAGAACAGTTGTTATACCCTTATCATCTGCAAAAAGTGCATCAACTACTTCCTGAAGATTTTCCTCGAAGAATCCAGTTCGCAAACTGGTTGTTAGATCAACAACGAACAAACCCAAACTTCATTAGCATTATTCTTTTTACCGATGAAGCAGGATTTACCAAAGATGGTATTGTAAATTTACATAACTCGCATGTATGGGCTGATGAAAACCCTCATGCCACTGTCGTTCATCATCATCAACATCAGTTTCAATCCATTAATGTTTGGGCAGGAATAATCGGCAATTTTTTCATTGGACCATGCGTATTACCGGCACGATTGAATGGTGAACTTTATTTAGAGTTCCTTCAGAACGCTTTTCTAGATTCAATAGAGCATTTGCCACTTGAAACCCGCCAAAGGATGCATTTTATGCATGATGGAGCCCCACCCCATTTTAGCGTTGCTGTACGGGACCACCTAAATAACGTCTATGGAAACCGTTGGATAGGCAGAGGAGGTCCCATTGCCTGGCCTCCACGGTCTCCCGACCTAACGCCAATGGATTTTTACCTGTGGGGTCATCTCAAAACCTTGGTGTATTCCTCTCCGGTTGCTACTAGGGAGGAACTTTTACAGAGAATCACGTTTCATTGCGATATGATAAGGAACAATGCTGGGTTGTTGTGGCGAGTACAGCAGTCCTCTATTCGTCGTGCCCGCGAGTGCATCACAAATCACGGAGCACATGTTGAACCCACTTATGAAGTTTTTAATTGACTTTTTTCTATTTAGCGTATTAGGTTGTTCAGGATCAAAACATATTTAATACTCCCAAAGTTGTATTCTTTTATTATTTTTTTTTCTCGAAAACGGTTCATTTTATCGACAATGAACAAGAGCACCTTTTCTTTAACTTAATGTTCAAGGTATCCAAATTTATTTTTTTTAACTCCTTATCATACAGGGTGTTAAAAATTTGAGCATTAAAATGTACAATCTAGTCCGTCCCTGGTAAACTAAACAAGCTAATTATGTTTTAAGGGAAGCATTTTGAGAGGTTCTTACTACTGTTTATCATATTAAATTTTCGTTAAATTATATTGAGTCGTTTAAAAGTTATTCTAGAAAAACCGATTTCCAGTGGGGTCCTTTAGGGGGCCGTATCTCCGTAGGGAGGGCCGCTAGGAAAAAAATTTATGGGAACTTGTCATCTTATTTTTTAATGTTCTATCTGAGTCCGAGAGATCTCCCACATTTTCCCGGACACCCTGTATATATAGGGTTATTCTCGCAACTTGTTCATTAAAAGTTTTTGATGATGCCATGTAGATAAAAATTTCAAATTTTGGGATTAAGGTAAGGTCAAGGGGTACTTCTTTTCTGAAATATTTTCAACTTCCTGTCACTTCCGGTTTAACCGGAAGTTGGTATCAACTTGCTTGGAACACCCTGTATTTTATGATATTTTTGGATTCTACGGAAAATTTTAATGCTATTTTATGTAGCATGTCCTATACCAAGATTCAAGCGTTCTTATGATACTTGACCTTGAACCAAAAATCAGCCATCGGGGTACCAAATTTTAAAATCTCATATTTTTGTAAGTTTTGAAGATATAATCTTCATATTTTGCAGACGATCGGTAAATAATCTTAGGTTTCTATTTTTTTTATTGAATTTGTCTATTTTTATACAGGGTGTCCTAAATTCAGCGGCAAACATTCACATTTTCAAAGCCGCTAAAGTCTGTTTTTTTAAATGGGACACCCTATAACTTTATGCACTATCAAATGTAGAATTTCATTTTCTATCGAACTGTATTAAGGTTCCCTATACCTATTCGTAACCATTTTCGAAATAATCAAGTTTTTATTAAAAAAAATCATATGTATTTGCTAAATGCTTACACCTTCCCGTAGTAAGCCATGAAAAAACAATTGTTGAGCTTTTCTATTCAACATGACAGCTGATTTGAAACTTTTAAATTAAAATAAAATAACACTCAAAAGCTGATATTCTGAATTTATTTTATATTCGCGGAGAATGTTACAAAATATTGCAGAGAACGTGCCATGTTTTTAATGAAAAACATCCTCATTTATCGCCAATGAACAAGAGAAAATTGAAGAGGATTGAAACGAAATTTTTTCGTTTCGGAAAAGTTAAAGTTATTAAAAATGTAATAAATTGTTTACATTATTTTTAACTATATCTACTAAGTTCGAGACTGTTCTAAACTTGTTTTAGTGAACTTAAAAATAGCAATCTAACAATCAACAATAAATAAATAAAATAATAAAACTGAATTATAACAAATGTTCTTATGCTGTCCGTTCATTTGAAGACACATTTCAATTCTTCTTTGTACAGTTGTTGTGGCCCGTTAAATTTGTCCGTTTTCTAATTCGGCAAAAGCTGTTCGTATCCTGTCCAGTAAATCTTGTTGATTATTTACTGGGGAAGCATAGACTTTACCTTTAATAAATCCCCATAAATAAAAGTCTAGGGGTGTTAAATCAGGCGATCGCGGGGGCCATCTCCAAGGGCCATTGGGACCAATCCAGCGATCTTCAAATATTCGAGATAATTAGAGATGAACTGCAGCGGAATTATGTGCTGGTGCCCCACCTAATTGATACCAATAATTTTGCAGCTCTCCAATAGGAATTTCTTCTATAAATTCAGAAATCGTCCCTCTAGAATTTCCAAATACTTATCACTGTTTAAATTGTCTTCATAAATAAAGTACCGCACCTGATCATTTAATACTATACCGAAAACATTGACGCTAAACCTCTCTTGAGAACGCGTTTCGCGTAAAACGTGCGGATTTTCTGCTGCCCAGAAATGTTCGTTTCTTCTACTTGTTATTCCCTCTCTAGAAAATTTCGCTTCATCGGTCCAAAATATTTTTGAAAGGAATTGAGGGTCCTCTTGAATTTTCAAAAACATGAATTCGCAAAATTCTACTCGTCGGACGTCATCACCAGGTCTCAAGGCTTGCACGGTTTGGAAGGAATAAGGGTGCATATAATGTTTGCTCAAGATTCTTTGGACAGATGAAGAAGAAATTCCCAAATCGTTTTCTGCAGACGGTATTGAAAATTGAAACCCGCAATTTGCGTGGAAATAAGCTAATGTGTTTATTACGTTATCCTCGGCATTGGTTACTGGTGTCGGAACATTTTTTGTAACTTTAACCTTGCCAAAAACGCAAAAAGTTCGTTTCAATCCTCTTGAATTTTGACTTGTTCATTGGCGGCAAATCAAGGTGGCGTTCATTAAACACACGACACGTTCTCTCCAAAATTTTATAACATTCTCCATGAATATAAAATAGATTGAGAATATCAGCGTTTGAGTATCCTTCTATTTCGATTTAGAAGATTTAATTTATCACTGACAGCTTTCGATAAATAACGCATACTAATCATCTGTTATATTGGATATTGGATCTCAATTGTTTTTCCATGGCTCATCATTGGAACATATAAATTTTTAAGCAAATACATACGATATTTTTATAAAACCCAATTATTTCGAAAATGGTTACGAATAGGTATAAGGAACCTTAATACAGTTCGATAGAAAATGAAATTCTACATTTGATAGTGCATAAAGTTATAGGGTGTCCCATTTAAAAAAACGGAGTTTAGCGGCTTTGAAAATGTGAATGTTTGCCGCTGAATTTAGGACACCCTGTATAAAAATAGACAAATTCAATAAAAAAAATAGAAACCTAAGATTATTTACCGATCGTCTGCAAAATATGAAGATTATATCTTCAAAACTTACAAAAAAATGAGATTTTAAAATTTGGTATCCCGAAGGCTTATTTTCGGTTCAAGATCAAATATCTTAAGAACGCTTGAACCTAGGTATAGGACATGCCACATAAAATAGCATTGAAATTCTCCGTAGAATCCAAAAATATCATAAAATACAGGGTGTTCCATTTAAAATAAGCAAGTTGATACCAACTGACAGGTGTACCAAGGTACCAAGTGACAGGAAGTTGAAAATATTTCAAAAAAGAAGTACCCCTTGACCTTACCTTAATCCCAAAATTTGAAATTTTTATCTAAATGGCATCATCAAAAACTTTCAATGAACGGGTTGCGTGAATAACCCTGTATACAGGGTGGTTCATTCTTGAGACATCCGAATATCTCAATAACTAGGCGTTATAGAAAAGAACTTTTCAGATAAAAGTTGTTTGGTGTCAAAGGGGAAACAACATGGCTATATTTATTAATGACCTTGACCTTGATATCAAGATCATTTCCAGGGCAACTTTGATTGTTTGAACGAAAATGTATATTTTTTATTACGGATTCTTTTTTAACGGGAAAAAAACTAATAAATTTTACTAAAAAAATTTTTTTCTTCGAGTACAATTTCAAAAGATATTTATTAAAATTAAAAAAAATATTTATATACTATTAAACTGAAAAATAGAAAATACACAGATAAACACAGAATTTTTAAAAATTTGAATATTTTCTTAAAAGCTTGAAGGTTTATTTCAATCTTGATTCAAAGAAAATACATACATTTTTAATAGTTTTGAGTTTATGTAAGTTTAGTTATCTTTTGATTTCCAGTTCAGCATTATTTTTACGCAGCCTGTATAAGACATTTATGGACTGGAAACCGTACAATTATGTTGTTATCGGATTTATGTATGTGTACCAAATTTCATTCAATTTCGATAACGCGAACTGCTTTAAAAGTCACTTGCAAGATTTGACCCAAACACATAAGTAAAGTTAAACAAAAGTATTTAATTAAAAATAGAATATTTAATTAATCAAGTCCTTTTCGACGTATAATTAAATAAGCTAAAGGTTTATTGCTTATTTATTTTCAAATCTATGACTCCGTGAAAATTTAAAACAAGATTCCCAGATTAAAAATATCAATAAAAGAAATATCTTATAAAAATAAACTAGATATTTGAGTACAAAAAAAGTAATGTACTGTTGTCGAAACACGGAGTAGCAAAATTATTTTCTACAGCCGCTCGCGAAATAATTAATTCCTAAATTCAACTGAGATCGCAAAGCTTTCTTATTGTTCGCTTTTAGGGCGGAACCAGACTACTATCACGTCACGTGTGCTTACGTGCTATCACATAAACTTACATCACTCTTAAAATATGCGAACTATCATTTTACTTGGTATGATGTGGCATGACACTTATGACAAGGCATGAGTAGTGTGTTTCTAAGCGTGATATTACGATTTAACTTTGGTGACGTCATAATAGTCTGTTTCTGCCTTAAGCTTACATGGAGAAGAAAATTTCCTCTTTTGTCGAGCATGCTTTGATAGCCATGGCAACCGAAAACAAATGAAGATCTTTCATTCATGTCTCATAATTATTGTTTAACATTCTTTCTTTCTAAATACATAAATAACTGTTTTAGGTCTTGCTACGTTTTAATGGGATAGTGTTTACTTATTTGTAATATCAATATAATTTATTAACTTGTTTAGTGTTTGTTGCTTCTTTTGATAATAGTTAGCAATTATTATAATCTAAAATGTAGTAAGTAAACTGCTCGTCATAAAAAACGTATCACCTAGTTTTTTGGGCAATATTTGAAAGGCCATATTTCGAAAAGTACTTAGACATAGACATAGATGGGGAGCCCGACAAGGGCAGCACTTAGGCTCACTGGGGCTCATTGTGCTATCCCCCCAAGTAGGCGTGTCAGGCCAAGAGCCCACTCCTTTTTAGAAAGGAAATGACCCTTTCAGGTCGCGCACGTCCCACAAGCTCGGGTTCCACATAGGTGTCACCCAAGCAAAGCAGTCTGGCGTTGACTAAAGCGTCACATCGACAGACTAGATGCTCGGTAGTTTCATCTACCTCAGCACAAAACCTGCAGTATGGATCGTTGTCGAGTCCAATCTTATGCAGGTAATATTTCACTAGCCAGTGTCCAGTTAGGACCCCGTTAATAGTTCTAAGTTGACTTCTGTTTAGGTTTAGAAGTCTATTAGACTCCGAACGGCTATAAGGGCCTGATATGAAGACCTTAGACTGTCTGAGTCCTGCTAGCTCGTGCCATTCAGCACGGAATTCCTCGACAGTGCGATTCTTAATCCTAGCCTTGACAACTGAAGGAGCAATTCCAAGAGCAGGTTCCGGCCCAGTGAAAGCAGTGTTGCTACCTTTCCGAGCCAGCTGATCCGCCCCTTCATTACCCCCAATGCCCTGATGGCCAGGCACCCAAATGAGGCTAACCCTATTGGACTCACACAGCCTCTCTAGGGCTCTCCTGCATTCAAGCGTTAGCAGCGAATTGACTCTGTTCGAGGACAGAGCTTTAATCGCGGCTTGACTATCACAACATATATAGATATGCTTGTCGTGGTATCATCTGGAGAGGTTTTCCTGTACGCAGTCCAAGATTGCTGTAATCTCAGCCTGATATACAGTCGCATACCGTCCAAGAGCAAGACTAATTCTTGCCCTGGGACTCTACCCATAAATTCCCGCCCCAGAACCCTCCTTCATTAGAGAGCCATCTGTAAACCAGACAAGGCCCTCCGGTTTGAGGAAGGATTGAGAGGAATCCCTCCATTGTTCTCCTTAGGGAACAATTACACAAAACCTTTTAGAGGCAATTGAGACCGGAATAATGGCATCTCTCCTTGCTAGGAGAGGGTCTGATCTGATCAGTTCAGTCCAAACTCGCGTATGCCCAAAATTCCAGTCTCTGTGTATCCAACGACCCCAGTCGTTTAAACGAACAGAAGCTTTCCGAGCCTCCTCCTCCACAAGCAAGTGCAGAGGACTTAGTCCCAGAATAGCCTCCATAGATCGGGTCGGTGTGGTTCTTCTGGCTCCAGTTATGCCCAGACACGCCAGTCTCTGGAGCTTGTCAAGCATCCTTCTGTATTTGGTCTTGCGAGTGGCGGGCCACCACACAAGAGCGCCATAAGTGATCATTGGCCTTATCACTGACGTGTAAAGCCAATGCACAATACGAGGTTTTAAACCCCAAGTTGATCCGAAGGACCGTCTGCACGCCCATAGACACGCTGTGGCCCTTTGTGATCCTTTCCATATAATCCCTCTAGGTCAGTCGGGAGTCTATTAAGACGCCCAGATATTTTACCGACCCGGAAGGTCTCAGCTTTTTCCCAAAGAGGGTGAGCCTCTCAAGGTCCACTTTTCTCTTATGGGTAAATGGTACCATTTCGGTCTTATCCGGATTAACAGACAGACCGTGTTTTTGGCACCACTTTTCCACCATGGCCAAGGCTCTCTGCATGAGCCTTATAATGGTGTTTGGGAACTTGCCTATTACTATAATGGCAAGATCATCAGCGTAGCTTTGAGCATAAACTCCGCTCTCGTTGAGAGTATGAAGCAGCCAATCCACAACCAGACACCACAAGAGCGGAGAAAGAACTCCGCCCTGCGGACATCCTTTGACCACGGACGAGCATACTGTCACCCTCCCAAGAGAAGATGTTATGATTCTGCTTTCAAGCATGACGCGGACCCACCTAATTACAGCCCTATCCACGCCAAAACTCTCAGCAGCCTCACTAATGGAGTCAAAGGTGGTGTTGTTAAACGCCCCCTCGATATCCAAGAACACACCCAGAGCCATCTCCTTGGAGTAGACCCCCACCTCCAGTCTACTGACTAGACTATGAAGCGCCGTCTCCGTCGACATGGCTGTCCTGTAAGCGTGCTGGAATGGGTGCATGGGATTTCTACCCAGTGCGCCGTTTCTTATATAAGCATCCACGATCTTCACCATGGTTTTCAAAAGAAAAGAGGATAGACTGATGGGCCTAAAGTCCTTAGCAGTTTCGTAGCAATTACGACCCGGTTTAGGAATAAACGCTACCCGAACCATGCGCCAGCGTTCGGGAATATATCCTAAAGCCAGGCAGGCCCGAAAAAGGCGCAAAAGATGTGGGATCAGTAGTTCCTGACCCTTCTGAAGAAGCGCCGGGAATATTCCATCTGGTCCCGCACTCTTAAATGGGCAAAACGAAGATATTGCCCACTTAATAATGTCTACTGTAACGACCTTAGCGGCCGTTTTCCAGTCAACCGAGCCTGCCCCTACTTGGAGAGCCTGCCCAGTAACCTCATCATTAGATTCCGGACGAGAGCCAGGAAAATGAGTTTCCAGGAGCATTCCTAGAGCCTCCTCTGCAGTGGTAGTATATCCACCGGTCGGAAGCCTTAGAGCCCCCACGCTCTGTCCTCGACCTTTTGAGAGAATCCTTTGACATCTAGCGGCTTCCGGAAGACCCTCTAAGCTTTCGCAGTAGGTCCTCCAGGACCCTCTCTTTGAACTGCGTATCAGTTCTTTGTACCTGCGTTGAGAATTCCTATGTTCTTCCCAATCAGCAGGTAATTTCGATCGCATAGCCCTGTTAAAAAGCCTGCGTGTATCTTTACGAGCCTTTTCAAGATCCAAGTTCCAACAAGGTGTTTTCTTGGTACCTCGATAGGTCCGCAATGCACAATTCTCCTCATAGCAGTCTATTATGGCTTCCTGTATAGAGTTTGCCACATTTTCCACTTGCCTTACTCTACAGCATGGCATTAGTGGCATATCTAACAGCACTTTAAGCGACTCCACATAGTGAGCCCAGTTGGTTGTCCTCGGGTTTCGAAAACTACTGAGCTCCGTGTCATGCTCAAGGTTTAGCTTAAAGAGGATGTGTCTATGATCCGATAAAGATGGCTCATCAGACACCCTCCATTCCCTAACAACCGGAACCAGCAGAAATGATGTCAGAGTTAGGTCAATAACCTCCTGCCTTCGTGACGTGACAAAAGTTGGAGTGTTTCCCCGATTTAGAATTTCTAAATCAGTTGTACTGAGGTACTCTAAAAGACTTGCGCCTCTCGAGTTGGTGTCAGCGCTGCCCCACACAACATTGTGTGCGTTGGCGTCGCATCCAACAACAAGAGGAAGCCCGTTGTCCCTACAGTATCCTATTAAGTCAATGAGTTCCCTGGTAGGTGGGTCCTCTCTTGAGTCATAGGGAAGATAGGCTGAGCATACTACAATGGGTTTGCGATGCCCAGCCTTATCCTTAAGAATCAGTTTCAGAGCCAGTAGGTCCCTGGAACAGAATTCCGGTAGTGACAAGGACTCAATACATCTGTCAACGTAGATGCATGTCCTTGGGTTCAGGTGGATGTCCCTTTTATAATGTAGAGAACTTTCTATCTGCCCCAGACCTCGCACATGCCCCTTGTAAACCCAAGGTTCCTGTAGGAGGTAGATGTGTGTTTGCCCCACAGCTATGTGACGGCCTATTAATGAGGTCGCCCCTCTGCTGTGCTGCAAGTTACTTTGTAGGAAGAGCACCCCTTTGCCCATTGGAACGAGCTAAGGGTGATCCTCCGTCATCCGGGAAGTTGTGTCTTCCGACCCAGACGCCGCGCTATGCACGCCTATCTGAGACAGAAGCTCAGCAACTTCCTGTTCAGCGTCAGACACGGGGTCTAACCGCTGAGCTGGGTTTGACGGGGAGATAGGTCTCCCCGCTGCTCCGGCTTTGGTGTCGGTGGAAGTTTCAGTCGAAGTTAGAGCCTTTACCTTCGTCTCAAAAGTGACGTGGGAGACCCCAGCATACGCCTTAAACTTTTGACGTGACAAGGCCTCAAAGGAAGCCTCATCAATGCCAAACACAAGAATGAGTTTCTGTTTCTCCTCCTTGCGATAGTACGTCCTCCAGAGATTAGTTCTTAGTCCTAAGTTCTGTCTCTGAAGACGTTTTAAAGTCACGTCCGTACTGTCCGGTGGTCCATGGACAACGGCCACAACTTTTATTGTCCTGGGAACGTGTTTCTGAATTCTCAGAGATGCATTATCCCATGGCTTAATGATTGGAATGGTCCCCTCCAACCAGTTCAGGGACCACTGATCTTCACAGTTCACCACAATGGCTCCCTGTTCCATCAGCCGGAAACCGCTGAATCTGGGGAAGGGCCCCTCCACCATGCCGTCTACGACGGCATTGAGAGATGCCAAGACAGGTCCATATTGAGACTCCGAGATGACCACATCCGGATATGCCTCCGGTATAATGGTCACCCTGAGACCTGCCGCTGCTGCCTGCCCGTATGTGAAAGTACTTAATTGATTTTGAAAAACTTTGCAAAATCTGAAAAGTTGATTCGTTGGCTCACATGACTAATTTTGGGAATACGCTATTTGTGATATAGCATATAATACAGGGTGTTAAATAAAGAGATGTTTTTTTTCCTAAATTTCATGTCATCCCCATTTATAGGAGAGTTGAGTTAGAGAGTCGCAATAATTTTTCATATTAACAGTAGGTCAATACCTCGGGCCGTTTTCGAGATTTTGTGGATATCTTAGCCTACTACGATTATATGGCAATTTTTATAAAATTGTTGTTATTCTACAGTTTATTCTTAAAAATTTACAAAAATCTTTTGTAACTTAATTTAATTTAAATGATACTTTAATAAATGATTTATTACAAAATAACGAAACCATATTGTCACGTTTAAGCAACAAAGAGAATTCATATTTTGTTGGCCCACCGCCTACACGTAGAACGTCTGCTACCCTATTTGGCATGATGTTTACCAAGTCTGCAATAAAATCTTGAGGAATAACCTCCCATTCTAACCGCACTGCATTTGCCAAATCATTCAAATTGTTTATTACATACTCACCTGCATTTATCTTCAGTTTCATCCTACTCCATACATGCTCTATAATATTTATATCGGGAGATCTAGCAGGCCATTCCATTCGTTCAGTGTTGTTATCCCTCAAAAATTCTTGAACGACTCTTGCTCTGTGCGGACGAGCATTATCGTCTATCAGTATAAAGTCATTCCCGAAATTTTGAGCGAAAGGAACAACAATCTCATTTAAGCACCTTTCTCTATATCTCTCAGCATTCATACTTTCTCCTATCAACACTACTAAATCAGTCTTACCATTCTGCATCACACCGCCCCATACAGTAATCCCACCACCTCCAAATGCTACTCTAGCTTCCATATTTTTTTCTACATACCGACTATTCCTTTCTCTCCATACCAAAATGCGTCCGTCACTTTCATGCATATTAAACCTACATTCATCAGTAAACATGCACCTATTCCATTCGGCTATTCCCCATTCGTCTAGCATGTACGCCATATTCGTGCAATCTTCTACGAACTGTTGCTGATGAAACTTCCACGCCGGTGGCTTCTCGAAGTCCCCTGTTGATCTTGGTTTTGAGGGTAGGACAACCGCGCACAGACATCCTTATAACGCGGTTCTTACGTAGGTTCGTTACCCTGCCGCGACCACTGCGTCCAATGTTGCGGTAAGCAGAGGTCCCGTGTATTGTGTGACGTTCAATTGCCCTGTATATGGATGTTGGTGTTGAACCCATGATGTCAGCAATGCCCCGAAAAGACATCCCACGCTGATGCAGTCTAAAACATACAATAAATATGAATGTTTTAGGAATTTTTACATTTTTTTGAAAAAAAGTGAATAAAATACACTTACCTTATAATGTTTGTCAATTCACTATCCCCAAAACGAATTATTGTTGGATAAATTTTGTTATAAAGATTTGAATAACTTTTTATGTTTGGTGAACGTGTAGCGTTTATTTGACAGTACAAAACAAACCAAAAATGCGTATCCATAGCCTACTACGATTATATGGCAATTTCTATGAAATTATCGTTACTCTGCAGTTTAGTGTTAAAAATTTACAAACTACAAAATCTATTGATACGTTGACTTTACAGAGTTTTAAGACAGATCATGTGCTATAAGTTTACGTATACAAGGTGATTCGTTAAAGTAGAGAACTTGAATTACAGCATGCGCAAAAGATTTTTTGTAAATTTTTAAGAATAAACTGTAGAATAACAACAATTTTATAAAAATTGCCATATAATCGTAGTAGGCTAAGATATCCACAAAATCTCGAAAACGTCCCGAGGTATTGACCTACTGTTAATATGAAAAATTATTGCGACTCTCTAACTCAACTCTCAAAAAAACATCTCTTTATTTAACACCCTGTATTATATGCTATATCACAAATAGCGTATTCCCAAAATTAGTCATGTGAACCAACGAATCAACTTTTCAGATTTTGCAAAGTTTTTCAAAATCAATTAAGTACTTTTCGAAATATGGCCTTTCAAATATTGCCCAAAAAAACTAGGTGTTACGTTTTTTATGACGAGCAGTTTAGTTGAAATGATTTTGATTTATGGTGAATGTAGAAGAAGTGTGACTGGGGCTATTGCTTTATATCCTGAACGATTTCCTGAAAGAAATACTCCATTGCGGACTACATTTTATCATGTTGTAAATTATTTTAAGGAAAATGGAAATATACAGGAGAAGAAAAGAAAACGCCGAACAACTGTGACTGGCGAAAATAACGAAATTGCAGTACTAGCAGCAGTTGCAGTGAATCCTCATGTATCTTCTAGAAGAATTTCTTTTGAATCTGGGATATCGAAAACTAGTATTTTAAGGATTTTAAAGCGTCACAAATTTCACCCCTACCATATGTCACTTCATCAGGAACTTCATGGTGGCGACTTTCACAATAGGGTATTATTTTGTCGATGGGTACTTGAAAAAATGCAAATACAGTGCAACCTCGATTATCCGAACTATTTATTGCAAGCCATTGTTCGGTTAACCCTTTTGTTCGAATAATCGAATATGGGTTGCCCTAATAATACAAAAGAGAAATCTAAAGTGTGTAATTACCTATAATTATACAGGTGCATATCTAAAATGTATAATAAAATAAACTTAAATAATAAAATAAACTTAAACTCGTATAATAATGACCATTTCACTTTTTTACGAAATATGACGTAATCTTTTTTTGAACGAGAGTATTCCTTTCCAGTTGCTTTGCCCTGTTCTGCATCTGTTCTAAAAGTAGTATGTGGCAAGACCCCTCTCCATTCTCCTTTGCCCACGCTATGTATTTATCAAAATAATTTACTGCTTCCCTGTGAGTCAAGCGTCCACTGCTAATTTCTTCTTCTTCCGAGTTCAAATTTTCTATGATATCATTGTCTTTCATCATTTCCACAGGATCCTCATCTCCAAGTGTCCATTTTTGAATTTCTTCATCTGTCGGAACTTTTGGCAGTTGTTTTGTAAGAGCTATTATGTCACTAATTTCAGTTCCAGTAGTTTCTGATCTTTTTGCTTGGGCCAATGCAGAAAAGGGAATTAAGTCTTCATTTCCCCATTGATCTAAAATACAGGGGGGCAAAAGTTGCCGCCAAGAACTTTTTATCAGACCAGTTTTTACGTGCTGCCAAGCCTGCGCTAATCAAACACAACATCTTTCAATGTAATTTTTTTAATTCTTCTGAAATGTTTCCCGACGTCTCAACAATCTTTTTCAAAAGATTTTTTCTGTAGTGGAGTTTAATTGCTTTAATTACGTGCTGATCCATTGGCTGAATTAATGGAGTGCAGTTGGGCGGCAAAAACATAACAAAAATTTGGGAGTCGTCACTTGCTAATTCTACTGGATGACCAGGTGCATTATCCAGAATCAAAACAGCTTTTGGTGGCAAGTTTAATTCCTTCATCTTTCGACGCGCGGCAGGAACAAAAGACGTATGAAACCATTCCGTGAAGATTTCCCTCGTTACCCATGCCCTATTTTCTCCCTTGTAGATGACTGGAATGGTACTGCTTCCAAATGAACGTGGCTTGTTTGATTTTCCCAAAACTAGCAATTTTAATTTGTGAGTACCTGTAGAATTAGAGCATGGCATAAATGTAATTCGCTTTTTATATTGTTTTCTTCCTGGTGCTGAATTTTCTCCCGCATGAGCCAGTGTTTTCTGCGGCAACATTTTCCAGAAGAGGCCGCTTTCATCCCCATTGTAAATTTGATCTGCCGTAAGTTTAAGTTCTTCAATTTTCTTAAGAAGCCGATGTTTGAAAGGCTCAACAGCCGTAGGGTCAGTAGATAACTTTTCCCCTGATATGGATAATTGGCGGATACCATAGCGATTTTTAAACTTTTGAAGCCAACCAGAGCTAGCCTTGAAATTGTCGTTTTTATACGTTTGTGTATAAAAAAATTTGGCTTTTTCGCAAAGGAGCTCACCAGACACAGGTGTTCCTAAAATAATTTTAGCCGTTAGGTCATAAAAACGGATACATAATGTTTTGTAAGCTAACATATCTCTAGACTTCTCCTGTAAAAACCAATTATAAACAGTCTTTTCGACATCAGGGTAGGCATTTAATTTGAGACTTCTCCGATTTTTAGTTTCAGTGTCTAAGGTGGCGACATATCCAAGTATTTTCTGGCTATTTTTTTTTAAATCGGATATTGTGGACTTTCCAACATTCTATTTTAAAGCCGCCCCTGTGACAGTCTCACCAGCTTGTAAACTTTTTAAAATTTTAATTTTGTCACTCAATTTTAAACAAGTACGCTGTCTTTTTGGCATTGCGAACGCTAAAATCTTCAAAAACGTATGTCCAGCTCAAACACGCATCAACTCGACAGAATAACTAAGATGCGTACGTGACCGATTACACGACGCCGCGCGGCTCGCCAGTTATATATTCGATTGGTGGAGACGACGATTTTAGATCGAAGGAGCGGCGTTGTTCGGTTAATCGAGGCTTGTTCGGATAAGGGCATCAGTTTGTTCGTGTTCGGTTAACTGGATATTCGGAAAATCGCATGTTCGGATAATAGAGGTTAAACTGTAAATGGATTTTTTTGAAATGTTTTTTTTTTCGAATGAATCTAGTTTCAGTCCACGATGGTTGCGTGAAGTTAAAAATCAGCGCCCTTGGTCGGTAAATATATGGTGCGGAATCATCGGTGATAAATTTTATTCACGTAACACTGGATGGAGAAAATATCCAGATTTTCTTGATAGACAAATGCCAATATTATTGGAGGATCTAACCATTCAAGAAAGGCTGGACATATGGTTGCAGAACGACGGTTGCCCAGCCCATTATTCAAGAGTTGCTCGTGAAGTTTTGGATCGGAACTTCCCTAATCGCTTGATTGGCAGGGGTGGCCCAGTTGCTTGGCTTGCTAGATCTCCTAATCTTACTCCTCTTGAATACTTTTTGTGGGGTACTCTTAAAGATAAAGTATATCATGATGTTCCTATTACACCAGAAAACATGATGCAGCGAAGTACAAACGCTTGCCGAGAAATTCATAGGGAAACTCTTATGCGATGCCATGAATCTTTTGTTTATCGAGTTAATAAGTGCATTGAAGTTAACGGTTATTATTTTGAACATTTACTGAAAAGACTTGACAATAGACAGCATTAGGGTCTTAAAGAAGTGACATAGCAGGACATGTTTTAGGTGAGCGATAGATCTTTAGCTCCTCTATCGATTTGTGAAAAAATATTTGCGAAAAGATGTAATATGACACCCTAGGAAAAGAAAAAAACAAAATTCGGAGACATCGATGCCCGATTAGCTAACAAACCTAATAGGGTTTAGCTATTAAGACATACTTCTAAGCGCGCTACCCCCAAGTGTCCCAGTATCTGACCTTGCGAGTGGGTGCTGACTTATGTACGCCCTTAACACTACATTATACTGGAACTTGAGCTCTTACAAAATTCTTCCAGTTTTTTGTTACGAGCTCTCCGTCTAAATGTAATTCTGCCACAGCTAATAAATATATGTCATTAACCGAGGAATATTATGTGGCAAAAAGTTGATTAATATAAATTAAACTGCTTCCATAAATCATTTAAATCTAAAACATTAATAAAGTAACGACAGAAAATAAATTCTATGTAATATATACACACCTATCCTCACCTAAAAATTACTACAGTAATAGCGTGTAATTTTTAAATTAATAAATAAGACTTTTAGATGACCAACCATTAATAAAAAGTTAATTGATGTAAACTAATCAACGCTACTGGTAGACAAGAACACGCTACTAAAACGAACGGGCTTTTTCACAGAAACCCGTTTCAGCTATTGGAAGATTTTATAACTCACGCATTACGATATGTTTTACTGTTTTATTAATTATTTTACGTTTCCGGTAGAAAATCTGATTTCTGCTTGTTTAGCAAAGCCAGATGTTTTACGTTTATATAAGTACTACTATAAATATTATTATATATGTAGAACTTTTGTTCTTAATGAGTGGTAATTCTTTGAATGTATTGTTCGAATAAAATTTAAAATAAACTGCTGAAAAAATTGAGTCGGGACAGCAAATTTTTTCGTTATTTTTAGGAGACTGTATATCGAAAAAGCCTTAGCCGATTTTTTAAAATTAAAAAGTTTCTGAATGGCCATTATTTATTTATTTATTTAACGGGTATTACCCAATCATTACAAAAATACAAAATATTATATTATATAAGCAACGTAAGTATACGCGAAAGTCGAGACAATACACCAAAACAAATAGATCAAAAATTAATAATAAACTAGCACAGAACATCATACAAACTACCTATAATATGTAAGATGACGCCTCAAAGACACATCAGACACAGAAAACACATCCAAATCCATCTAATTAGGTCTCCTGATAATCCTATTGATTGTCGAATTCTCCCCATAACTGGTACGGTGTTGTTGGGTTTCAAAAATGTTTGTATGTCTCAGAGATCTAGGAGGAACATAAAAGTTAAGTTTAGAGAGGAGATTGGGGCAATCAACAAAACCATGTATAATTTTATAGTCAGTCATAATGTTAGTATTCTTCCTTCGCACAAAAAGCTCTTGTTCCAAGCTACTATAATTGACAGACTCAGTTGGAATTCCACATTTAAATGCATAATAGCGAAGGAATTTCCTCTGAATCGACTCAATTTTGTCAATATATTTTTGGTAAAAGGGCGACCACACAACAGTTGAACACTCAAGATGGGGCCGCACTAGTGAAAGATAAAGTACCTTAATAGACTGCACATTTGTAACATCTTTTGTGTTTCTCTTGATAAATCCTAACATTTTGAGAGCCTTACTACAGTAAGCCATAATATGTTGACTAAACAGTCAAATAAAAGTCCCAAATCTATTATAATATCTACCCTACCTATAACCCCCTTATCAAAAAAGTAGGTACCCAACACTGCCGAGAGTGATCTGCCGAACCGAATATGTTTGCATTTTTTAATATTCAATTGCAATCTATTAATTTTGCACCAGTTATAAAATGTATCTAAATCTTTTTGAAATTGGGAGAAGTCCGTGTAAACAAAGTCCACAACAGAGGCAAGGCCTCGACAATATAGTCATGATAAACATCCGGTCCAAGCCCCTTACTTAAATTAACATTAGAATGAACTTATATTTATATTAGAGAATATATCCTTTTTCATATACAGGTACATAAATTTCCTTGGTCTTTATTTTTTATATGTACATAGTTAAATTGCTGAACAAATTATAGTCATCAATAGAACCTGATATTTTATAGTTTTTATGTGCTTTCTTCCTTCAATAGCCTGGAGTAGTATTTGATAAAAATAATCTTTTTTGTATTATACAAGTTGTAAAAAAATATAATGTAAAAATGAAAAAATTTAACTCTCTGCCAGCCGGTTGCACAAAACTTAATTGCAGTTTAGAATATTTAACCGATTTTTTGTCACATAAACCGTATATTTTCTGAATATCAGAGATAAAATTCTTAAAAAAATGTCATTTTCCGGATCTTTATAGATTTTTTCCAAAGATCGTACTTATTAAGATATTGACATAACTATAGGGGTTTGACTACAAATATTTTAACACGATAGTAGAAGTCAACTAAATTGTTTTATTTTTACGATTCAAATAACTTTGGTATCAAAGACATCAAAGTAATGAATAATGAATATGACAAGTTGGATTTTCTAATTGACCATTCATCGTAGCCTTTGTAAAAACCTTCTTGTCTATTATCATGTGCAGCAATTACAGGTTTGACTTTAGAGGACTTACCCCGAAAAAGAGAATTTTGCCGGTTTCTCCTTTAAACATACTGACAACCGATGAATGTTGTTTTACGAGAGATGGAATATTAAATTATCACACCCTTACCTGGAGTCAAGAAAATTCCCACACGATTCAACAAGGCCGATTTCAATACCGGTTTTCAATAAATATTTAGACTGGAATAATCCACAAAGGTTAATCTGACCTTTTGTGGTACCTAGGCGTTCAACAGGAGAGGCATACCTCCAATTTTTAACTAATGACTAATCTTTTTTTACAAGATATTCATTTAGCTCAGCGAGCCAATGCCTGGTTTCTTTATGATGGAACTCTTGCCCACATTTATAGGAATGTGTTACATCTGGATAATAGGTGGATATGTCGAAATGCCCCAGAAGTTAGAACATGGCCTCCGAGGTCATCAGACCTAAACCCCCTTGATTTATATTTTTGGGGCCACATCACAACATTAGTGTATACTAGGGTTGAAATTGAAAATGAAAAAGACCTTAGAAACCGTATTTTTGCTGCAGCGGAACAAATCAGACAACTAACGTTCTTGAATCTGTTCAAGAAAATTGGCTTCGCTGTATTCGTGCATGTTTAAATAATGGCATTAGTCATTTTCAGCATTTACTTTAACTTTTTAAGATACATTTTTAGTTTGTGAAATTACCTACCTAGTGCTATAAATTAATATGCTTGGTTCATATTCTTTATTAATTTTTGGAAACTAATAAACTTAATTAGGGTCACTTAAAAACTATACAAATAAATAATCTAAAAAGTTTTAATGGCAGGTTTTTACTATTTTTTATATTCGCCGATATTATGCTAACAAACCACAATTTATTAAAAAATTAGTTCATATATCCCAAAAAATTAATCAAAATAAAATAATTGAATCGTTTTTACATCAACAGTTTTTTTATACTTCTTTGTTGACGAAACATACTTCATGAGATTATCATCACATTGATGTCGAAGCAAATAGCAATGTTGCCATGTTGTCTTGAAATTAGTTGAAACCTCCAAAATTAAACATTTTAAAATTATATATCTCGAAAAACCTTTCGCATTTACCGATTTTATTATTTTTATTAAATTAACCATCATAACGCACAAATCAAAATCATATTTTTTTTTATTTAATGGAATAATAAAAAAAACATAACAGATAAACTTTAACAAAAGCTAAAACATATAATTTACAAATAAATTATATGTCCTACATACCTGGCAAAATTTTTGTATTTTTTTTAAAGCTTAAGTATAAAAGATTGCCTCTGCAATTGTTTAAATAAATTTTCAGTGGCCGCTTTTAATTGTTCTATATTGTCATATTGCCATGCATACATTTTATTTTTTAAATAGCTCCACAAAAAGAAATCTAGAACCGAAAAGTCTGGAGACCGTGGTGGCCATCGAACAGGTTCATTTATTTCTATCAATTTTCTTGGAAAATGTTGTTTGAGCCGGTTTAGCATAATTGCTGCATTGTGGACTGGAGTCCCGTCTTGCTGGAAGAATATATTATTCAGTTGGGCCAGGGTGATATCTTCCAGAATTCGCATAGAATTTTCTTCTGGGATTTGTAAATACCTATTTTAAATTTAGATTTCCTTCAGAAGTTGTATAAATAATTTTTCTCTTAAAAATGAAACAGATTTCTATACACTCAAATGCATCCAGTAATCTATTATTGGATACATTTTTAATCAACTTAAGATTATTTATTCCTATTTGGTGATTGTTTTTTAAAGCATGTTGGGCGACGCTTGACTTTTCTGTTCTTCCGTATCTTAAATGGGCCATGTGTTCTTTAAAACGAATGCTTATGGGGCGTTTAGTTTGCCCAATATATTTTAGATCGCAGTCATTACAACTAATTTCATAGATGCCGCTCCTCTCTTTCGAGTCGACTTTGTCTTTAGGGTTTCCAAGGAGATTTTTCAAACTGTTCTCAGTTTTGTAGGCTACTCTAAAACCTAAGTTTTTAAATACTTTTTCTAGACCTCTCACATATTTGGTATCATGTGGGATTGCTATGAACTCATTGGGAGCCTCAGGTGCTTGAAAAGTAGTGGCATCTTTTAACATTTTCTTATGCTTAAGTCTATTACTAATTTATGTACAAAATTATCTTTATATTCATTACTTTTAACTATATGTTTAAGCCGATTCATTTCATTGTTAAAACGTTCTTTACTTAATGGAATAATGACTAACCTGTAAGTTAAGAAATGAGATGCTGCCATTTTGTGTTGACGGCAAGGAAATGAGTCGGATGTTATATATTTATCAGTATTAGTAAATTTTCTATAAATATCAAATTCTAACTTACAGTTATTTCTAACAACTAACGTGTCGAGGAAAGTTAATTGCCCATTGTTCTCCTTTGCGTACGTAAAATTAATGGAACGATGTTTATTGTTTAATGTTTCTAAGAAACTGTCAAAATTTTCTGCTTTAGTATCAAAAATAGCAAATATATCATCTACGGATCTATACCACACCCCAACTGAGAAAAAGTTGATTCATACATAATTTTGTGACAAGCAAATATTCATCAGTAATTTATTTATTCAAATTATTGAATTCAAGTAGTTCCTTTAGGTACTCTAAAGCTACTGGTATGGGTACACTAGGAAACAATGAGCTTACATCAAAAGATATTAACATTTCACCCTCTTTTAAGTTAACATTCTTATTTTATCTAAGAATTCTAACGAGTTAGTAACCTCAAAGTTATCGTACGAGATATTTAATTTTAAAATATTTAAAAGATCTATATCGATTAAGAAAAAATATACAGGGTGTCCCATTGAAAAAAAAACATTACTTTATGTCATATCTCAAAAACTGAATCAAATCAGCCATGATCAGTAAGCATGGTTAAAGGTCATTTGTAAATCGAAAATGTTCAATCAATTTTATGTAGCACCTACAGTTTTGCCCAAAAGTATCGCGCTAACGCTGTACGCTGAATAGTTAAAAGCTACACATATACAAGTACATTCTGTATATTTTTAATTTAAATCAAAGAATGCAGTACAGGGTGTCCTGGTTGCAAAAGCAGGGTATCTCGCTTATTTTTAAAGATAGAACCTTGCGGTTTTTGACAAACTGAGCTCATTTTTTGTGAAACTCATGAAGCCGTAAACAAAATTTTCATAGCCTTCTTCGTTTATGAGATACAGGGAGAAATAGAAAATTTTGCATTTTGGGACCCCCCTATTATCTCGGTTATCCTTTAACTTAACACAAAGGGAAAAATTGCTGCTTATGCAGTTTTTTACGCTGGATCCAGTGGCGTAGTTATATTTTTCATTTGAGTTGTTATTTTTTAGATATGACCTAAAGTTGTGTTTTTTTAAATGGGACACCCTGTATATTTGTCCAGAAATTGATTTGAGCTTTTAAAAGCTTCTTAAAAATATATAATAGTATGGGTCTATTTTAATAAACAACAACAACAAAAATCCTAATTTTTATAATTATCATTCCATATTTTGCAATAGGCCATGCAAAACAATGCTGCCTTTTATTTAAAGTCGTTAACAATGTCTACATCCTAACAATAAATCAAAATAAATATGTAATTAAATCTATTTATCAAAATATGTATTGATAATTTCGCACAAAAAAGTACCACCTACCTAGATTTATGTAACACAAGAATAAAACAGTAATAAATTATTATGTAACAAGCCTTTCAGCAAAAATCAACTGTCGTATAAGAACTACAGTAACCAAGGAAATCAAAAGAACTGTTCAAACTGATTTCCATTTTGTTCTATGCATGCTTCGCACAATTTTCGTATTCGTTTTAGTGAATTAAGCAAAATAACGGGATGATTTTGTAAATAGCGAAAATTTTCTCTTATTGCATTTCCTAAATCTTGGACATTATCATAGTGGTCTTTGTAAATTCTATTTTCCAGATATTCTCATAGAAAGAAATCTAAAATCGACAAATCTGGGGACCTAGGGGGCCATCTTATAGGTCCATTTGTTCCGATCCATTGATTGGTAAAATTATTGTCCAGAAATAATCTCGTCATTCCAGAATTGTGTACAGAGGCACCGTCCTGTTGAAAATAAATTTCGTTAATTTGCGCTAGAGGAACATCGTCAAGTAATTCAGGTATAGCTGCGTCTAAAATTTCTGTATAGCGTTTGGCTGTTAGATTTCCCTCAAATATATAAAATTTTATGTGTTCTTAATATGAAGCAGGACATATTTAGACCAAACCTGCCCTGTTGTCTTCTGAGAAATATTTGGTGTTGATTTTCCTGGGACCAGAATCTACTATTGTGCCTATTGAGTATACCAGAATAATTGAAATGTGCTTCGTCTGACCATATAACCTTCCTTTCAAAATCTCTAACCATATCGCATCTTTCTCGAAACCAATTGCAGAAGACTACCCGACGCTCTGCATCCCCTGGCTGTAAGTGCTGCACGAGCCTAAATTTGTATGGGTGGTATTTGTGCTTTTTTAGAATTTCTTGAACTCTAGTTTTTGGAATCCCTATGCTCTTTTCACTGGCCCTACAAGAGTTTGTAGGGTAAGCTTCTGCATTAGCCAAAACCGTAATTTCCTCAGCCTCCCGATTTTCTTTATTATATGTTTTCGTACGAGGTTTGATAAATGATCCGTGATTAAGTAAATTCTTTTTTATCCGATAAAAAGTAGATATATTAAGTTGCCTTCTTTCTGGATATCTAAATAAAAATTAAGCAATAGTATTTCAACATACCTAAAAATTAACTATTTACCTGTTAAAATACATCTCAGAAGCCGCTTCAACATTTTCATTACTTAATATAAAACAAGCTAACATATCGTACTTTTTACAATGTTCGAAAGTTTGGTTTTCTTCCATAATAATACAAATATAGTTTTACACAATAAATAAATACAAAAAACTAGCGCTATATTTTATATACGCGTACAAAATTGGGAAATGTCATTTGCTTCCAAGAAAACAAAAGAAAACGGCATCGTTTTGCATGGCCTACTGCAAAATTTGGGATGATAATTATAAAAATTAGGATTTTTGTTGTTGTTTATTAAAATAGACCCATACTATTATGTATTTTTGAGAAGCTTTTAAAAGGACAAATCAATTTCTGGACAAATATACAGGGTATCCCGTTTAAAAAAACACAACTTTGGGTTATATCTAAAAAACAACTCAAATGAACAATATGACTACGCCACTGGATCCAGCGTAAAAAACTGCAGAAGCAATTTTTCCCTTTGCGTTAAGTTAAAGGATAACCGAGATACGAGGGGGTCCCAAAATGCAAAATTTTTTATTTCTCCCTGTATCTCATAAACGAAGAAGGCTATGAAAATTTTGTTTACGGCTTCATGAGTTTCACAAAAAATTAGCTCAGGTTCGTGAAAACCGCAAGGTTCTATCCTTAAAAACAAGCGAGATACCCTGCTTTTGCAACCAAATCCGGACACCCTGTACATAAATTATGACAAGAAATAGCTGTAAGTAAGATGATCTACTTTATCTGTTTGTTTTACATTACATTTATTTATATTTATTGAAATAATGTATCCGCCTGAAACTAGGGAATTGTGTCGTTAATTCAGAAAAAAGGGTTATAAATACTAACCATTTTTGTAATGTTTCCTTAAGTTTATAAACAACACGCAACTCATATTGCTAAAAATTAGAAAATTATGTTTTCTACAGGAAACGTATGTAATTAATAAAACAACACAAACATGTAGTAAGTATATAATTTTCCCATGGCAAAACACGTTTGTTTCTCGGAAAAAATCCCTACGTTTTAACTGCATGTTCTTGTCTACTGGTAGTGTTGATTGGTATATATCAATTAACTTTTTATTGATGGTTAGTCATCTAAAAGTCTCATTTAATAACTAGAATTCTTTTTCTGTCATTACTTTATTAGTATCTTGGATTTTAATGATTTATCGCAGACATTTAATAGATTTTTTCTACGGCTGCTTGTTTTTTATGTCGCATGTTGTGCAAATTTTTTAAGGCTTATAATGGTTCATCATTGGTCACAACTCCCGTGTGAAAAATACATCCTTTTTGTCCGTTAAATTAATTAGAATTACTGTTTGTTTTTCGCCAGTTCTCTAGTATCACTTCCTTAATGGCTTGATCAAACAGTAGCTTAACATCTTTTATTTTAAATGTCGTGTTTTGTCTTCCTACAAATCCTTTCACTTGCGCCCATATAAGTTATATAGGATTTAGTCCGCAATGATGTGGCGTATCTTCCAAGGCATATTTCATAAAACGATTTTTGTGTAAATTGGCTATGGCTACACACAAAAAAGATCTCTTGATCTAAAAACAGCGAGTAGTTCAGATGATTCCACTCCTTATAAAGAAAGAAGTATTTATTTGAAAATATTTTTTCTTGCCACAGTGGCGGCTCGTGAGTATATTGAAGGGTGAGGCTACATGGGGTTAATTTTGTTTAAATGTGAATAAATTTCCACGTCACCCATGAGGTATTATTCTGCGACGCGTTGACCTTTTTTTTTTAATGGAGGTCATCGCCAATAGCCCTACTAAACCATTAAAAACTAAAAAAATAAACTCTAAAAAAAGTAAATAAAAAGTAAGCTAAACAAGTAAAATATGTACACCTATCACTAAAATATAGCGGTGATTGCGATAATAAAAACATAATTTAGTTTATTAAAACTTAAAATAAATAGTTGTATGAAATAAGATAAAAAACTACTTTTTGTACATTAAATCTATACGTCTGTCTTTTAAGGTTGCAAATTTATCTATAAGTTGGTCGTAAAAGTTTTGGTCTTCACTAAGTTCTGACAGTAATTCCTGCTCTATTGACATCATTGCTAAACCCGAAAGCCGTTCTTGTGTCATTGTGTTTCTTAGGTAGGTTTTGATCCGTTTAAGACATGAAAAATTTCAAAGAAATTTAAATTATTTAAATTTTCAAAATAACAAAGCGCTTTTTTCGTCGTTCATTCCTATACAATATAATCTGTCAAAAATGTTTGGAATTTTTTAATAAATTATTTAATAAGTCAAAGCATCATATTATATTTTGTGCAATCGAAATATAATATTTTATATTTATACAATCTATTATTTCGTATAAATTTTATATTTAAAAAATATCAAAGTCTAGAACATTGCCCTCGACGTGTGTTAGTTGGCAGAATAGTGGCTTTTTTAGCAATATTGAAAAGTTCTTTGAAATGGTCCTCGTTTCTAAATTCAATAATTCGTGGCTTGGCAAGGTTTATTTGCGAAATGCAGTAATTTATATCTAAATGCTTTAACTGTAATATTTGAAACAGTACATCAGTGCAACTAAAAATTTGTTTATAAATATGCGTTAAAAGGCAAAATTCGAAACCATTAAAATGCTTTAGAAATCCTTTTGCACCATTAATAGATTCTGTTCCAGAACTTAAGTCATTAATAATAGTTTCAAATACTATAATTAAATTGTCCCATTCATTAGCCACTAAGTTTAAAATTTTAGACCGTGTATACCATCGCGTTTCTACAGCTCGCGGAAGTCTTTTACCTACTATCTGATTAAGCACAAAAGACCGTTTTGGTGATTGGTGGAAATAATTTGGTATTCCTAATAAAGTGGCAAAAAAATATACGACTTTGGGTAATCAGTTTTGTTCCCTGTTGTAAAACTAGATTTAATCTGTGGGCGCAACAATGAGTAAACATAGCTAAAGGAGCAATAGATCTAACTTTTGTTTGAAGCCCATTTATTTCACCTGCCATAACACTAGCCCCATCGTAACACTGCGCGATCAATTTATTTTTAAAGTCATAAGGCTCTAAGCTGTATTAAATGAAAAAGGCTCTCTGCTGTTCTATTATCGCTAACGTCAAAAAATCCTAAAAATCTTTCTTTTAAAGATCCGTTGGTCACATACCTAACTGTTATCGAACACTGTGATTTTTCTGTTATATCAGTACTCTTTTTTTAAATATTATTGAATATAGTCATGTATGCAACCAATTAGTTCATTTTGTATAGTCTTAGATTGTGCCGTAAAAATATTACTAAATTTAGCACAATGTTCAGTAAGTTCGGCATTTCTTTTTATTAAGCATGAAAATATTTCCTTAAAATTGCCACGGTTAAAAGAATCTGTTGTTTCATTATGACCTCGAAATGCCAGGTCCTGTTTACCCAAAGTAATAGTAACATCAATTAAATAATTTAATAAACGTTTTTTTCGAACATTTTCATTATAAACAATTTTATTAAGACTTGCATTTTCTTGTAGTGCATCCGCAATAGTCGCCCTATTTTGCTCCAGTCTTGTAAGTGCTAAAGAATTTTTAATATGCTCTCTTGAACTTTCATGCGATTTTACTGCTCGTGAAAAATTTTTTAAATCCGAATATCCGCCCCCTGAACTCCAATTATTTTTGACGCAACCTAATAAAATAAAAGGCCAACAATATAAGCTTTCTTTATAAATACTTCCGCATAGCCACCTATAAGTTTCGTACCAAGATATTTGAAAAGTTCTTGAATATTTTTTACCTTGCCTCTTATCGTTAAATATTGCTAAAATTTTCGGCGTCGGACGGCTACCTAATATCTGTTTCTTTTCAGTTTCGCTTCTTCTTAAAAAAGGCGTTTCAATTAATGAAGCAATAATGTCGTGAATAGGATTCATTTCAAAAGCAAAAAGCAAATACAAAAAATGGAACGGTCCAACTTACCAAATCAAAACAAAACAAAAACTTACTCACGCGTATTTATTCACCTTAAAAGACAGAACGCCCTCAATCAGCGATTATCGCAATCTATTTCCTATTTCTTTCTCAGCCGCACGCACCACGTAAAAAGAAGCCGTTGGAATATTTATTTAAATAACTAATAAAAGCATATCCAAGCTACAGATTTATCGCCTCAAGAATGCAATAGAAAACGCGTGCATCGGCAATCGCCATCCTGCTCTGTCGTAATCAGGTGACTCGCCGGCATCGGCACCGGCCGTTGATAAATAGGTCAGAAGTCGAAACTTTCCAAGCTAAAATTATTTCGCCTCATTCGAGAGCACTTTCTTTAGGAATGGGTTTGCACGGACTGCACGGTCGGTTTTTTGATGTGGTCAGAATTTATTTTCTAAAATATTTATTATGGGATTATATTTTGTTTTTTTTTTTAATGTTATTATGTTGTAAAACTGTTAAAAAGTATATTTCTAATTGGTAATAGATAAAAAGTTATATAAAAAAATTCTCTTTTCCTTTATTTTGGGGGTGAGGCGCGGCCTCAGAGGCCTACCCTGACGAGCCGCCACTGTCTTGCCATAAGAGCGTGAGAAGTTCAGATTGGGATTTAAACTATCTCATGATATGTTTCCATAATGAAACTTTTAACGTCAAAATGAAGTAAAAGGTGCTTAATTTTGAGTAACTACATATCAAAATGCCAGGTTTTTTTAAACTGAGAAACCACAATTCCATTTCAAGATCGGGCGACTTCGGAAAGAAATTCTTTGTTTTCTTTTCTAACTCGAACATGTGTCTTCTGAAAAAAATATTATTTTATTTCGAGGATGAATACTCTCAATTTACGAAAGTTGTACGTAGAACTCCGGCACGTTATGTCTTTGTCTATTCAAATAAATCGACGAGCTAAGAAGACTGTCTAACTCGTTGTGAATTGGCAGTTTTTCCGAGAATTATTTTGACCTGTCTCCGCTGCGCCGATCGCTTGTATTATAATATTAAGTTGTCTTGTCATATGATGATGCTGCGTATAGTGCAACGTGTTCCATGTGAGGCATGCTTTATGTGCTGTATGATTAGATTTATGTGTTTTTTTTGTGGACCATATAACAGGTAAGATTTTTCTACTATTTTACAAACCCCTCTGTTCGTAGGCCTTTAAATTCGGTGCTGATGTGATGTGATAAATACGCTAATATTTTGATTGCCTCATCACAACATATTTTCGACTCCATTTTGTTTTAAATGTGTTTCACAACGCTGAGAAATTTGTCTGTAAGATTGGGATGATTTTTGAAATCAGTTTTTGCAACAATGTGGGTATTTAAGTATACTACTAACACCTGTAATACTATTTCTGGGTGTTTCAAAACTAATTCAAACAACAAAAGCACCAAATAAGAAAAAAGTTGAACGCATGAATGTATGAGTTCTGAATATGTTTTCTTCCTATTCTTTTTACCTATTTTTCAGTAAACAATAAGCACAAACATATGGAAGACCTATTGAGATCTTGGAAAATCCTCGACAACTTTATTGAAAAGTTTACAGGTAATTTGCTGATTAGTTTTATTTATATGTTCTCAGTATGTATAATATGCAAATTTTTAAGTTTTTTTTCGAATATCCTTTGTAAAAAAAATTTAAATTTGTGTGTTTAGTAGCATCCATTAGATAATTTTAAACATGCTTATCACTAATTAGAAGTTAATTTTAATTTGTATTCTCATTATGAATGTTATGCTTTATGTGGTTCTCCATGGAGCTACTAAGTGCATAAATATAGCCTTTAATTACATGTATGTTGAGAACTTAAATTATTATTTGTATTTTGTAGAAAAAAAATTCTTTGTTTCTGCTATGATATTTATAAATGACCAAAAAAATATTTTTCTATGCATCCTGTATTTTTCTTGCCATGCATTAATTGAAATGTTTTATTTGTTGATTCTTTTATTTGTAGAA
This sequence comes from Kuschelorhynchus macadamiae, assembly GCA_030620095.1. NCBI lineage: Eukaryota > Metazoa > Arthropoda > Insecta > Coleoptera > Curculionidae > Kuschelorhynchus > Kuschelorhynchus macadamiae. Next base: position 622,468 of record JAUTXW010005116.1, on the reverse strand, counting down.
TAAAGGTTTAATCTTCTATACGAATGTTTTTAATTCCAAATAATTATAACCTATACTTGAAATGAGGAAATATATTCTCAATAGAACAATATATTTACCTTGGTAAAAGAACGTGAGATCCATGGGTTGAGAAAAAAAATCTCAAATCGAGATATCATGGTGTCAAATCAAAGCAAGTCGCATTCAGATAGATCACCGTATCCTCTCAATTTGAGATACTAATATTTAGAACAACAATAATATATTCACGTAATGAACAAACCGAGCTTTCTTGTAAAGATACAGATCAAAAAGAAAGTATTATCTGGATACGAGTAACTGCTTATCACGTATTGAAGAGACAGCTTTCTCACGTGAAGAAATAAATCAATTAAAGAACATAGTATCTAAAACTAAGAAACTAGATCCCTCAATTCAAAATCTCCGATCTATTATTTCAAAAGTTTTGGTCTTAAATTAAAAATCGGACTACTTTTTATTGACGTAATTCTGTTCTTGAAATGATGTTAAGGAAAATTAGATCAAAGATATTGAATTGGTCAATTCTAGATAATTTTTTTTTGCTTTGAATCCATTAAGGTGAAGAAATACTCTCCCCACAAAGTAATATTTCTTTGTCACATACGAAAATCAATTTGCTCTTGGATTGACTTCGATTCCCTCAGAACTCTTTTCTATGTGTGTAGATGTTCTTTCTTTATCAAATTGGGTTCAAACTCAATATCTTTGGTAGTTAACCAGTCTTGTTTTCTTCAAGATGAAGTTGGTGTCTTCTCTACGCGCCGTTATTCATAACCACTACCACATCAGTCGAAAAATATCATTTCACTAAAATAGTCTTCGAAAACATCCGAATTCAGGTTTTCATATTAACTGAAAAGTTAGCAAACCCTTAGCAAAAATCCCTGTTCACTTCCAATGTCTGCAATTATATTATTAGTCTCTGACCTTTTCTCGAAGGCACTTTAATACCCGTTGACAGGCCTTCAATGAGAGCTTGGCGGGCTCTGGTTATATTTTTGTCTTGCCACATTTTTTGTACTATATAAACTTCATTGAACTACGTCTCATCAAAATAAAAAAAAAATCATTTGGTCCCTGCGGAATTGCTTTATACTTCTCAAGTATTTTCGTTGCCAGCAAGCAGTTTCATCGTTTTCCAGTAAAATTGCTTTTCGGTTATGCTTTTCCCAGCTAAAATCCATATTTTCAAAGTTTTCCATAAGAGTTTTCTTGTTATCAAAGGAATAGTATCTTGGCCAAGAGTGGGTATTTCTTTTTTTAAATAAAAAGAGTGACCTTTTCTTCAAATGGCACATTTGGTGTCTTCATCAAGAACTTTTGCTCGTCTTCCTGGAATTTTCTTGAAAGGTTCCACTTAAACTCCTACCTTTCTCTCCCGTAATAATTTAAATACGATGGACTTTCCAATTCCAGTCATTTGAGAACATCGTTCAACAATTTCCTGTTCAGTAAAATTATGGTAACCGTTTTTTATGCAATCATATACATCTAAAATAATAACTTTTTCATTCACTGATAGTGGAGAATTATTAGAACATCTTTTCGTTGGAGTGAATGTCCCCATTTTATGAATATTATAATACTGTTAACGGTATAGTGTAATTGCAAATACTAACATGTTTAAAACACAATTAAGAAGTACTTATAATCTGTGTTTATAACCTGCTTTCATTAAGTACTAGTCTATTATATACAGGGTGTTAATTAATGTCGTGGACATATTTCAGGGGTAGTACTCGATAAAATAGGAAAAAATGCCAACATATACATAGTCAAAAACGCTTCATTTTCGTTATACAGGGTGTCAAAGTTTCAATTTTTTTCTCGTTTTTTGCGTTTTTTCAGTTGGTTCAAATTTAGAACATGTATTATTTTTAAGAACCTCTACGATAATATAGGGTGTTACATTTTTTTCCACCACCTGCAAATTTATCTTGCGGAACCTGTTTTTGGAGCACCCTGTATGAATTCTGATATAAAATACAAACTCTTTGTTCACTTCTTTAGCTCTTTCGTAATATGCATTATTCTCGTATCTATCACATTTTTCGACTTATTTGCAATAATCGATGCATTGCATCGATGACATATGGGCGGAATTAAGCAAAAAATTAAGAAACGGGTTTTATTTTAGATCAACCGACACGATAATGAACAATCAGATAAAACTATTACAGTTAAATTAAAAATAAAACAAAATTATAAAAGTTGTTGAAAATGTCCGGCTATTGCTAGAATGCAAGAACCAAGTATTCGTCTCATGGACTGACGGACTCTGTCAAATATTCCAGGAGTATTGCAAATGATGTCGCATGAAGCTATTATTCTGTTTCTTAAATCTTCTTTTGTCTGGATTGGGGTCTGATACACCAATGTTTTCAGGTGTCCCCAGAAAAGGAAATCCAGGCTATTCAGATCTGGAGATCTAGGGGGCCATGGCTGAGGTCCCCCTCGCCCTATCCAACGGTTGTTTAAATTATCATTTAGAAACTCTCTCACCTCTATGCTGAAATATGCTGGTGCACCATCGTGCATGAACCACATTTGATTTCTAAGAACAATTGGTACGTCTTCTAGCAATACAGGGAGTTCGTCTTCAAGAAATTGACGATAATATCGTCCGTTTAGCCTTGCTGGCAGGAAAGTGTCACGTGGGAGAAGAGCTTGAACTTGGTACTTGAGCTTTGGATGTGGGTGGTAAAAATACATTAAGTTGTCTAATAAAATGTTCCATACAAGCACAAATGAAATGTTAAGTGTTGCTGCAATTTTCCTCGTACTGGTAGCAGGATCATTTTCTACTGCATTCAGGACTGCTTCCTCGACTTCTCTTAACCGTTCTATTTGCTCCTGCTAAATGAGTGGATTTCTAGAATGATCCATTTTCACATAGCCCATTATGTACCTTTGCAAATGTTTGTCTATCGGGCACCATGCGATTTAGATATTTCTGTTCATAGAGTCGTCTGGCTTCATAACAATTGCCGTTGGCAAGTTCATAAATGAAATGAATTTCTGTATATTCTTGATTTGTGAATTCAACCATCATTAAACCACTCGAAACAACTACGAAAACGTCAAACAAAAAAATATTTCTTACAAAATGTCAAATTAAAGAACAGAATTAACAAATGACCTGCCTCAGCCTATTTTTTTTTCAGTTTCATTATTTAGCCCACTCTTAATTTGTATTTATAGCAATTATTGCAAATAGGTCGAAAACTGTAATATATACGAGAATAATGCAAAATACGAAAGAGCTAAAGAAATGAACAAAGAGTTAAAATTTTATATCAGAATTCATACAGCATGCTGCAAAAAAAAGTTCCGCAAGATAAAATTGTAGGTGGAGCAAAAAAAATCTAACACCCTGTATACTACCATCCACGATTTTAATATTTTACCGTAGAGGTTCTTAAAAATAATACATATTCTAAATTTGAACTAATTTTCTCAGAAACAACTGGAAAAAAACGCAAAAAAATGAGAAAAAAATTGAAACTTTATCACCCTGTATAACGAAAATGGTGCGTTTTTGATCATGTATATATTGGAATTTTTTTCCTATTTTGTCGAGTACTATCACCTCCTGAAATATGTCCACGACATTAATTAACACCCTGTATACATTGGTAATGAATGTAATCTATAGAGGAATAAAACTTGATTAAGTATGCAAAAGGACAGGGGACGGAGGGTCTCTCCGAAGTCATACAGTGTTGCGATCTGGTAAATATCCCTAAAGATGCCTCATGCAATCGAAGGCGAAACGTCGGAAAGTGATTTCATTTTTCACACGGTTTAATCCCAAGAAAAATCTGCAAGCATCTTTAGATTTCATTTTCCCTCATAATTTGTTTGGAACTTAAAATTGTTAGTTAGCAATTTTATGTTTTACAAATGCCATTGTAATATTACTGATTTTTACTAAAACAATGGCTTGCATAAAAACGGAATTCAAGCAATACAACCCACAGAAAAACGAACAAGCTTATTTTCTGGTGGTTCGCGTATTTTTGATGATGTGGGGGCTGACCTTAAAACAAAATATGCGAAATCATTTTCTCAAAATAAAAAAACACCAACCAAACTAAACAAATCATTAAAAAATACTAATAAATGACATCGATAGATAGGAAATATTTCTGGAGCTAAACAAAGATAAGCAAACATTTAGAAAAATAAGAGTAAACGAAAGAAAGACCAAAACTAACGAAGCAAGCCTAGTTTGGGTCGATCAGAAAAAAAAAACACTAACGAATGACACCAAATTTTATAGAATCCGAAATACTTTGAAGTCTATCTTCACGGACCTAATTTTCTAGTCAAATTTTCAGTGCTTAGCTTAGTTACAAAAATGCTGAAACGAAAACTGTGATATCTGTAGTGGAATCCGTTACAACTCAATTTACAGACTTTTACTTCCCTCGTAAAAGGGAAATATTGTATTCTTGAAAAAACCACCCCCGAGATTTTTTCAGATCTTCACGTTTCAGGGTCCTTACTCTCCGTTGGTCTGTCTGTCTGTCTGTCTGTCCGCCTGACTGTCTGTTTGTGTATTCGCGGCATAGCTAAAAAATTACTTACCCGATTGACTCTAATTAAGAGTCATATGGAGATGACCTGGAACATTTTGGTAAGAATCCAATAGGGCGAAACAAAATGACGGCCTAATGAAATGTTAAAAAAAATATTATTAAAAAACTGCTTATCAAATTTATCTCAAATTTTGCACACACATCAAGTATTATGTTGGAATCAACTGGTAACATAAGGGTACGAATCTAAGATGGCGGAACAAAATAGCGGTTTAATAAAATATTTAAATATTTATCGTGAAAAACTACTTAATGGATCGATTTCAAATTGTGTGCCATAACTAAATGTGGTACAGGGAACAACTAGTAAAATTGTGTTGTAGTAATTTAAAATGGCCGAACAAAATGGCGGCCAAATAAAATGTTTGTAATCGCGAAAACATCACCCTCTCACTTTTACACATCTTTACATCGTCGCTAGATGCAAAGAAAAATATTGTTTTATCAACTCCGTCGGTCAGTCTGTCGGTCTTTCTGTCTGTCTGTCAGTTCGCGGCATAGCTTAAAGACTACTTACCCGATTGCTTTCAAATGTTGGTCAAAAATTATGGGTCATATGGGGATGGCCTGGGAAGAATTTTGTAAAAATCTTATATGGCGAAACAAAATGGTGGCCTAATGAAACGAAAAAAAATATTATTAAAAAACTACGTATCCGATTTATCTGAAATATTGCAGTAAACTTCAAGTATTATGTTGGAATCAACTGGTAACATTTTGACACGAATCCAGGATGGCGAAACAAAATGGCGGCTTAATAAAATATTTGAAAATTTAGCCTGAAAAACTACATAATAGATTGATTTCAAATTGTTTGCCATAGCTAATTGTGGTATAGGGATCAAATAGTAAAATTGTGGTATTAATTCAAGATGGCGGATCAAAATGCCGGCCGAATAAAATGTTTGTAACATAAAAAAAATCACCCTGTCACATTTTACATATCTTAGATGCCAAAAAACATGCTTTATCAATTCCATCATTTCGTCTGTCCGCCTGTCTGTCAATTCGCGACATAGATTAAATACTACTTACTCGATTGACTTCAAATTTTGACCAAAAATTAAGGGTAATTTGAGGAGGATCTGGTAATATTTTGGTAAAAATCCAATATGGCTGAACAATTGTAAAAACATTTGTTAGTGTGGTGTATCATTTGGGATTAAGATCCAATATAAAAAAACTTCTCTCTTCTTTTTTTTAAATTGTCGACGTTTCGGAAATTAATTTGTGCATCCTCAGGATACATATATAGATCCTATATCCTGCATGCAGCTCATATTATCAGTCTTTAGCTACTCCGTTGGTCCACAGATATTTCCCAGATATTATGTTTCTATGGTTTTCGTTAACGATCCTCTTGTTGTTATGTTTGAGGGGGATTAGGGTTCAGTAAAGAAACAAAACACTTTTTAAATTGTCGACGTTTCGCAACTTTATTGTTGCATCCTTAGGATAAATAATCTATAGCTAGTTTCAATATCCCGCATGAAACCCATATTATCAGTCTTTACCTACTATGTTGCAGGTCTGCATATATTTTCCAGATATTAAGTTTCTAAATGGTTTTCGTTAACGATTCTGTTGTTTTTATAATAAGTGGTGTATTATTTGGGGTTAGGATCCAGTAAAAAAACAACAGTCTTTTTTTAAATTGTACACGTTTCGCAACTTTATTGTTGCGTTCTCAGGATACATATATAGTTTTTATATCCTGCAGGAAACTGAAAGACTGAATATGGGTTTCATGTAGGATATAGAATCTATGTATCCTGAGGATGTAACAATAAGATTTTTTACCTTGGTTTAGGTTTTAAATTAACAACTTTTAAATATCAATAAATACAGAATGTTTTGTGCTTGAATGACTGCTTTAATGGTAGTGCCTTTTCAATCGATTTTAAAGGGCCTTCATCTAGAAATATATTAGCAATTTCTAAAATGTAAGGACTACTACCTTAATTCTCAAATTCAATTAATTATCTTAAACGAGCAATCATACATTTAATTTCCCGATTTGCTCGATTAACTATACCCCCCTAAGTCAATTTTATTTTGTCGACAGCCGTTTTATTTTATTGCCGCCAGATATAAACATTTTTAAAGCTTATTTTAATTACTGCCATGAGACGTCTTCAGGGTAACTACACACAGTCATCAGACATAACAGCTCATCACGAATTTACTCGATACTGTAAAACCCATACTAAACGGGGCTCTTGCTTATTTTAGTGCTTATTTTACTGCCCAATATACAACTGAGTTTATGATGTGCACGATAAATTGGGCCCCTCACTTTGTCGGATTTAGTTTTGTGCAAGTAAATCTTAGTCCAGTCAAAGTTTACTGAATAAAAATATAAGTTGCAGCACTGGGCCATCGGCACTTTGAAAATCGCAGATAAAAGGCGAGCCGTACAGTTTCAAACCCCATCGACACTGCCTCCTATTACCGAGCTGTTTAAAAGTAGTTTAGCTTCGCGGTACGAATTTTTATCTACCAGGGAATTTCAAAAGTATAAATAATAACTTTTGAGTTGAATTTTGTCGTCGGACTAGTTTAATATTTTGCAATTATAGTTTTAAATGTTATTTAAATATAGTGAATTTAATATTAAATTGTTACTTACCTGCTGGTCGAATTTAAGAATACAATAGTTTTCTTATATAAATAAAAAACTCGGTAAATTCCCTTTACCCGGAACTTCCCTCGTTTTTTTCCATTTGTTCGGAATAGTGGAGTGTGACTCAGTTTACTTCAGTACATAGTCACGGTATATAAATGTTACATATACTTTTAATATTTATTGTTTTATGATATTGGATTCCTATCCAATATTTTACCATTTTCTTTCTACCTATGTCACACTTAACTTTTGGACATAATTTAAAATAAATTCAATAAATAGTTTTTACATTGACACATACCGCCATTTTGTTACGTCATGCTGAATTCGTACCAGTTTATCCCATTTGCAGATTTAATTTTTCTGCAAAATTCAAAGTCAATTGAATAAAATTTCTTTACGAGGATTTTTTAAAAAATTTATTTGGCCGTTATTTCGTTTCGCCATCTTAAACTGAAACCCTTATTATCAGCAAGGCCCATTAACTCTATAGGTTGCTTCGAGCGATCTTGACCTATCCCAACTCGGTGTGAGCGATCTACGTCACTCGGCGACCGGCTTGCTTTAGCAGGGCATTGTCAATATCTTTTCTGTGTTCTATTAATTACATAGTATATTAGTCTTTTTTTGTTCAAATTTTTTTGTTCAAAACTTTTTTGTTACAATAAAATGCAGCCTTCAAGATATAAGTTATTATAATTTTAAACTTAGGTTTAGAGATGTCGGTTTAAATTTTAACCAAGTTTTTTTCCGTTTCAAAGAGTTCGCATCGTATTTGAAAAAATATGATGTATTTTTAAAGTTTCAAAAAATGTTTGTAACAAGTTTTAGCATGACAAATAGTTGTATAACTTTAGAAAATGTACATTTTTTATACAAGGTGTCCCAGTATTGTGTTCTCGGTTTTGGTGATAATAGTCAGAGATAGGGAAAAAGTTTAAATATAAATATTAGTGTATAGGATAACTTATATACCTACTTAAATAGTTTTTCATATACGAAACACCCTATATGTTATTACATTTTTGAATTGTATCTAAAATCTACGTCTACTTCACGTATTGTCCATAGGCCTAAGTTTAATTGTTTTAGATATAACGTTTCAAATTAGAACAAAGCTGGTTGCACTTTCCTGCTTTAGTTTTTAATAGTCTACCATACATTTCTTCTCTATTTCTAACCGGTACCAAGATATCTAACCGAGAACTCACTATGAGGACACCTTATGTATATTATAAGTATTTTTCATATTTTATTACCTACAGGTATGCTATTTGCAGTAAACACAATTATTTAACTGTTCAAACATCTTTTTTATTAATAGGAAATAAACCAGCACATAATTTATGCAAATTAAAAGTGCAGTTAATAATTTTTTTCACTTTTTATACAGCTTGTCGTGAAGTTCACTTCAGAATGACTTCATTTTTACCTTTTTTTTTTCTTCGCCATTTCATTTGAATATTTCATTCTTATAAATAACCTTTTTCTTACGAACAGCCTTGGGCATCTAGGTTTATGTTGTTGTGTCTATTTGTAATTATTTTCATTCATACTTTACTCATAATTTACGTAAAAAGTCTTTTAAAATATTCACATATGTACACAGAAAGACGAAAATTTCTTAAAACTTTCACTTGAGATAGTAAGAAAATACTCTGAAAAACACAACTGGCATCTATCACAACGAAAAGGTCAAGCTGAATAAGCATTTAACATAACAACAAGAAGACCGTTAACGAAACTCATTTAGAAACTTAATATCTGGCAAATATCTGCTAACCAACGGAGTAGGTAAATACTGATAATATGGTTTTCATGAAGGATATAAAAATGTCTCCTGAGGATGCAACAATAAAGTTGCGAAACGTCGACAATTTAAAAATAGAGTCTTGTTTTTTTACTGGATCCTAACCCCAAATAATACACCATTCTAACATTAAAACAAGAGGATCGCTAACGAAAACCATTTAGAAACTTAATTTCTAGGAAATAACTGTGGGCCAACGTAGAAGGTAAAGACTGAAAATACGGGTTTTGTGCAGGATATAGAATTTATGTATGTGTCCTGAGAATGCAACAATAAAATAGTAAAACGTCGACAGTTTAAAAAAATCTATTGTTTTTTACTGGATCTCAATCCCAAATAATACACCACTCTAACATAACAACAAAAGGATCGTTAACGAAAACTAGTGTAATAGGTAAAGACTGATAATGTGGGTTATAGAATTTATATGTGTCCTGAGGATGCTACAATAAAATAGTCGTCAGTTTAAGAAGATCTGTTGTTTTTTTATTGGATCCCAACCCCAAATAAAACACCAGTCTAACATAACAAAAGGATCGTTAATGAAAAACCATTTAGACACTTAATATCTGGGAATGAGATCAAGAAAGCCATCCTCCAGGCCGCTGGAGAATCCATCGGAAAAAGGAAAGTCAACACTACTACGACCAATTGTACTAAACCTTGGTTTTGTCAAGAAGTGAAGGAACTCGCAGAACTGAAGAGAAGAAGCTACCTAGCATACAAAGAATCCCCAACCCAACAACAATATGCGGAATACATAAGAATAAGAAATAGAGTCAACTCACGAATTAAAGCTATCAAAATGGAACACTGGATTAAATTCACGAGCGATATGGACCACGACATATATGGCGCCCAAAGAAAGGTGTGGAAGATGCTGAAAAATAGGAAGAAACCGGTAAATGAGTTCGTCCAAAGCAAAGGAGTCCCCATAGAAGCGTGGGAGGAGTACTTCGAAAGACTGTACAGCGCCGAGGAAACACACGAAATGCAGGAATACCAAACAGCAGTTAAAGAGAAACTGGGGAAAGCCAAAAACAGAAAAGCACCAGGAACGGACAATATTCCGAACGAACTTTTAAAACACGGTGGCCCTGAGCTCATAATAAAACTGACAACTTTGTTTAATAAAATTTTAATAAAATCCTTAACACAGGGGAAATACCGAACGAGTGGCATACGAGCATAACAATCCCCATCTTCAAAAGAGGCCAAAAAACATCACCTGATAACTACAGAGGAATAACCCTATTGTGCACAACAATGAAACTGATCACAGGTCTGATAAAGGATAAACTGGAGAACCACATAACCAATAGAGAAGAACAACAGGGATTTAGAAAGGGAAGATCAACAACTGACGCCATATTCATCACCAAACAAATAAAGGAAAAGGCAATAGAATATAACACACCGGCATTTATCTGTTTTATCGACCTAACTAAAGCATTTGACAAGGTCCAATTGGGCGATGTTATCGACATCCTAATAGAAAAGGAAACACCAGCCAACGCAGTAAGGGTGATACGCAATCTTAACACCGCCAACTCCACTCAAGTCAAATCAGGGCAGCATATCACGAAGACCCCAGGAGGAATCAGACAGGGAGACAGCCTCAGCCCACTCTTATTTAATCTTCTTATGGACAAAATTATAGAAGAGGTGGCGTCCTTAAATATAGGATACAGAATGAATAACAAACGTATCAGCATGGTATGCTATGCGGACGACGCAGCAATTTTCGCAGAAAACGAGAACGACTTGCAAAGGCAGCTATTCAAGTTCTACCAAGTGAGCCGACAACTAAATATGACCATTTCCATCGACAAAACTAAGAGCATGACAGTTTGCAGAGAACCACTTCGATGCAAGCTTGTAATTGAAGATAAGCCCATAGAGCAGGTGATGCAGTTTAGGTACCTCGGCATGAATATATCCAGTAACCACGACCCAATAAAAGACCTAAGGGACCAAGTCAATAAAGCATCAGTAACATCAGGCTGCCTAAGAGAGATTGCATGGAACAATCAGTACATGCGAAAGGACAGTAAGATTAAAATCTACAAAGCATGCGTAAGACCCATCATGACTTACGCGATAGAAACAAGAGAAGACACGAATAAAACCAAAGGCGTGCTGCGCGCGGCAGAAATGAGGGTGCTGAGAGCAATAGCCGGCAAAACCAGAAGAGACCACGTAAGGAACACTAATATTAGAGAACAGTGCGGAGTACTGGACATAGTACGATGGGGCAGGCAGAGAAGACGAGAATGGTATAAACATGTCAAGAGGATGCCTGAAGATAGGTTACCACGCATAACACTCGAAGGAGTACCAGTAGGAAACCGACCGCCCGGTAGACCACCAAAGAGATGGAGAGACAGCTGGCAGTCCAGATCACAAGAACTAATCCAACGGCAGGCCCGGAATTGACAGATCACCGGATCTCAATTAAGTAAAAGAAGAAGAAGAAGAAGAATATCTGGGAAATATCTGCAGTCCAATGGAGTAGGCAAAAACTGATAATATGGATTTCATGCAGGATATAAGACCTATATGTGTTCTGAGGATGCAACAATAAAGTTAGGAAACATCGGCAATATAAAAAAAAAACTTGCTTTTTTTACTGGATCTTAACCCCAATTGATACACCACTCTAACAATTTTTTTTTACATATTACTAGTTCATCCTCATATGACCCTTAATTTTTGGTCAAAATTCGGAGTCAATCGAGTAAGTAGTATTTAAACTCTGTCGCGAACTAATAGACAGACATACAGACCGACAGACGAAACAACAGAATTGATAAAATATGTTTTTTACGACCATCTACACTAATATATAGAGCAAAATCTAATAGGCACATTGGCTCATATTTGTATAAAGAAAGAAAAAAAAATTTGTCACTATATAGCACAAGAACAAACTGGCGCGATCACGAAGCCTGATCATACACAGGACACCCGACCGGTACCGAGAATGTATCAAAAGGGAGGCGTGACGCGAGGAAGTGCCGCAACTTATACTTTTATTCAGTAAACTTCGATCGAGTCAATGTTGGCTCCAGGCATAAACAAGAGCACACTGTTTACGAAAGAAACGGTAAATTTCTTTTACCCGGAACTTCCCTTGTTATGATTTTTTTTCCATTTGTTAAGAATAGAGAAGTGTGACCCATTTTAGTTCAGTACATAGTTACAGTATACCGGGTGACACTGAAACTATTACCCAGGGCGCCATTTGAAAACCGCCAGAGATAAAAATATAGAATTTGGTGTGTTGTGAACATTTGTAACAGAAAAACAACTGAATATCGTTTCCGGTTTCCCAGGAAATGATCGCGACTTCCTTATTTTAAATGGAACACCCTGTATATTTTATGTATTTTGAACTCTCTTAACAATTCTAAACAACTTTTGTAAAACAGAACCTATGTCTAAAGTGTATAGTTTTCCAAATAAAGCCACTTTAAAATGTACCGTATCCCCACTTATTTGTATTTCATGGAAAAACAGAGTAGGCCAGGACAAAAAGAATCCCGGTTATTTACTCTTTATTCAAGCCTTCATCCAACAAAATGTCAAAAAAGGAAATGTTTCGATTTTTAAAAAAATGCGTTTTTTCGCAAATCGAATTCTCAAGTTTTGATCAGTACCGTAACGGGTCAACTGACTATTTTTCGCTTTGGATAAATATTAACATCATAAAAATAGGGTACCTAATTTTCAATTTTGCAGTTGTTTAGGAAAGTTAAGTTAATGATAACTTATCCTAATGGGATAACTACCAGATTGTTGCACTTTTTGTAAATTCTCGTGCTTTATTTCGTGTCTCTATTGGTGTAGACTAATGTAGCAAATAAATATGCTTCTCGTTTATGGTGAGTACTTGCAACATTAAAGGCAGGCTCAAACACTCTACGCAGAGCGACACCCCGACAGAAACCAACCCTGCTATCAGTGGCGGCTCGTGAGTATATTGAAGGGTGAGGCTACATGAGGTTAATTTTGTTTAAATGTGAATAAATTTCCACGTCACCCATGAGGTATTATTCTGCGACGCGTTGACCTTTTTTTTTTAATGGAGGTCATCGCCAATAGCCCTACTAAACCATTAAAAACTAAAAAAATAAACTCTAAAAAAAGTAAATAAAAAGTAAACAAAACAAGTAAAATATGTACACCTATCACTAAAATATAGCGGTGATTGCGATAATAAAAACATAATTTAGTTTATTAAAACTTAAAATAAACAGTTGTATGAAATAACATAAAAAAACTACTTTTTGTACATTAAATCTATACGTCTGTCTTTTAAGGTTCCAAATTTACCCATAATTTGGTCGTAAAAGTTTTGGTCTTCACTAAGTTCTGACAGTAATTACTGCTCTATTGACATCATTGCTAAACCCGAACCGCCGTTCTTGTGTCATTGTGTTTCTTAGGTAGGTTTTGATCCGTTTAAGACATGAAAAATTTCGTTCGGCCGATATACTTGTTGCGGGAATAGTTAAAACTAAATTAAAAAGCTTATATGCTTCCGCAAAAATTGCTTTAAAATCTTTAAATAACAAAGCTAGACTTTTTTCGACATCTAAATTTGAAAATTGTTCATCCCTATACAATACAGAAAGCTCATTCTTTAATCTATCTCTGTCAAAAATGTTTGGATAATTTTTTAATAAATTATTTAATAAGTCGTCTGGAAAGCATTTAACATATTCCGAATATTTTGTGCAATCGACTAAAGCAAAGAAATTTAAATTATTTAAATTTTCAAACCGCGTCCCTAATTGAAGAATTATATAATCTATTATTTCGAAATATAATATTATACATTTAGTAAAAATATCAAAGTCGCTAGAACATTGCCCTCGACGTGTGTTGGCAGAATAGTGGCTTTTTTAGCAATATTGAAAAGTTCTTTGAAATGGTCCTCGTTTCTAAATTCAATAATTCGTTGCTTGGCAAGGTTTATTTGCGAAATGCAGTAATTTATATCTAAATGCTTTAACTGTAATATTTGAAACAGAACATCAGTGCAACTAAAAATTTGTTTATAAATATGCGTTAAAAGGCAAAATTCGCAATCATTAAAATGCTTTAGAAATCCTTTTGCACCATTAATAGATTCTGTTCCAGAACTTAAGTCATTAATAATAGTTTCAAATACTATAATTAAATTGTCCCATTCATGAGCCACTAAGTTTAAAATTTTAGACCGTGTATACCATCGCGTTTCTACAGCTCGCGGAATTCTTTTACCTACTATCTGATTAAGCACAAAAGACCGTTTTGGTGATTGGTGGAAATAATTTGGTATTCCTAATAAAGTGGCAAAAAATATACGACTTTGGGTAATCAGTTTTGTTCCCTGTTGTAAAACTAGATTTAATCTGTGGACGCAACAATGAGTAAACATAGCTAAAAGAGCAATAGATCTAACTTTTGTTTGAAGCCCATTTATTTCACCTGCCATAACACTAGCCCCATCGTAACACTGCGCGACCAATTTATTTTTAAAGTCATAAGGCTCTAAGCTTTTTTGTATTAAATGAAAAAGGCTCTCTGCTATTCTATTATCGCTAACGTCAAAAAATCCTAAAAATCTTTCTTTTAAAGATCCGTTGGTCACATACCTAACTGTTATCGAACACTGTGATTTTTCTGTTATATCAGTACTATCATCCGCAATTACGCCAAAAAAACAACAATCGGTGTCATTGATTTCTTTTTTTATATATTCTTGAATATAGTCATGTATGCAACCAATTAGTTCATTTTGTATAGTCTTAGATTGTCTCGTAAAAATATTACTAAATTTAGCACAATGTTCAGTAAGTTCGGCATTTCTTTTTATTAAGCATGCAAATATTTCCTTAAAATTGCCACGGTTAAAAGAATCTGTTGTTTCATTATGACCTCGAAATGCCAAGTCCTGTTTACCCAAAGTAATAGTAACATCAATTAAATAATTTAATAATAAACGGTTTTTTCGAACATTTTCATTATAAACAATTTTATTAAGACTTGCATTTCTTGTAGTGCATCCGCAATAGTCGCCCTATTTTGCTCCAGTCTTGTAAGTGCTACCGAATTTTTAATATGCTCTCTTGAACTTTCATGCGATTTTACTGCTCGTGAAAAATTTTTTAAATCCGAATATCCGCCCCCTGAACTCCAATTATTTTTGACGTAACCTAATAAAATACAAGGCCAACAATATAAGCTTTCTTTATAAATACTTCCGCATAGCCACCTATAAGTTTCGTACCAAGATATTTGAAAAGTTCTTGAATATTTTTTACCTTGCCTCTTATCGTTAAATATTGCTAAAATTTTCGGCGTCGGACGACTACCTAATATCTGTTTGTTTTCAGTTTCGCTTCTTCTTAAAAAAGGCGTTTCAATTAATGAAGCAATAATGTCGTGAATAGGATTCATTTCAAAAGCAAAAAGCAAATACAAAAAATGGAACGGTCCAACTTACCAAATCAAAACAAAACAAAAACTTACTCACGCGTATTTATTCACCTTAAAAGACAGAACGCCCTCAATCAGCGATTATCGCAATCTATTTCCTATTTCTTTCTCAGCCGCACGCACCACGTAAAAAGAAGCCGTTGGAATATTTCGCTGGCCATGTGATTTAAATAACCAATAAAAGCATATCCAAGCTACAGATTTATCGCCTCAAGAATGCAATAGAAAACGCGTGCATCGGCAATCGCCATCCCGCTCTGTCGTAATCAGGTGACTCGCCGGCATCGGCACCGGCCGTTGATAAATAGATCAGAAGTCGAAACTTTCCAAGCTAAAATTATTTCGCCTCATTCGAGAGCACTTTCTTTAGGAATGGGTTTGCACGGATTGCACGGTCGGTTTTTTGATGTGGTCAGAATTTATTTTCTAAAATATTTATTATGGGATTATATTTTGTTTTTTTTTTAATGTTATTATGTTGTAAAACTGTTAAAAAGTATATTTCTAATTGGTAATAGATAAAAAGTTATATAAAAAAATTCTCTTTTCCTTTATTTTGGGGGTGAGGCGCGGCCTCAGAGGCCTACCCTGACGAGCCGCCACTGCCTGCTATGCCTATTTTCCAAGGCTGGTACAACATTTGAAAACAGTTCCCCAACGTTCTGGCATGTGTGAATGTGAGAATGCTGATCCAAGTATTTCTACTCGCCAAATTGAAAGTGAAGTTGGGTTTAACAGAGAAAGTGCCAGGAACATTTTGAAGAAATATAAGTACAAGCCCTACAAATACCAAATTCACCAACACTTGGGTATTAATGACTTTGCTCGGCGAGTTGAATATTGCCGATGGTTTATGGAAAATTCTAATCATAATAATAACTTTAATAGATTAATATTATTTTCAGATGAGTCTCGTTTCACGAATCTGGGAATTTTCCATAGGAACAACGCAAGATATTGGGCAAATGAAAATCAGCATTAATCTAGAGAAGGATCTTTCCAAGAATGCTTTGGTGTTAATGTGTAGCTAGGTGTTTTAGGAACGAGAATTGTGAGCCCAATATTTTTTAATGAGCTCCTTGCAGCAGAAACTTATTTGAACTTTCTAGAAACAGTTGCCGATTTTTTGAACAATTTACCTCTTGCAGAAATTCCCAACAACTACTTTCAACAAGATGGTGCACCGGCTCATAATGCTCGAATTTGTGTAAATTATTTAACAGGTTTGGGAATTGTTGAAAAATGTGAGACTTGCATTGAACAAGAAGATTGTGTTTTTGAAAATCTTAATTATGATTAAGTACGTTCTTTTTTCTATTTCTTTTATTATTAGTTAATATTAATCATCTCCAGGTATAATAAAGTTCATTTGTTTTCACCTTATCGTTTTCGTTTCGTTTTTAAAATTTAAATAAAATAAAAGAGGATTCCTTTGAAGAGTAGATTATTTTGAATCCATGGCCAACTTTGCTGGTGGTATAATTAAACAAGTGCTAGTAGTATTGATTTTTGCCTTAGATGAGCATTAACAAATCAATCACAATACACTTAATTCTTGCACAAAAATTGAAATTAATTTAATAAGCTCTATTTTCGGGTTGATTTTTAAAATATTTTATTTAGCCGCCATTTTGTTTTGCTATCTTGAATTCATATCAAAATGCTACCAGTTCATTCTTATGTAACACTTGATTTTTGTGCAAAATTTGAGGTAAACTGGTTAATTAGTTTTTTTAGTAATATTTTTTTAGCACTGTTCCGCCGTATTGGATTTTTACCAAAATATTACCAGGTCATCCCCATATTATGATCCTTAATCTTTGACTAACATTTGAGGCCACTCTGATAAGTAGTTTTAAGCTATGCCGCGAAATAACAAACAGATAGACAGACCGAGAGACGGACCGACGGAATTGGGAAAATATGTTTTTTTGCGTCTAGGGCCGCCATTTTGTTTCGTCACATTGAATTTGTACCGAAATATTACCAGATTATCCCATAACCCTTAAATTGTATCAGACTTTCAAGTAAATCTGGTAAGCAATTTTTAAGCCATGCCGCGAACTGACAGACAGACCGACAGACGAACCGAAGGAAACGATAGAGCATATTTTTTGGCATCTAGAGACGCTTAAACGTGAAGATATCTAAAACCTGAGAGGGTGATTTTTGTCACGATTTCAAATATGTTATTTGGCCACCATTTGTTCAGCCATCTTGAATTAAAACCACAGTTTGACTAGTTGACCCCTCTATTGCACACAGTTTGAAATCAATCCATTAGGTAGTTTTTTTAGGGTGAATTGTCAAAGATAGATAGATAGATATATTTTATTTGATCTATAAGGGGGTACATGAAATGGTTTCTCTTACCCTAAGGTGTAGATCTTGTCAAAATCTTAAAATAAGTAAAAAATTACACTTTTATCATACAAAATAAACATAAAAACAGTAAGTACATGAATAACTTTACATCACGAAAAGCATCAGCTGAGTGATCTATTTACTTCCCCATCATTCAAAAATTCGTTAAGTCCATAATAACCCTTCATTATAAGAAACCGCTTTAATTTTGCTTTAAGTATTGAGTGTGGCTCATTCCTGAATCTAACTGGCAATTTGTTCCAAATCTTTAAAATGTTGTACTTCATGTTTTTTGTATGAAGCTAAAGTTAGCTTTTTTACCTTTTAAATATTTCTTGTACCTGGACCTCTTAATTCTGCAAATATGTTTGCCAGTATAAAATTGACACACTCCAAAATATAGAGGCAGTATAAAGTTAAAATGTTCTTTGATGTGAAGACATTTCTACAACTCTGTCGTCTATACACGTTGAAACCAATCCTCAAACATCTCTTCTGGATTGTGAAGACCCTGCCTGCAGATTTTAATAACAATTCTTTTAACATTTCACTAGGCCGCCATTTTGTTTCGCCATATTGGATTTTTACCTTTCCAGGTCACTCTAATTTTTGATCAAAATTTGAAGTCAAACGGGTAAATAGTTTTTAAGTAAAACCTGAGAGGGCGATTTTTTCGTTACACAAGATTTATTTGGACTCCATTTTGTTCGGACATCTTGAATTAGTACCACAATTTTACTAGTTGATCCCTACACAACAGTTACTTATGGTACACGATTTGAAATCAATCCGTTGTGTATTCAGGCTGAATTTTTAAACATTTTATTAAGCCCATTTTGTTCCGATATGGATTTGTACTAAAATATTACCAGTTGATGCGAACATAATACTTGATGTTTGCGCAAAATTTGAAAAAAATTGGATGAATAGTTTTTTAGTAATGAAGGTTAGTCCATAATGTGCCTTCACTTTCACTAAAATGACTTTGGTTTCCGGTATGTTTCCAAAGTGGGGCTTTAACATGACCAAATTGTTACTGATTTGTGACCAAAACATTCCTATGTTTTTTTACGTTTCTAAAACTGAACTTAAATATATCCAATGTAACCCGCCTGTTTCCTAAAATGTTACCGAAATGCGTCTTTATGGTTGCAAAATCAGCACACTTTTATCCAGTTTGTGGCCAAAATTATATTTGTGTGTCTATTTTATATAAAATTAAACTCATTACAGACACAAAATATATTTATATTTAAAACAATTTAGTTGAACAATGGACACAACTTATTAATTATTATTTTTGTTTCCAAAACGCCTCCAAATGAGAAATATGCATATTTAGTAGATAGGTATATGGGTGATATGTGGGCCTAATTTATCGGTGCAGTCAAAATGTCTGATAATAATTGATAAAATACTTTACTATATATATTTTTTATGATGTCCAACAGCACATTGTATATGTTTTTGGTCAAAATGAGTCAGACATTTAAATTAAAGATAATTTTATTTTTTTCCGCCATTGTTATCAAATTAAGAATTGTAGAATTTTCTTAACAAAACATGGCGTCTTAATGATTGTGCCGAAATGAACACAACACACCTATAATAGCCCCTTTTTGTTTCCAGAAATTTCCTAACTTGACACATAAAAACCGGGGGAGAAACATTTTAGACACATGTTTCCGATATTTGACCAAAATTCTACTTAAATGTGCCTGTTTATCCATAGAGGATATAGTTGGCTTCCATTTGGCATAATGTACCTAAAATGGGTGTGTTTTTTTCAGACACATTGCGTCTAAAATTCTCAAAATTCAGCTGTTTTTTAAATTCCATTTTGGGTTTGCTCTACTTCCTTTTATACATAACGGTAGTAAGCTGTGTTGTACACTTTTCGCGTGATAGTTCTACTATTTTTAGGCATTTCTTAAGTTATTTTTAAATTCTCTTGTAATGGCCAATCTACTCATCCAGGGTAAACTAACACATTTAGCAAACAAAATGGAAACTAGGTTTACGAAATTAGTCCATATGGAGACCTAAAATACGCCCATCCAACACATTCTCGAAACAAAATGGAAATTATGCGTTTAAAATGTGCCCATTGAACACATAAGAAACAGAAACAAAATTTTCGGACAAAATACAGACACAACATGTTGTAAAAGTGTCGACACCATTTTGACTGAATTTTGTTACTGTATCCAAACTAGCCCAATATCACTTTTAACACTATTGAGTTGATATTGTGCGTCGACACATTTTTTAAAATTAGACAGGGTGTCAAATAGGGCAGGATTCCAAGTGTTAACACTATTTAGACACAAGAAAACTGTGCCCAACTTCGAACACATTTTGCTCCTTGGCTAAAACGTAAAGATATTTTACCAGTTGATTCCTTAATGTTTGTGCAAAATTTGAGATAAATTGTGTAGGCAGTTTTTTAATAATAATTTTTTAACGTTTCACTAGGCCGCTATATTGTTTCGCCATATTGGATTTTTACCGACATGTTACCAGGTCATCCCCATATTTTGACCAACATTTGAAGTTAATCGGGTAAATAGTTTTTTAGCTATGCCGCGAACAGACGGACGGACAGACCAACGAAATTGAGAAAACATTTTTTTGGCATCTGGGACCCTGAAACGTGAAGATCTGAAAAAATTTGTTCACGATTACAATACTTTTCCATCTTTACCGGGTCTAGCAATATACACTAACTGATTCAAAAAATATTTTTTATGCTGGTTTGTTTAAAAACCTCAAAAATTAGGCACACTTACTACAGTGTCACCCTGAATCACAACAATATAAGTTTAATTGCCGAACTTAAAATATGTTGCAATTTTAGCCTGGATGTTTACAAAATCGTGCTTGGATGTTCACTGATCACTCTTGACAAAGACTAATAATTATTTTTGTTTGGGCCATTGAAATCAAAGCAAATATGTATACTACAGAAATCCCTTTTAAATATGCTATAGTCAACATATGCAGACGAGGTGAGCCTAACGAGCTCAAAGAGATAGAATACAAATTGCGAAATATGTTTTATTTGTTAATGTTATGTTTCAATTGTTTCTACCAGTAGATATTAATAATAACATGTCTATAGTTGGCCAAATTTCATTGTTTTAGCGGTCTTCACAAAAAATCCCGTTTCTACTATATACAGTGTGTCTACTTAAGTTCTCTATATATAGGAAACTTTTTTATTAGTAGTTTTACGGAAAAAAAGTTACTCTTACAGCTTCTCGAAATGTTTTATAATTTTCTCAGACAATTAAAATTATTTCAATTTTATCTTCTTTGCTTAATTTCAGCGGCATTTCTTTTTACTATAATATTCAAACTGATTTTTCAATAAAGTAATACAATATTGTGGTTGACAAT
Source organism: Kuschelorhynchus macadamiae (assembly GCA_030620095.1). Classification (NCBI taxonomy): domain Eukaryota; kingdom Metazoa; phylum Arthropoda; class Insecta; order Coleoptera; family Curculionidae; genus Kuschelorhynchus; species Kuschelorhynchus macadamiae. Next base: position 601,161 of record JAUTXW010005116.1, on the reverse strand, counting down.
GGCAGTGACAATGCAATTATCTACAGTCGATAAATAAAGAAATTTTGCTGGTATGTAGGTAGGAACAAAAGTAAGAAACTTGACTTGCCAGTAAGAAACCAAAGTTTTACATTCCTTAAGAAGTGAATTCAGATAGGAAGCAACAAATCTAGTGCTAGATATGTTTTTTGTTCTAAGTAAGATTTTGTATTATATTTTGCTATAAAATAAAAATTAAAGGTACTTTTCTCTTGAGTGAATTTCGATTTTTTGGAATTTTTGACCACGCTGTATATGAAATCTCAAGTTTGTATATTTTAGTATTATTTTGGCAGAAAGCAGAACTTCTTATAAAGAGTAACTTTTTTCCGTAAAACTACTAATAAAAAAGTTTCCCATATGTAGAGAACTTAAGCAGACACACTGTATATATGTGTTGATTTTTACTCCTTCACGGATGGAAAAATACAATGTGTTTTCATTCCGGGTGTGCATCCGTTCACTATTGTCGTTCTAAAAAGAACAGTTTTGCTGACGTTTCGCCAAAATCACATTTGGCATTTTCGAAGCTTTCTTTCTCGCGTCCGAATAGAGACTGAAGTGTTGGTGACTGCGACGCTTCCTTTTATACCCTCACTCGGGGCCGAAGATTAAATCTGCGCAGGCGTTGGTCGTTATTTATGTTTTCCGGATGGTGCTGTTGTTGTTGCGCTAATTGTGCTTGAGTTTTTGCGATTTTAGATTTGTCGATTATTGTCTTCCATACTGTTGGTAGTTTTAATGATTCGTCCCTTTTATTCAAATCACCCTGTTTTTCAATTTCTATGGCTTCTCGTATTATTCTGGTCTTATAATGTTCTATATTGGCAATCTCCCTACACCCATCGAAATTTATTTTATGGCCGGTTTCCTGATGATGTAGGAATAAAGCTGAGGTTGTTTGTTTATTTCTGATGCTGAGTTTATGCTCTTCCACTCTTGCTGATATTCGCCTGTTAGTTTGCCCCACGTACAACTTTTCACAGTCCTGGTACGGAATGCTGTACACTCCGTGGTTTTCCAGTTTGATTTTATCTTTTGGGTTTCCGAGTAGTTTACCTATAGTTGTTTGTGGCTTGTGTATTGTTTGTATGTTGTGTTTCCTCAGAATTCTTCCGATTCTGTCTGTTGTGCCTTTTACAT